>VDFB02086081.1:344530000-344838708 GCA_007258455.2 Sequoia sempervirens
AAAATTTACAACATGAAGTTCAAATTTCAAAAGAGCATTTGCAACTGTAAATTTCAAAAGAGCATTTGCAACTGTATCTTCTAGAAAGTGCGCCAAATTCGCGGGGCCATAACTTTTGATCTAGAACTCCGATTCGCGAACCGTTCGAACCGTTGGAAAGGTCTCGAAGTCAAGAACGCGCTAAAAATTTTCTATGCTGATTTTGGCAAGTTTTGGGGCCTATCCGAGAACTCTAAGTGCCTCAAATCTAACTCAGAAGATTTTTAGGTGCAAATCTGGGAAACTAAAACTGCAATATCTTTCAACCCAGGAACAAAAAATAAAAACCATAAATTGGGAATTTCATTATGATGAAAAGGGTATCCAAAAATGTAAAAATATCTAAAAACCAAGAAACTTGAAATTTAACTATTTTTGGGTGATGCAAGATTGCCCTTACACCACTGGATGCTCCTGCATCATGTTTATATACTACTAAGAATAAAGACATGAGTATGATGAAAGACTATACATATAGCTATTCTATTGGATGTTAAACCCCATAGAGAAAACTTGGCACACTGACCAAGAGAGACATAGGGAAACCAAAAAATGGGATGAAGTGACAACAAAATTCTTACATATTTTTCTTTTTACAATGAAAATCCTCAGATACATACTGCATTAGCCAAAATAAAGAAAAATATATTCAAACTAGAAGAAGATCAAGAGATAGTGGTATCACAACCTTCCTCTCCACCACCCAAAGAAGAAGGTATATGGGAGTATATTACATGGTTGAACTAGAATTAATCGAAACACATAAACATTGTTGTGTGAAAAAAATAATGAAGAATAACATGCTCTAGAAATAAAAAATAGATCAAGGAGAAAGAGAAATAGAAGAATCTACTGAACTTAAGAAGAAATACTATAATGACCCCATCCAACTAAGACAAGTGAACATTGCAGTAGAAGGAGATCTTGTAGGATTTTATGGTGAACTCCTCAACACCCTAGGATCAACTACAAGACAAAAAACTTCCACAAGAGAGAAATGGTAGAAATATCATGCTATGATTAAGGATGCAAGAATGTCAAAATGGAAGTCACTGAATATGGAAATATACATATGATTCCTTACTTATAAAGGAAAAGTGAGGAATAGGATTAGACAAGATAATGAAAAGTGTCTTAATCCTATCACACGAGAAAACTAATTCATAACAACCTAGGATAAGATAAGATCTAGAAATGACAACTCATCCTTCTAGAAGAAATCTAAGAACCTAAGTAAACTTAACATGTGAATATGCCCCCTAAGTCCCTAGTAAGTGAATTAATTAGATGCAATACATTTATTCACACCAACACCCCCCTTAAGTGCAACTTAGGGAGAATATTATTATGCAAATGATGCAAGATGCAAGGATGGGTCCTAACTATGAGGCCATGTTAAGTACCCATGTACAAATGCAAATACAATATCTCACAAACATATAAAAGGAGAAAACACAGTGGGATAAAAATCCTCCCTAAAAGAGAGATAAGATATATTAAAGATATCCATCACAAATCCAATAAATTTTCATCCACATAAAGGAAGATAAGAGAGACCATATAGCCCCCCCATTATGAGATAACCTACTACAAAGAAGCATTTGAAGAAAACTTGTGGAGTAACACTGAAATCCTTAATCTGAAAAGAAAGGAAAGATAATTTGTTTTCTAGAAACCATATTAGAGTCACTCAAGGACTCAATTCAGAATCTTGATAAAGCAACAACAGACTAGATGCCAAGGAATATTGGAAAACTCCCAAACTGGCACAACCTTGTAACTTATGAAGTAAAAATTGATTGAGAAATGATCTAGAATTGAAATGAAGTGCAAATATCAAAATTACACCCTCCAAATTATCAAAACATCCAAGTAATCTCTAGAACATCCTTTGGGGAAAAACTGAAATAACGATCAACTTGGGATAGATATAAGAAAAAGTGCATGGATGGAAATATAGAGCTACTCAATACCTTTCCAACATTACAAGAATGACAAAAAATAGGGATCATAGTAAAGAGTTATGAGCTCATGAGCCAAAGGAGATCTAAATTTAACCAACAATAAATGCCAACAAATAGCAATAAATGCCACCAAATAGCAAAATCATGTACATAAACCTACACCACTATAAAACTCACAACACTACCTTTTCGACGATATCTTGTTTGTAAAATTTAACCTTTTGGATTGCAAGTTATAAAAAAAGGCCTACAAAATGACATCCAAAAACTAACTAGGTGCAAAAAACATAGCCCTCGAGGGCTAAACTATAGTCATCCATATGACCTAGGTAGATTAAAAGTTTTTAAAAAAATCTTGTTTCCGGCGAAGTGGTGCATGGGTGGTGAAAAAGTGGTTCAGGAGTGGCGGGAAAAAGCTAGGTTGCTCAGGGGGATGGCCCCCCTAAGAGTCATATGACCACAATCCATTGGAACATAAAATTAGGCACTTGACACAATAGTCAGTGCAACAAAATTTCATCAGCACTGTTTAAAACTTTGGTTAGCTAAAACAATCTAAAGTTTTTAATATATAAAAACTTAAAAAAACTACTGAAATATACAACTTGTAGATGAAGCCTTCCTACCCACTGATAGGTACCTATAGATTTGACCAATAATGACAGTTGATGTACAAAAACATACTAACATATGCCAGAAATGATGTAGAAGTGATAGCAACTGAATGATCTGACTAGGATGATGTAGACAAGGGCACAACTTATCGTAGGACTAAATAATATGTCAAAGAAATTTGGATTTTGTATAGATACTGATCGATTATGTAAATGATGGTATAGGTCATATGACCACATACGTATCCATACAGTCATACGGCCTAAAAAAATTCCCCAACCCCCCACTAAGAGTGTTAGATTTTGACAATTTGGAAGTAATTCTTAGGGTTCTCATCCCTCGCAAACATGATGTCAAAGTCAATTTTTGTCCAAACTACTTTGAAATATCATCTACCCTCTAGATCTGGCAACTGAAACCTTTCCTTTAGACCCTTGCAGATTTAAAAAAATATGTCAGATTTTGACAAAACGAAAGCCAAATATGATTTTCTCAGACACCTTAGATTCAATGGTGAGGTTCTCAAGATCCCAACTCACACCTAGAAAAAAAATTCATGCCAAGATTAGTCCCTCTGATTTGGGAAGTTTGTAGCACTGAAGCTCTTATACCATATAGGAGTTTATGGTGAACTCCTCAACACCCTAGGATCATCTGTAAGACAAAATAACTTCCACAATAGAGAAATGGTAGAAATAACATGATATGATTAAGGATGCAAGAATTCCAAAATGGAAGCCACTAAATATTTCAATGTACATATGATTCCTTGATTATAAAGGCAAGGTGAGGATTAGGATTAGAGAAGATCATGACAAGTGTCTTAATCCTATCATATGAGACAACTAAGTCATAACAAACTAGGATAAGATAAGATCTAGAAATGAAGACTCATCCTTCTAGAATGAATCTTAGAACCTATGTAAACTTAACATGTCAATATGTCTCCTAAGTCCCTCGTAAGTGAATTAACTAGGTAAAATACATTTATTCACACCAACAGATCCAAAAATGGAAAGAATAGGGGACTACTGGGATGAAAGGGTAGTAGCATAGGCAATAGAAACCCTTTCAGAATTCTAATATTTATTCCCTATAACTTTCACAAAAATGAAAGGAATTAAATAAGAGGTAGGAGTGATGAAAATTTAACTAAAGGAGTTAAGCCAATCCAAAAAATACCTTACAAATTGAATCTAAATATGAAGAAAAAGGTCAAAATAGAGATGGAAAAAATGTTAGCTATCAAGATCATCAAACTGGTAGAGGATTTAGATTGGATAAGCCCCATGATTGTTCAAAACAAGAAAACCAAAGAGATAAGGATTTGTGTAGATTTCAGGGAATTGAATGAATCTTTTATACATGATCCCTTTTGTACTCCATTCATTGAGAAAATCCTAGAATCAGTTGTAGGAAGAAAGATATCTCTTTTATTGATAACTTTTTTGGATACCATAAATTTAAGATAAAGGAGGAAGATCAGCCCAAAACTACTTTTTCCACATAATGGGGGTCATATGTGCACATTTTCATGCCTTTTGGATTGAAAAATGCCCCTACAATATTCAGTAGAATAATGATTAATATATTTAAAGGCTTCATACATGAATTTATAGAAGTTTTCTTGGATGATTGGATTGTTTATGGACTAGTAAAATATCATGTATAGGTACTCCACATGATGCTAAAAATATGTAGGATCATGCAACTTTCACTAAGTTTGAATAAATGTACCTTTGTGGTACCCTTTGGGACTTTATTAGGCCATATTATATGTAAAGAGGGATTAATGGTGGATCTTATGAAATTTTCCCTAATACTAAACCTACTGCCACCTAAGAATGCACAAGAAGATACGACTTTTTTGGGATATACAAGATGTCATAGAAAGTTCATAAAAGGATACGTTGGTATTGTTGCACCATTAGAAGATATATTGTAGAAGAAAACTAGTAGGAATATTGAATGGAATGAAGAGTCTCAAAAAGAATTTGATACATTAAAATAGAATATTGTGGAAGTACCCATCCTAATATTCCTAGATTGGAACAACCATTTTCATGTTCATGTTGATGCTTCTGATATCACTATAGGAGAAATGCTTACCCAACACAAAGGAAACAAAGACCACCCCATTACCTTTTCTAGCAAAAAACTAGTTGTCATAGAGAATAATTATACTACCGTTGAAAGAGAGGCATTGGCTATGGTCTACGCGCTATAAAAATATAAACACTACCTACTATCCACCCCATACACTTTATTTACCAATCATGAATGTATTAAGAATTTACTTAATAAACTAGTAACACATGAATAAATATGTAGATGGTTGCTATTGTTTCAAGAATTTGACTTCAAAATTATGGTGAAACCTAGTAAAAATAACCAAGGACTGAACTATTTATCTCAAATTGATACCAGAGAAGAAATAGACACCCAAAGAGAAGATCTCCTTGGTACACATATGTTTCACATTAAAGTGGTACTAGAGGAGTTATAGGAGATTTCCATCTTGCTTTCTATAGGTGAATTTTTGAAAGATATCTCACTACAAGAGAAGCAATCACTTGTGTGAAGGGTTGCCCCATACCCTTTAGTTGAAGGAGAGTTACAACATTTAGGTAGGGATGATATCTTGAGAAGAGTGGTGTATAAGCATGAAATAAATTCAATCCTAAAGGAGGTACATGAAGGAGTTGTAGGGATCCATAACTATGATGAAAGTACAGCTAGAAGGGTGCAACTTGTGAGACTATGGTGGCCAACTCTAAATAAAGATGCTAGGGAATATACAAAAGGAGGTGATATCTATCAAAGGGTAATAACACCTACCCTAAGATATGAAATTAAATTAAGACCATTACTAGCATAGAAACCCTTTGAAAAATGGGCCGTAAACTTCATTGGACCTATTGATCTATCAGAAAAACATTCTAAAGCAAGGTTCATTATAATAGGGGTAGAATATCTCACAAAATGGGAAGAGGAAAAACCTACAAAGGATTGTACTACAAATACTACCAAAATATTTTTATATGAGAACTTAATTACAAGATATGGATTTCCACTTAGTATAGTGAGTGACCAAGGGAAATATTTTGTAAAAAAAATGATAAAATAATTACTACAAAATTTCATGATAACACACAACAGAGGCTCCCCTGTTACCCACAAGCTAATGAGGCAAGTGAATAATTTAATAAGCTAATTGGGAAATCCCCTAAAATCACCTCACTAGGAAATTTAGAAGGCCCCACTACTTCCACACATATAGTATCTACACTAGGGAAAACGTCACAAGTCACCCCACAAAAGAGGGCCCTGCAAGCAAGGCCCAAAAATATGGCTAAGAGGAAAATATAGAAGGATAGAAAAAAGGAAGAACTAAAAGAGATAGAATTAGAGGAGATTGCGGAGGGTGAAGAAGAGGTCAAGAAACCTCTCAAGATGAGGAAAAGAGGGAAACAAGCTTTAACACCCACTCCTCAAGTGACTTTGAAGCAACCCAAAATGCCAATTGACATCTTGGTGACTACCAATGCCATAATTCATTTCAAGATGCTACCATAGATATTGAATATGTATGAAGAAGTAGAGAAGTACAATAAAGGAAGAATAATACAATTCCTTCTTTGGTATGTCAACCAATCAAGTAAAGGGATGGGTGAAGCAATAAAGGACTTTCTAGAAAAGATAATTATAACAATACAGTAAAAGAGGGCCAAGGAGCCTACTAAACAAGAAGAAATAAGAGAGAAGGCCATCTCCACAATTAGTCCAAACATCACTGAAGAGAAGACGCAGGTGCTAGCCCAGGTGTAAGATCAAGAACTCTGCACAAAATAGAGAGTGAACAAACTCATAGAGGGGGATCCAGAGAACATAGAAAAAATCCAAAAAGAAATCAATGATGTCGCTTGGAAACTCTATGAGGAGATGATTAAGAATAATGTGGAATATGTAGAAGAGCCCCACCCACTAGAGACTAATCCAACTGAAGAAGAAAAGGAGAAAGGAAAATATACTAGAAACATAGAAACAACCACCCCTACTTCCAAAATCTCCACCTTTAATAAATTTTTAGTCCAATAATAATAAATCCAAGTAGTTCCATCACCGCAGCTTCTACAAGTACCAATATTGGGATCATAGGTGGAATTGTCTAGCATCTCCCCATTATAGAAGATACAATTGGGAGATATTCTCCACACCACTGCAAGGAAGGAACTACTAAGTAACTATGTGAGTATAGTGGAGAAACTATAGGATGCAGTAGATATGCTACAGTAGGCTATTCCCCACCTACCATGAGACACTTCACTTCCCATGCCACAACAATTCAAATAGTTGGTAGATAGACTATAGGGAGATTTGGCTACCACAAAAGATGCCATAAGAAAAGAAGCACAAGAGGGGGTCATAAAGAAGAAAATAGAAGAATATACCAAGACATGTGCTACCAAACACTCCAAATTAGAGGAAAACATCAAAGGGTTTGGTGACATGATCATAGAAGTAGGGGTGATTTACCAATTTTACTTACAATGGCATACTATAGGGTGATCCCATAATAGTGGTTTACAATTTTTGGCCAAACTGACAAATTATTATTTTTAACTAAATCTTCACATTTGGGCACCTATAGTAAACTGTGAGGAATTTGAAGATGGTGCAAACTAGAGTCTCATCAAATTTTGTCTGTAGATTCTAAAAATATTTTTTCAAAATTTTTGGAATCAAATTGCACTTCTTTTCCATCTCCCATGAAAATAATTTTTTTAGAAAACAACATTTTAAAAAGTGCCAGTATAACACATAACTTTTTCCATGAAGGATAAAATTCTAATTCTTTCAAATTTAGATTTGTAACTCTGATATCTAGTGCTTCCACTTGGTTAGATAGTTTTTTTATTATTTTTTCCTTAATCAAGTTTCAAAGTCAAACAAATTACAATTCGACACAACGGTATAATGTGTAACTTTTTGTATATGTCAAAATTTAATTTAATTTTTTTGTTGGATCAAGGACTTCAATATCTGGTGCACTCATATTTTTCAATTTTTTTTTTTGATAAGCTTCTATTTTTCCACATGTGAAGAACAAAGAAATTCATTTTCAATGAAAAACCTATGTTTAATAAAACTTAAAAAACAAATACATAACAAAACCAAAACATATTAAAATTATATTCATTGGATAGCTTGTTCTGAGGAATACCATAATCATTTGAAATAAATTTTAAATGAATTCATTTGATCCCCAAAATCTAAATCAAAAGTGATTTTTTATCAGCATTTTGATAGGTGTGAAAGGAGATGCATTTATAGGTATGGTTTAAAACTAGCGAGGTTCTATCCAAGGGGTTTGATCTAAGGTGATTTGATCAAACCCTCTTCAATTGGAATCCTTAAAATGGAACTTTTAAGGCTTAAATCATTATATTTTCTAAAAATATGTGATTTCAGCTAAAATTTGTTCCTCTCAGAATTGTAAACCACTATTATGGCAACACCCTATAAAAAGGGTCTAAAGGATCAAATAGCCAATTGGAGAATCAAATAGCACAAGTGGATAGACCTATAACCCCCTCCAAGATAGGGATGAAACCATAAGAGCCCAAGTAGAAACCCTCCACTACCAATTACAACAACTCCACACACAAAGGGAGAAAATAAAGGAGAAAATCAAGAAAATGAGGGAAAAGTCAATAATTAAATGGTCAACCTATTAGGGATAATGGTGGAATCACAAGAAATCGCAAAAAATATTCAAATCCCTGATAATGGGATTGAATCAAAAGAAATAATGGTTCAAATTCAGAGCCACGTCTCCACTTTACAATGAGTAAAAACATAATGGGAAAAGACATTGAATCACCTCAAAGGAAAATACAAGAATCTCCTGTTGAACAGTTTGGATAACTGAGAGGGGGTTGAATCAGTTATCATAAAACAATTTTATTGACTTTAGTTAATCTAGCGCAAGCTTATACCAATCAGATAATAATCAAACAATATGAACATGAAAGTGCATAACAACACCATGCACAATGAACATCATAATTTATGTGGAAACCCAAGAAGGGAAAAACCATGAAGAATGCTAATTCTCAATTATAAAACACCAATTAAGGTGACACCGGTTAAGGTGATTTTTACAAGGGCTCATTGCATGTAAGGCTCATTTCTGGTGGGCTCACTACCCAATTAAAACATTTGATTACAAAATAGTTTCACTTAAAAAATGAACTGGTGAAGCCACATCTACATATGCATGAATTTAGTTCTAGTTTAGAGCACAATATCTATCTGCAATAGATCTGATCAAGAATCTTCTATCCACCTTCCTCACACAACCTCTGCAAAACATATTACTTCTTCCTCCAACTTTCTTATTGCATAATCCTTCACACCCTTTTATCTATTCACACACTCCATACTTCTTTCTTCATTGAACAAAATCAACTTTTACTTATAGCATTCCAAAACACAATGTCTTCATGGTCTTCTAAGTCATCCAAACATAATTTGGATTAGGTCACCACAAAACATGTCGGCTTTAAGAACAATCTTTAAATATTCAATAAGGCTTGGCATGCAAGCACCAGACCAAAAAGATAGGTCACACATAAAGATATTCTTACCACGTTACCAAGCGACCCATAAATAGGTCATACATAAGATAACAAACTTTGAATTACATGAAATATATTCTAGAGCCGATGGAAATGCCACAACCAAGACCAAATCTTGATTATCACCAATTTCAGTATCAATCATAGAAACACAAATAGGCATACCAAAACTTGTAACATGCTACATGAATGTCTGGATAGCAAGAATACCTAGAATAAGCTTTGAGAACAACAACCAACATCAAAATATTAGTCTTCATTATTCTGCATTAACTGACTTCCATGGAAAGAAGTACTTCCATATCCAGATCAAGAATAACATTGACACTATGAAACATCATAACACTCAATAGGATAGATCATTTTTGTATATCATCTAGAGCATAACCTTCCAAATCCTAGGTTTTGACATCAATGAAATCAATGCTAAATCATCTCAACTTCTCAACAATATCCCCCTTTGGCTTTGATGGAAAAACAACAAAAACTCAAAAACACAAAACTCCAAACACTCCCCCTTTGTCAAGCAATTCAATTCCTCTTTTTTTTTGTTTTTATCTTTATTTTCTCCCCATTTTTTTCATCAAAGGAAAAGGGAAAAATATGAACATTCAGGTGATCAAGTAAAAATAACACTTTTCACATAAAAAATTTTCTTATACCTTTCTCTTATAGTTGGAAGAATCCTCTTCCAAGCTTGTACTGCAAAAACCATTCTGGCACACATACTATCTAGTAGGGTCAACAACATAAATGAAGATGACCAATCCAAAGATAGGAACTGTTGTTCATAATCCTCTACATCAGAAAGTATCCCAGAGAGATGATCTAATCAGACCTCAATAATTTCTTTGACCAACTAGAAAGTTCTAACCAAATCTTCCCTCTATCTTTGAGTAGACAATAAATTAGCTTGCAACTCACCAACTCTTATTATTTTTTTTCCATCTTTATCTTTGAAGAATTCAAAACACTTTCCAATATCATTCAATTCAGATTCAATAGCTTCAATTCTACTTCTAAAGTTGTCAACAATAGTAGGCCACTAGAGACAATACCTTTAGATGTTATACATCTCCTTAATGCATTCTCTTGTCTCACCAATGTGCTTGGATAATTTTTCTTTGGCTTTGAAACACCTCTCAATCATAGCTTGGATCTTATGACCTTTAGATCCTTCTCGCAACAACCTTTCTTCAAAAACTTCTACCAGATCATCTAGTAACTAAAACAATAATACCCTTTTTGAGCAAATAATTGACTAAGGAATTTTCAATTCTAAGCCTACTGATCGGAGAGCAGGCATACCACATTTCACCAATATTTTTCATATCACCTTCATCCAACACCAAACAAACTTCATCTAGATCGAAAGAGTCAGATCTAGGTAGAGACTTTTCTTCCTTCACCTTCTCTTATGAGATAGTGATGACATCCTTTGTGTTAATTTTCCTTCTTTTAGGTTCTGGAGGGGAACCACCAATGATAACCTCTAACTCCTTCTTATTGGAGGAGGAACCCTCCTCAACTTGACTGATAGGCATGGCACTAGACACTATCACACCGAAGCACAAATTCATCTGCAAGGATGAAAAATAAACTTTACATGCACTTGTTTTATCTTCCATACATTCCAAATATCCGTAAACTTGCTTTTCGATAGGGATGTGGAACTTCCGCTTAACATTCTCCTTTGACAATAGTGAACTCAGAAAGTAAAATACTAAACATATGAGTAGAGACCCAAATCGGAAGGAATAACTCTCAACCAAAGACATTCTGACATTCTCAATTAGGTTTTCCATTATTAGGCTACATAGGTCAAACTGTGAGAAATGATTTAAAGCTCCACCTTTTATCCTTAATTGCTCATGATGATTTCTCTACCAAAAACTTACATTGATGACACCATCAATAGTACTTCTCTTTTCAATCAGCCAGATTAAGCTTCATCATGCATCATCAACCGAAGTGAACTTAGTCATGTTGAAAACACATCAATATTACTTTAGAGAGGGGGAACCCATTAGGATATGCATTGCAACACTCCCCTTGAGCCAAGGTGGATGGCGTAGATTCCAGTAGGACTTGTATTAGGATCTAGTACCACAAAAGAGTTCTCCACACTCATTTCCTTTTTTTCCAAACCATGATGGTCGTCTTCTTAGATTCATCTAATTCTGCAATCTTCTTTTTATTTTCAAGCTTTTCCATACCAATGTATCTGCATGTGTTAGCATAATTTCCTAGTCGACTGCACTTGTAACATCTTTGTCCTAACTTAACTGAGTGAAACCTATATCTGCATTGATTAGCTTTGTGACCGTAACCATGACATAGATAGAAATAACCATGAAAGAGATTATTCATTCCATTCTTCTAGTTGGATTAGATAATTGACTTCTACAATGACTTGCTTTGTGACTAAACTTGTGATAGTTAGATCATTGAGTACTTGTTTCCTTCTTTCTTTTGCACTCTACAGCCTTATGTCCAAAATTTTTGCATAGAAAATAATAGCCATTAAATGATCAGTACCTTTGAGGATTCGGTTGCCTGATCGGAGGTCTTTTTGTAGGTGTTCTAGAGTTCTGAACCTTGCTTGTTACAACTGATCTCTCTTCAGCTTCAACTGCTTTGTCTTCACCCTTAGTGTTCCGATTCAATATTTCACTAGAGAAGCCAAGTCCTCCCTTATCCTTGTGACATTTTTGTAGGGACAAGAGTTGATCTAGAATTATGATACTTTCACATACTCTTGCTTTTGATTTCAGCCTTCTTAACTCTTGATTTAACTTCTCATTTTCTTCTGATTTTTGTTTGATGGTATCCTTGAGATTTTCTCCAATCTTCTTCCATTTCTTCCATTTTCTATTTGATGGTATCTTTGAGATATTCTTCAATCTTCTTGCATTCATCCAATCATAGCTTTAGATCCACAACACTTTCCTTTGACTCCTTTAATTCCTACCTAGCCTCTCTATGTCTTGCTTTGAATTTTTGGATTTTCTCCCTTAGCTTTGAGATACAAGCATTTGGTTGCTTGAGGTTTTCTTTCAATTCTTCATTTTTAGATTTCACTTTTTCTATATCATCTAACATTATCTTTAGTTATTCCTTGAAGTAATAATCTCCTGCCATCTTCTTCAAGCGGTTAAGCTCTATCTCCAAGGGACCAAGCTCTGATACCAATTGTTGAACAATTTGAATAATTGAGAGGGGGATGAATCAATTATTATAAAAAAAATTTCTTGACTTTAATTAATTTGGAGCAAGCTTATATCAATCAAATAATAATCAAATAGATATGAACATGAAAGCACATAACAACACCATGCACAATGAACACTGGAATTTACATGGAAACCCAAGAAGGGAAAAACCACGGAGAATGCTAATTCTCAATTATAAAAAATTGATTAAGGTGACACTAGTTAAGGTGATTTTTACAAGGGCTCACTACCAAATTGCCCACTGCAGGTAAGGCTCACTACTGGTGGGCTCACTACCGAATTAAAACATCTAATTGCAAAATAGTCTCACTAAAAAAAAATGAATTGATGAAGCTACATCTACATATGCATGAATTTAGTTCTAGTTTAGAGCACAATATTTGTCTACAACAGATTCAGTCAAGAATCTTTTGTCCACCTTCCTTGCACAACCTTTGCAAAATAGATTACTTCTTCCTTCATCTTTCTTATCACATAATCCTTCGCACCCTTTTATCTGTTCGCACACTCCATACTTATTTATTCATCAAAAAAAATCAACTTTTACTTATACCATTCCAAAACATGATGTCTTCATAGTCTTCTAAGTCGGCCAAACACAATTTGAATTAGGTCACCATAAAACATGTCTGCTTGAAGAGTAATATTGAAATATTCAATAAGGATTGGCATGCAAGCACCAGACCCAAAAGATAGGTCAGACATAAATAGGTCATACATAAGATAGAAAACTTTGAATTACATGAAATATATTCTAGAGTTGATGGGAATGCCACAATCAATACCAAATCTTCATTATCGTCAATTTCAGTATCAACCGTAGAAACACAAATAGATATACCAAAATTGTAACTTGATACATGAATGTTTGGATAGCAAGAATACCCGAAATAATCTTTGAGCATAGCAACCAACATCAAAATATTAGTCTTCATTATTCTACATTAACTGACTTCCATAGAAAGAAATACTGCCATATCCGGGTCAAGAATAACATCCACACTACTCAACATCATAACACTCGACATGATAGATCATTTATGTATATCATTCAGAGCACAACCTTTTAGATCCCAAGTTTTGACATCAATAATGACAAAGCTAAATCATCTCAACAACTTCTCAACATCTCCTTCCCAACTAAGCATCATATCTTGAGGACAAGACATCATTTTAAAATGGGGGATGATGTTAGTAGGTCAATGGCTAGAATAGATCTTATTGTAGGCTACCACAAAAGGTCCATGAATGATGCAAGAGACATTAGTTGTAACTAGGAGCCATGTCCCTTCATGGGAATGTACATATATATGCAATGTAGATCATATGTGGAAAAATATAAGGATAGATATATGAACATACATTGCAATATATATGAGCAAAGACTAAGACCTACCTTTTGTATACAATATAATATAATATAAGGAGATATAAGGAGTTATATCTATGTGTGTTATGAATGGATGTATGACTCTTTGTCATTAGTATAGTTTACATTTTACTCATCTTAATATCTTACCACAAATGCTTATTTCTATTATTGTATCCTATGGGGTATAAATTTACTACATAAGAGGTCTTAGGGTACAAATATCTACACTATAATTCCCCATTCTTCTTTCCAACAACATGGATTATAGACCCCAACTAAATTATTGTTCCTTGTGAAGTATGTCAATGAAATTTTGTTGTAAATATAATGTTGAGATGCATGTGTAGACATGCAAAAACTCCTAACACATATCTCACATCCTGAAATTACATTTTTCCATCATTGACATCATTTTCACTACCAATATTGCATTTACCATTATTTCACATCATTTGCATAATTAATCCCCTTTTAACATCATTTTCATCATTTAACCCTATTTCTATCTATTAATTAAAT
Organism: Sequoia sempervirens; assembly: GCA_007258455.2. NCBI lineage: Eukaryota > Viridiplantae > Streptophyta > Pinopsida > Cupressales > Cupressaceae > Sequoia > Sequoia sempervirens. The sequence continues at coordinate 344,544,384 of VDFB02086081.1, forward strand.
AATCTTGAATTGTTTAATTAATTCACTATCTCATCACTAATTTTCCCCTTCATCACCCTAGTTGAATAATTTTAATTATTTAATTAGGTTCATCTAATATTTCTTCTAATCCCATATAATTAAATAATCTCAATTATTTAATTATCCTCATTTTAATCTTTTTCCTCCAATAGAATATTCTTTCTTAAAGAATGACATATTCCTATTCTCCATGATTGAATAATATCTAATTATTTATCCTATTTTCCCTCCACAAAGCATATTCCCATGTAATATTCCTTTTCAAAATATCTTTGAATTAACTTGTCTCAACCATTTCTAGCCCTGGATCTTCAAATCTAATCTTCACCCTTGATCTAAAATATCCTAACCATTTTTTGTAAAATGGTGGAGATTTTTTGATTTACAAATAATATCCTTCATCCATCTTCCTTGATTCACTCTCATTTGTGGATGTTGGAGATCAATCTCAACCCTTATTTGTGGGAATCCAAACTCAATCCTATCCCTTGATCTAATTTCATGAAATCTATAAAATAATGCTTCATCCTTCACATTCATCAACCTATAATTTGTGGAGAGATCATGTCAAATTGATTCTTGAGAAAATTGGGAGCATTCATCTTGTCATCTAGGTCATCTAAGCATCACACTCAATCAAGATTTTGCTAGAATCATGGAGGCTTCATGTGTTTAAGAAATCCAACATCATACCAACACATTTTCTACAACAATGGGATGGTAATATTGTTCTTGCTTTTGGATTTGATTGTGTTTTGATTTGATTGTCTAACCCTTTTTTTGAATTCATGACTTGATTGACAGTTTGATCTCATTGGCAAGTGGGTTCTATCTCATGTTTTTGAGTTCTTTGTTTGAATTCATTGTTGTTTACCTCTTTCCACTATTACTCCTTACATAAAATGGCATGCCCAGAGGGACCCACGTCCCTAATTTTAAATTTTTTGTCAAGTTTTTGATCATTTACTGGTTCTAGAGCATGTTCATTTTCATAGAGGTCACCATTGTTAACTGGTTCGCCCTTGTTTTGGAATCTATGTGTGACTGTATTAGAAAAGGGTTGCTATTGTTAACTTGAATGTGGTTATTTTCTCAGGTTTTGACTGTCTGACAAGATTATTTTAGTGCTGCAAGTTACAAGTTTTTGGTCATATCAGAAAAGGTTTGTTATTTCATAAACATACCATAGTTGTCTCAGAATAGGGTTGCTATTGCATGAAACAAGGTCACTACTGTCTCAAGTAATTGTAGTTGTCATTATGCTCTCAAGGTTTTAACAGTAACTTTTTCCTGTTAGATAGAAACCAAGTCGCATCTATCTCAAAATAGAGCCACTATTGCAAAAACAGAGTCACGCCTGTCTCAGACAGAGGTCGCCCTTGTAGGTAATAGAACCTTGTCTGCCTTTTTCCCTACTTCCTATTTTTCACTTTCAAACATTTTGGATTTTGGATTTTCTAACCCTAACCCTAACCCTAACCTAGTTGTTTTCTACTATTGATTATATTTTATCTAACTTGATTATGTAGCTCTTTTTAGGGTGAAGGAAAATTCATTAAACTACTAATCCAATTAGTTTTGTAGGATGAATAGTCAAAGATAACCAATATCAAACTATTAACACTTTGCTTGTAGACCTTGTCAAAGAATCAATTTATTCAAGCATTGTGTTTTCATTTTCATATAATAGTAAACACTTAGTTTGGTTCTCTAAATTGAATTCTTTTACATGTCTTTTGTGCTTGGAAAGTCAGATGTGTATCCTTTTCCTTTGCACCTAGTGCGATCTTGGGTGATGAGAAACATCTTGGAATTCACATTTTTGGTCACTGAAGGAATATCGTATACATATCCTCTCCCCTTGCAGCATTTGATGATCCTAGGTGACAAGAAATATCGACACTTAAGCCTTCATTTTTTGGTAGAGAGGCTTGTCTTCAAGACATATCCTAATGGAGAACTCAAGGGGATGACCTCAAAGCATGTGTTCAGGTGGGCTATATTAAAGTTGTAAAGGTGAAATCTAGTAGCATTATCCAATGAAGTATACCATGTGTTTCAACACTGTTGTGGGTGTATAGACCACATATCATTGATTAGAGGCTTTAGTGTCTCACATTTGACGTTATACCATTAGTGTTCACTAAGTCATTACAAACCTTTGTACTTAGAAACCTAAGACCAATTTGGCCATTACATTGATTCATAGTATGACATCATGATAGCATCATCATGAGAAGTTACTTACCATGTCCGGTCTATGGTTGAGGTGTAAGGTGTCTTATTGGAGTTCATACTCTTTCAAGGCTAGTGGTATCAAGGTGGTACATGAACTTGGTATACCCTATTCACCCATTCCCTAGACATGAATTATATCACTCGTTTGGGGGTGAGGTAAGCCTACTGAGAAGAAATGTTCCTTTACTACTAACTAGGTTGTACATGATTGGCATGTCTTGTCAATCCTACCATTAGTGAACCTTGCAGAAGAAGGTTTGTGCAAAATCATATTATCCCCTTTGAGTTAGTTATTTCCCACTTTGTATGTTGTGTTTATCACTTGATCTAACAAAAAAATAATCTCAAACATCAGACCTAAACATTCAACTTGCAAAACTTGTCAAAATGGTTATCAGACCTGAAACAGGAAACAAAGTCACACTTGTCAGTTTCAGAGTCACACTTGTTAGAAACTGAGTCACTTTTGTACATTCAACCATGCCTATCTCAGAATCCTATTGTTATTACTCAATGTCTAGTCCCTATTGCACATCTGGTTTCTATTATTATTTTCACTTATCTACTAGTCATTGTGTCTAAGTAGAATCTCTTTTGAAAATATTCTTGTACTTGTCTCTGTAGAAGAGCACCTTTATCTTAGATTCTACCACAATTGCTAGAAACAACCACCACATTTTCATTTTTTCTTAGCTTAAACTTTTCAAAATTGGTCTCAAACACTATCATAATCTTCAGTTTAGCTGTCAAAACCTTTATCACAATATAATTGCATATCTACATGGTTGGTTTACACCTTCAAACATTCCCATCCCACCTTTTGAATTTGGTTTATGTAAGGTTTTTCATCATAGAAATATTGGAAAAAAAAATCAATCAGACTTGCATCATATTTTCTTAGTAGTCTTAGACATTATTAATCTTTGAGACCATCATTTGCATCATTATCATAGATCAAACATCAAACTATCCTTTGGACATGCATCAAACAAAAAATTTCAAACCTCACCATCTTGCTAGTGTCTCTATCAAAACAACCTATCATCTTGTGGTCTTGTCAAATTTAGTGGATATTATCCTCTCCCTAAGTTTCTATACTACTATCATACATTCCTTACTTGCACTCACAAGTCTAGTTCAAGTAGAGAAATCAACTTATCCTTAATCAACACTTTTGAGATGTAGAAAACATAAATCAAATCTTGTTTATCCTTGTGTCCTTAGACTAGCATCATCCTTAAAACATCCAAAAATACAAGCATACTCTCATCATAGGGTTGAGTATCAAAAACATAGCATCATTTTTAAAATATCTTTCAAAATCCACTCATACCTTCATCATAGGGTTGAGTACCAAAATCTTATCATTCTTAAACATCCAAAAATCCAAAAATCAAACCTATTCATCAAAATATCCCAAGATCAATGTCAATCAACATTAATCAAACAACATCATTTGTCCAAAAGGTTTTCCAACATTCCCTTTGTATATCATTTTACAAATTGAAACCTCAAACCAAAACATCACCACACATTCATAACTTGTAATATCTCACTCTCCACAATTTATTGTGCATGTTTATGACAACTACTAGGTATCAACATAGAAAGAATATGGTAGCTAACATAAGTAGCTCTAGTGGACCTACCACCACCAATGTTGAAACTTCAATTCCTACACCATGGGGTTATGATCCTAATGAACCTTTTATTTTCTCAACCTCTCAAGCACATAGCATCAATCCCTCAGAACCACTAACATTTAAGGTTCAACCACCACTTGATCCAAATCCATCACAACTTGACATTGATGTTCACCTTCAACATCAAGCTATATTTGCTCGATAAGAAAACCAACTCCCTAATCCTCAAGATGTAATCATAGAAGACTATGATATTGATGTGAAAATTACCAAAGAGGACATCTTAGAATGAACCCAAGATCCTAGGATGCAAAAGATAATGGATAAAGTACTTGGATCAAATCCTAACACATACTTCCTAAGACTTGCACAACATGGTTCCAAGCTACACATGGAATTTAATGTAGAATCTCTCAAAGATCCAACTCTCATTTGCATGAATGATGAAACAGTTGCGAGACAAGTTCTAAAACCAATTGTAGATCCAAAGATACCATCTCTCTTTTCAAAGTTAAAAGCACCAATCAATGAACAACCTTATGAACAACATGTTGATAATCCACTATATAGAAATCCATTTCAAGTGGAACAAGCAATGGTTGCTCAACATAGTCAAGTCAATCCAAACATCATGGCAGCTCAAAACATGCCTCAACAATCGACCAATCCATTCTCTACACCACTTATAACACACAATGTGTCAACAAATACATAGAGGCCTAACATATCAAGAAACCTATATGAGAAATCATTACAACATGGATAAAATGTTAACATGCAAAATATGGGTAATCTTCCACCTAAACCAACACATATCACACAAATCAACAACCCAACACTCAATCAAAAATCCATGCAAACATTACTCAACAACCACAACACATAGCATCACCCATTTATACCATACCCAATCAAAACAATCCTCAAGCACAACAAAAAAATCACCCCTTTATACACAATGATAACCTATCTACCCACAAACACAAACTAACATCCCCCAATATCAAAGAATGTATAAAAAATACTCAAGATCAAACACAAGCACAATGAATACAATAAAAACCCCAATACTATGACCCTTCTGTTGCAAGTATGAGTGAGTATGATGGTGTTGTCATTCATGTTGTCATTGATGTCAACACAATATAGGTTGTTGTAAAGAAAGGAATTAAGTGATTGTAGGTTGTGCATGTATAGTTGAGATACTATTGAGATATTGTGAGTATATGGAGCTATCCTTATGATGTTGTAGGTATGTTGATATGGTGAGTTACCAAGTGCTTTTGAGAAATAGTGAAGTTAGAGTTGTGTGTGTGTTCAGAATGTGCTCTGGTTTGTGCTTCACATTTCTTCTATGTTGATCCTATGCTTGTACAGATCTGAAGTATTTTTTATGGGCGTATGTTGGTGATATATCCTATTCTATAGTTTCTAGTTTGATGAAGAGTGAAAGCTGTGTTCATCGGTGTGTGAACTGGACTGGTAGAGTTGTTGTCTATGGACTAGTATAAATGTTTCTGCTCCACAGTCCTCCGTTGGATTGTTTTTGGTCTTGCAGATATGGAAGAAGGCTTGTAATGGTTCCATCTATGTTATGGCAAAGGTGTTCATGGTTTGGTGCTCTGGAAGAAGAGTTTCCAAATTATTATGTGTGTCTGTATAGTCTAGATGGAATGATGGAAAGTATTCTATGTATGAATTTTGTTGCATTTTATGTGGATGAATCTAAATGTATCTAAGATTTGTTCTAGTGTTTGGTGAAGCATGTTATATGGCCTACATGTTATCTTCTCATTGCGGAAGTGTGTAATTCAAAGTTCATTGGTGTTTTCATTAGGTTTGGCTGACGTGGTGTCTACATGTCATGCAAAGGATAAGTATCAATTAAGGAAGTGTGTGATTGATCCGAGATGTTGTTTTGGGTCTTGGTTAAGTGTTGGTTTGGTCCACTCTCATTCTCTTCCACCATGGGAATGTTGAGTTGCAGACCTAATTTGAATTTTTAAAATGAAGAATGTGTAGCCGACCTTGGAGAAAGTTTCTAAGGTTGAAGATGGTATAAATAGAAGTTGAGATGTTACAGTTTGATGTATCAGACATGCCATAAGTGTGAGAAGCAAGAGTGTACGAAAGTGAATTGAGGCAATAGTACTTTAATGTGTCAGATTCCTAAAAGCAATGAGTTGATGGTGTCTACAATCTTTTGATCAAGGTTATGGATGTGTGTAATTTGATGTGGTGGATTTTTCTATTGTCTTTTGTATCTATAGGAAGTGAGCCTCCCTTCTGGATAGTGAGTCCCATCTGTAGGAAATGAGCCTTGTATCCAGAAAGTGAGTCCTTTTTGGGTAGTGAGCCCTTTTGTAGTGAGCCTCTTTGTAATTAGTTTTACAATTACTTTATATTGTGAGTTAATCCTCACCGTGGTTTTTCCCTTATTGGGTTTTCCATTTAAATATTTTTTTTCTTGTGTTGATATTGCTTTCTATTCTTTTCATTTCATCTTCATACTTAATAACAAAATAAAGTGGATGTGAAGTTGATAAGTGTTTGAGATTTGTGATTGTGTTTGGTGACAACTGATTCACCCCTGTCTCAATTGTATTGCACCTTTCAACAATTGTTATCATAGCTTTGGTTCCTTGGAGAAGAGCTTAACCAATTGAGGTAGATCTGATGGCACACAAATGATCAATCCCAGTGTTTGATGGATCTAACTAAAGTAATTGGAAAGTGTAGATGAGGGGTTACTTGATCTCAATTGGTTACAAGACTTGGAAAGTTGTTGAGATAAAATATGTTGCACCAGCAAGTGGTCCTTCTTCTGAAGATGAGATTTATTTCTATGAGGAAAATTAAAAAGTAAGGTATGCAATCTATAGTGCTTTATTTAAGACTAAGAAGACAAAACTTATTCCTTTGGGCACTTCTTATGAAGTTTGGAAAAGTTGGAAGATATCTATGAAGGAAATGATAGAGTGAAATTTTTAAAGAAGATAACAGCTAATCATAGATATGAGAAGTTGAAAATGGAAGAAGGTGAAGATATTGCACGCTATTTTTAGAGGGTCGATATTGCAGTGAATGAAGTTAAAAATAAAGGTGGTACTCTGACAGATGAAGATGTAATGGAGAATATTTTGATGACCCTACCAAAGAGTTATAGTGATAAAGTTTTAGCCATTGAGGAAGTGTATGATCCTAAGAAGTTCACTAAAGAACAACTATTTGGCACCTTGACTACATTTGAAATGAGGAAATTTGGAAAGGAAAAGGAGAAAACTGAAACAACCTTTAAGGCCACTAAGATAGAAGATGATCTGAATAGTGAAGGTTCAGAAGAGTTGGAAGCAAACTTTACAAGGAAGTTGAAGAAAGGTACCAGTAAGTACAAAGGTATGTTACCTTTTAAATGTTTTAGTTGTGGAAATATTGGTCACTATGCTTCGAGATTTCCAAATGAAGATATACACAAGAAGAGGAGAGACAATAAAGAAAAAAAGCATAAGAAGTTCAAGAAATTGTATTATGTTAGAGAAGATGCTAGAGTTTCTAATGATGAATGCTTGTTTTTAGCCTTGGAGAATAAATTAGTATCTACTAACTCTAGAAGATGTGCAAGGGAAAGTGGTCTGGAGAACAAGAAGGATGAGATGGAAGGTACTTTGGTTACTTCCTTTCATGCTAGACAAGATGAAGACTATTGGGTGATTGACAGTGGTTGCTCAAATCACATGACCAGAGACAAAAGTAAGTTTACTAAACTTGAAAAGTATGATGGCAGATTAGTCATGTTTGGAGATTATTCTAGTGCAAAGATTGTTGGAAAAGGAACAATTAGTTTTGATAGAAAACATAGTAATGATGATGTTTATTATGTTAAGGGCTTAACAAATAATCTTTTGAGTGTTGGACAAATGTGTAGCAAAGGATTCAAGCTTTTGTTTCAAGATAACACTTGTGAGATTAGAAAAGGGTCTAGAACTATGGTTGTTGCAAGAAGAACATATGGAAACATTTATTAGCTTAAGGGTGTTGATAGTCAGTTCCTTGTATCTCAAGTTAATGATATTTGGCTATGGCATCGGACGATGGGACATGTAAACTTTGATAATTTGATTAGGATCAGTTCAAGAGAAGTTGTCTAGGATCTTCCTAAAATTACAAATCCTACCAATACTATTTGCAGAAGTTGTCAGTTGGGAAAACAAACAAGATGCAACTTTAAAGGAAAAGAGAAATCAAAATGCTAGAATTAATTCATACAGACCTCTATGGTCTCACAAGAATAGGAAGTCTTAATGGTGACAGGTATTTCATGCTCCTTATTGATGATTATTCTAGAATGACATGGGTTACTTTTCTTAGGGAGAAAACTCAAGCTTTGGATAGATTCAAAGTGTTCAAGGCCAAGGTAGAGAATGAAGTGAACCTGAGAATCAAATGTTTAAGGTCTGATAGAGGTGGAGAATTCAATTCTAGTGAGTTTAAGACATGTTTTGAAGAGCATGGCATAAAGAGACATTATTTTGCTCCTAGAACTCCTCAGTAGAATGGAGTTGTTGAGAGGAAGAATCAAACTATTCAAGAGGCTGCAAGAACTATGATGAGAGAGGAAAATGTACCTAATGTATATTGGAGAGAAGAAATCCACACTGTTGTTTATATTCTTAACAAAGTTCAGATCAGAGGTAATAGCACAAAGACTCCTTATGAGATGTGGACTAGAAAGAATCCTATTGTTAAGTACTTTAAGGTGTTTGGAAGTAGATGTTACATTAAAAGAGATGATGAGAACCTTGGAAATTTTGATGCAAGATGTGATGAAGGTCTTTTCCTCAGATACTCAACTCGTAGCAAATCCTATAGATGCTTCAATAAAAGATTGAGGAAGATTGTTGAGAGTGAAAATGTAAAAGTTAATGCACAAACCAGTTGAAATAAGTGAAGTTGAACCAGATGAGCCTATCTACGAACAAGTACCATAAGAGAATAAGGAGGAGGAAGAAGAAGAAGCTCTGAAACCTACGCCTAAGACTCCAAAGTATGTACAAAAGGATGATCTAGAAGAACAGATAATTGGAGATAAAAGTGAAGGTGTAAAGAGAAGAATCAAAGTGGTGGTAGCTAAGGTAAATTTGTGTTTACTTTCCAAAATAGAACCTACAATAGTGTGTGAAGCATGCAAAGATGAGAATTGGGTTAGAGTAATGAAAGACAGGTTGCAATAGATAGAGAAGAATCTGACATGGGAATTGGTTCTTAGACTTGTAAACAAGAACATAATTGGCACAAAGTGGGTGTTTAGGAATAAGCTGAATGAGAACGGTGAAGTAGTAAGAAAAAAAGCAAGACTTGTATGCAAAGGTTATTCACAGGTTGAAGGAATAGACTTTGAGGAGACATTCACCCTGGTGGCAAGAATGGAGTCCATTAAGATGTTTTTGGATTTTCCTGCTCATAAAGATTTCAAGGTATATCAGATGGATGTTAAGGCTTCATTCCTGAATGGAGAATTGGAAGAGGAAGTGTACATGGAACAACTGGAGAGATTTTAGTTATCAGATAAATTGGACATGGTCTATAAGTTGAAAAAGGCATTGTATGGACTTAAACAGGCTCCCAAAGCATGGTATGCAAGGTTGGATAGATATTTGACACAATAAGGGTTTAGCAAAGGCTTCACAAAAAAATCTCTATTTCAAGTTTGAAGGAAACACAATTTTGATAGTGGTTGTGTATGTTGATGATATTATCTTTGGAGGAAATGAGGGTATGTGCAAGAAATTTGCAGAGGAGATGCAAAAAGAGTTTGATATATCTATGATTGGTGAATTGAATTTCTTTCTTGGACTTCAAGTATATCAAAATGATAAGGGAATATTCATTTCACAATCAAAGTATGTCAAAGAGTTGTTAAACAATTTTGGAATGGATGACTCCAAACCAATCTGTACCCGTATGGTGACTAGATGCAAGCTAAGTAAGAATGACAATTCTCCTAAAGTTGATCAAAGCATGTATAGATCTATGATTGGTAGATTGTTATATCTTACTACTACTAGAATGGATATCATGCATGCAATATGCTTGGTTTCCATATTTCAAGAAAAACCTAAAGAAGCTCATGTTACAACTATGAAGAGGATATTCAGATATCTAAAAGACACTCTAGATTATGGCTTGTGGTATCCTAAGGATATTGATTTCACTTTGAAGTCTTACACTGATGTAGATTGGGTTGGTTGTGTGGATGACCATAAGAGTACAAGTGGTGGTGCATTATTTCTTGGAGGAAGATTGGTTTCATGGCTAAGCAAGAAACAAGATTCAGTTTCTTTATTCATTGCAGAAGTTGAGTACATTTTTGCAGCATCTTCCTGCAAACAGGTATTATAGATGAAGCAAACATTGAAGGATATAGGAGTGATATGTGATGAGCCTATCCCTATCTTCTGTGATAATACAAGTGTAATAAATATTTCAAAGAATCTGGTAATGCTTTCAAGGAAAAATAATATATCTATCAGATATCATTTCTTGAGAGAGAAGGTATTAAAGAATGAAGTCAGATTAGAGTATGTACCTACAAAGGATCAAATTGCTGATATATTTACTAAGGCTCTTCCAAAGGATACTTTTGAGTATCTCAGGGAGAAGTTGGGGGTTGCTACCCCTCCTACCTTAAACTAGGTGAACATGGAGGTGCATCAATCTAGTGGATCTATAGATTCTTCATTTGTTTAAACTGATGAATGGGTCTACTCCTCAGGGGGAGTATGAAGTTTCATTGTTGCAGTATGAGATGTGGGTGCACTCCTAAGGGGGAGTAATCAAAGCTAAATATGGCTAAAGAATTATGCAATATTTTTGTTCTTTTCCATTGATGTAAAATCGGGACAGAAAGTCATGTGAAAAACATGTGAAAAATAGTGAAAGAAAAAGGAAGAGAGGATATTGCAAGGAAAAGAGAGTGCAGGTAATGTTGTGTAGATTTTCTAATTTGAAAAATAAAGGAGAGTGCAGGAATGGAATAGATGTTGTTTTGATGGATTTTCACATCATTTGTTGCCATCAATGACAAAGGGGGAGATTGTTGCAAGTATGAACGAGTATGATGGTATTGTTATTCATGTTGTCATTGATGTTAACACAGTATAGGTTGTTGCAGAGAAAGGAATTTGTAGAGAAAAGAATTAAGTGATTGAAGGTTGTGCATGTATAGTTGAGATATTGTTGAGATGTTATGATTACATGGAGCTATCCTTATGATGTTGTAGGTGTGCTGATATGGTGAGTTAGCAAGTGATTTTGAAAAATAGTGAAGACAGAGTTGTGTGTGTGTTTAGAATGTGCTCTGGTTTGTGCTCCACATTTCTTCTATGTTGATCCTATGCTTGTGCAAATCTAAAGTATTTTTTATGGGCATCTATTGGTGATATATCATGGTTTATAGTTTTTGGTTTGATGAAGAGTGAAAGTTGTTTTCACCAGTGTGTGAACTGGTCTAGTAGAGTTGTTGTCTATGGACTAGGAGAAATTTTTCTACTCAATCCTCTATTGGACTGTTTCTGGTCTTGTAGATATGGAAGAAGGCTTGTAATAGTTCCATCTTTGTTCTGACAAAGGTGTTTGTGGTTTGGTGCTCTGGAAGATGAGTTTCAAAATTACTATGTGTGTATGTATAGTCCGAATGGACCAATGGAAATTATTTTGTGTATGAATTTTGTTGCATTTATTGTGAATGAATCTGAAGGCATCTAATATGTGTTCTATTGTTTGGTGAAGCATGTTATATGTTCTACATGTTATCTTCTCATTGCGGAAGCATGTACTTCAAAGTTCATTGGTGTTTTCATTAGATTTGGTTGACCTAGTGTCTACACATCATATGAAGGATAAGTATCATTTAAGGAAGCATGTGATTGATCTGAGATATTGTTTTGGGTCTTGGTTAAGTGTTAGTTTGGTCTGCTCTCATTCTCTTCTATCATAGGAACGTTGAGTTATCAACCTAATTCGAATTTGTAAAACAAAGAATGTGTAGCCGGCCTTGGAGAAATTTTCTAAGGTTGAAGATGATATAAATACAAGTCAATATGTTATGGTTTGATGTATCAAACATGCCACAAGTGTGAGAAGAAAGAGTGTGCAAAAGTGAATTGAGACAATAGTACTTTAATGTGTCAGATTCTTGAAAGTAGTGAGCTAATGGTGTTTGTAATCTTTTGATCAAGGCTACGAATGTGTGTAATTTTTTGTTGTGGATTTTGATGTTATCTTTTGTATCTGTAGGCAGTGAGCCTCCCTTCTAGACAGTGAGTCTTATCTATAGGCAGTGAGCCTTTATCTGGATAGTAAGTGAGCCTCTTTGTAATTGGTTTTGCAATTACTTTATATTGTGAGTTAATCTTCATCGTGTTTTTTCCCTTATTGGGTTTTCCACATAAATATGGTGTTTCTTGTGTTGATATTGCTTTCTGTTATTTGCATTTCATGTTCATACTTAATAATAGAATAAAGTGGATGTGAAGTTGATAAGTGTTTGAGATTTGTGATTGTGTTTGGTGACAACTGATTCACCCCCCCTCTTAGTTTTCTTGCACCTTTCAACACCTTCATACAATGTACAATATCAATAAGGAATACAACAACAAAATTTGGATCCTAATGTCATGCAAAATCAATATGGATCTTCATTCATTCAAAACCCTTAACAATAAACAAATACCCATCCTAATCAACATCAAAATTTCCTTCTAGAACAACAAACAAACACCCATCCTCAACATCAAAATTTCATTCCACAACAACAAAAAAACACCCAACCTCAACATAAAACTTTTGTTCCACAACAAAAAACAAACACCCAACCTCACCATCAAACTTTCGTTCCACAAAAAAAAAAACACCTAACCTCAACATCAAATTTTCATTCCACAACAACAAAAAACCCCCAATCCACAAAACCAAGCATTCACATATCAACAAACATAACAAAATGTACCTCAACATCAAGAAAATCAAAACCCCAATCCACAAAATCAATGCATCAATTTTCAATATACACATAACATTCCACAAGGACCCAACCCTTAAGTATACATGCAAAACTTTCAACAAGTTCCTACACCCACACAAAACCCATCATATGATTCAACATTCATTATAAGTCAACAAGGCTATAACATGATCAATCCTCAAATGAACACACCTGTTAATGATATAACATTTCAAATTGAAAAAAATAATCAAAGGATATCAGATATTCAACTTGGGAAACCCAACAAGAGATGTGCATTACAAGGCATATTCCCATATTCATTTGATTGTACCATATCAATGATCCCCTTTTCGAAGAACTTTGAAATCCCAAAATTTGATAAATATAAAGGAAGAGGGGACCCAATTGAACACGTGAAAGAATTTTCCATAGCTTGCATGGATGTCACTTACAATGACTCTTATCTAATGATACTTTTCCCAAGAAGTCTTGAAGGTGCAGCTATTAAATGGTTCTATCATCTACCATTTAGTATTAAATTTTTTGATGAGCTATCCAAAAAGTTCATCAACCAATTTTCATATAACATTGAAAAAGACATCAGAGTTCTTGATTTGTATAAGATAAAACAAAACCAAGGTGATTCATTTTCTTCATACTTACAAAGATGGAGACATAAAGTGAGTAAGTGCAAATGGCCCATTCCTAAGAAGCAACCTGTTGAAATCTTTGTCTCAAATGTTCAAACTGAAATAAGATATCAATTGAATATGCTATACCCTAACACCTTTGAAGAGACCATAAAAAATGGTTTAGTTATTGAAAGAGCTTTCATCACAAAAGGTGTCATCAAAATTTACAACAAAAATCAAGCATCAGGTTCAAATGACAAACCTTGTATTTTGGAAAAGAACAAAAAATTCACAAATGATAGAGTGGATGATACTAAGTTTTTTTGACAATCAACTTACTTATCCTTAGAAAAATCAACAAATAAATCAAACTCAAAACCCTCAAAGAGGACCACCAAGGAAAAATAACCAAATGAGATAAAATTACACACCATTGGGAGATCCCATTGAGGTTGTCATGTGCAAGCTAATTCAAACCAATCTCATCAAACTTCTCAATCAAATGAACTATGAAGATCCACAATTTAAACCCCCATGGTACAATGAAAATGATCAATGTGAATTCAACCGAATCAAGGGTCATAAAAAAAACAACTACATGAAACTAAAGAATCTCATCCAATACTTAATTGACAAAGGAGAGGTTGCTATCATGTATCATCTTGGAACCTCCAAAAATAGTGACATGGGTATTTACAAGGATCCAATCCCCAACCATACTAAGGGAAATGGAAAAGCTAAAGGATGGGATTACACCAAAATTTCTTACACCTATGAGAATGTTGTAGGAACCATTTGTGAAACCGATATCAATATTCATGTTGTAAAAAAACTTGGTAAGAATCTTGAATGTAACGTTACTACACAAAGAGGGCAAATTACCATCCAAGGAGTCCCACCTCAACTGAAAGTTTCCATTAAATCTTCAAATGACTATAATCTTGTTGATCAACTAAAGAAAACCCCAACCCAAATTTCTATGCTCGAGCTTCTTAAGTTATCCCCTACACATAAAGAGATTTTGGAAAAATCTCTCCTTGAATATTTCATACCTAATGATATCAACACTGATCAATTTTAGCCTATGATTGGGCACATTTCCTCTACACATTACCTTGTCTTTTCTGAAAGAGACCTTCCCCTAAAATCATTCCATAACCAAGCTTTATATCTTGAATTTGTATCCATAAGAATAAAATCAAAAGATTCCTAATAGATGGGGGCACAGGCTTAAACATTTGTACCTTGAAATTGGTAAAACAACATGGATATTTTGATGATGTTATTGAGAAAATCAAAAGCATCACTATAAGAGCATATGATGACAATAAAATAAATTTCAAAGGTACCATTAGACTTCCTATTCAGGTGGAACCGGTATAGTAGAAACAAGTTGTCAAGTACTTGATCTCAAATTAACATACAACCTTCTCTTGGGATGCCCTTGGATCCATGCAATGAAAGTGGTCCCTTCTACATTCCATCAATGCCTAAAATTTCCTTATAATGATAAGGAAGTTACAATATAGGTTGATCCAAAACCCTTTCATTACAAAAGAGCTTGGAATAAAAATACAAGATGTTTCAAATTCCCAGTAATGATATATCTTTCCATTCATCTTCCTACATGGATCCATCATCCCTCACATCATCTCCACAACCTTCATCATCCTCAAATTCATCGTCATCATCCAATCCACCTCAATCTAACCTCAAGATCTAGGTACTTGACAATAGTTGCAGAGATTACCACTTCAATCAATCCTTCTACATTGGAAAGCTTCCTCCATCACCAAGAACCTATGGAAGACCGAAATAAATCAAGAAAGTTCAAGTTGTCACTATTGAAGTCAAACCTACAATATTCACAAAATGGGGAGACATGAAAGAAAAAGTTATGTTTGAAGAATATCTCTCTAAATGGCTCTATAAATAGGAAGAAGAGGAAGAATAACAATTACTTTCAATCCCTATGCATCCAAATAGTAAAGGTTATCAGCTAACTAAAGGTATGTGATTCATTGGAAAAGATGGCCTTGGTTTGAATGAACAAGGTATGAGAGAGCCCATCATCATGAAAAAATGCAAGAAAAATGAAGGACTGGGCTATGGTTCATTAGACATTGTTACTCCTAACACTGAAATGCCTCTTGTGAGGAAGGTTCTTCTTCTACCATGGTTGAGACATTGGATGACTATTATCCTATTGAAGACAATCTATACATTATAGAACCATTTGGAGAAATTTCCATAAACACCATTACTACCCTTTCCTTTAAACCTACATCCCAAACACATGAACTCCAACTCATTTACCTACAACTAATCAATTGGGATCAACAACATCAAACACTTGTTGTGGACATATTCCAAAAAAATGAAGCCATCACCAAGTTTATGGGACTTCAAAATGGTATACCACTTGGAGACCACAAGGTTGGATTTGATATTGAACTTGGAAAAGAAGCATATTTTGGAAGGGAGATTGTATCCTCTAGTTACAAAAATAAAAATAAAAATCTAAACATCAAAATTAGATCCCCTAGTGAAAACCACGATGTGGTGCTATGGATCATGAAAATGTTAAAATAAAGGATGCATCCAAGGGTGAAAACCTCCCTAGGTGCCCAAGGATGGAGGATTCAATCTCCCTATCACATAGTATCAGGAGATATTAGTAGTTTTGGTTGAAGGTTCTGAACCCATAAATGTGGAAACAATAGATGCACTGAAGATAACCTATCATGTAGCTTCTCTAGATCTTGAAGAAAGAAAAAACTTTGCAACCTTCATACAAGAACAAAAGATAATTTTTTCATAGACCTATGCAAATATGCTTGGTTTGGATCAATATTTAGTAGTTCATCATCTTACGGTTTTTCCTAGAACTAAATCGTTTAAACAAAATCTTCGCAAGATACACCCTCTGATAACACATCTAGTCAAAGTGGAGCTACAAAATTTCTTGATGTTGGATTCATTAGACCTATTGATTGTCTTGAGTGGGAGTCAAATCTAGTACCAGTTTCCAAACCCACATGGGGAATAAGGATCTACATTGATTTTAGAGATCTCAACAAAGCATGCTTGAAGGATGATTTTCCCCTACCTAACATTGATCTTGAGTGGGTTTCAAATCTAGTACCAGTTTCCAAACCCACTTGGGGCATAAGGATCTACATTTATTTTAGAGATCTCAACAAAAAAATCCTAAAGGATGATTTTCCCCTACCTAAAATTGACATGATGTGGATTTGATAGTCAGTCATGAAATGATTTCTCTTATGGATGGTTTCTCTAGATATAACCAAATCAAAATAGCACTTGAGGACCAACATAAAACAACATTTACTTGTCCTTGGGGAGATTTTTGTTAGAATGTCATACCATTTGGCCTAAAGAATGTAGTAGTGACCTACCAAAGGGTTATGACTACTATATTTCATGATATGTTTCACATCACCATGAAAGACTATGTAGATGATCTTTCAGAAAAATATATCACAAGACAAGGACATCTAGGTAATCTGGCATGGATTTTTGATAGATTAGAATAATACAACTTGCACCTAAATCCTAAGAAGTGTTTTTGGCATAACATCAGGAAAACTATTGGGTTATATTTTATCTTGAAGAGGAATTGAGGTAGATCCCACAAAATTCAAAGCTATCCTAGAAATGCCTCCCTCAAAGATATTGAAACAGTTGTGTAGCTTACAAGGAAAACTTCAATAAATTCAAAGATTCATAGCAAAGTTGGTAGATAAGTGTCATTCTCTTAAACACTTTCTCGATAAAGATGTAACTTTCAAATGGGATGGAAGATGAGAACAATATTTTCAGTAGGTCAAAGACTATCTGGAAACTCCTCCTATCTTGATTCCTCCTATAAAGGACAAATCTATGATCTTGCACATATCAGTGACATCAACGCTAGGAGCTTTGTTAGCACAACTTGATGAGAACAACAAAGAAAGAGTGGTGTATTACATTTACCTAGGCTAGTTATGAGCTAAACTATACACCTATTGAATGATCTTGTTTATCAATTCTCCTTGCATCTCAAAAGCTTAGAAATTACATGTTGAATTGATAGATCAAGGTAATATCCAAAGTTGATCCCATGAATTATCGCTTGGATAAAGAAACTCTCATTGGAAGAATGTCAAAGTGGGTCATTATACTTATTAAATTTGACATAGAGCATCTTGATAGAAAAGAAATCAAAGGAAAAGTAATAGTAGACCAATTAGTCAAAGCACCTATAGAAGATCATCAACCTTTGATATTAGAATTTCCCGATGAAGGTATCCTTGTGACAACTCAAGTAAAATATTGGACATTATACTTTGAAGGATCTCATACTTAGCATGGATCAAGGGCCAATATACTCTTTTTTACGCCTCAAGGAGATAGTATACCCAAAGCATACAATATTTCCTTTCCTTGCACAAATAATGTAGCTGAATATGAAGCACTAATCACCAAATTAAGAATGGTTGTTGAATGGAAAATAAAAGAGCTAAAATTTTATGGTGATTCATAGTTGGTTGTTAGACAAGTGAATGATGAATACCAAACTAAGGATGAGAATTTGATGCTCTATAAGAGAATGGTGGATATTTTTAAGCAATAATTTCTAGTCATACTCTTTGAATAGATCTCGAGAGTCAACAACAAAGTTGTCAATGCCATGGATACTATTGGTTCACTTCTTGATATACTGTAGAACATTCCTAGGTATGAATTCCTCATGGAACAATTTCTTATACTAGAATTCAATATCTTGGAATCTGAGCTCATGTGTGATGTTGTTGGTCCTGATTCACCCTAGTATCAAGACACTTACGCCTATATCCAACACGAAACCATACCACCTCACCTTACAAGAAACCAAAATAAAAAATTTATTCACTAAACTACATGCTTTACCATCCTTGGAGATAATCTATATTGACGAATCCTTGATGGTACATTACTATGATTTCTAAATGAGGAAGAAGCTTGAGCTACCTTAAAAGAAGTAAATGAAGGTGTTTGTGGGTTGCATTCTAATGGGCCTAATCTAGTCAAGAATTTTCTAAGAACTGGATACTATTGGTTGTTAATGGAAAAAGAAGGTAATCACTATTCAAAGAAGTACCTTCAATGTCAGCAACATGGTGATCTTGTTCATGTACTTGCACAAGAGTTACATCCAATCACTACACCATGGCCATTGTCACAATGGGGACTTGACTTTATAGGCAAGATATCACCTACTTCATCCAACAAACATAATTTTATCATAACTTCCATGAAGTATTTCACAAAGTGGATAGAATCCATACCCCCAACCTATATCATTGGAAAAAAATAGCGAAGTTTATTCGTAACTATTGAATTTTTCATTATGATATCCCTCAAACTATCATTACTAACAACAAAACTCCATTCAAAAATCAAGATGTTCGTGATTTTTGCAATAGATTCTCCATAAAACATCGCTTCTCTACCTCATATTATCCCCAAGGAAACAATCAAGAGGAAGCGTCTCACAAAAAAATCCTCAAAATCGTTAAGGAGACTATTAATGACACCGACCATGACTGGAACCTTCAGTTAAATGATACCTTGTGGGCTTACAAAACTAGCATCTGTACACCCATGAGTGTGACTCCATTTTCCCTTGTATATGGATCTAAATCCATCTTGCCTATAGAGGTCGAGATTCCATCCCTAAGGGTATCCTTTAAAGATCTTGTCTGTAATGAATAATACCGACTATCCAGACTCTAGGTAATTGAACTGTTAGAAAAAAGATGTTTGAGTGCTTTAAATCATCTCCAATCCTATTAAAACCATCTCAAAAAAAATTATAACAAGAGAATCAAGAACAAGAACTTTTAGTTTGGTGGCTTAGTCCTCAAAGAAAATTAGAATATTCAGCTTAACCAAGACAAAAAAGGTAAATTTGAGCTGAATTGGTTAGGTCCTTTTGTCATAACAAGTTATGGATTTGGTGCATATCATTTTGCTACTCAAAAAGTTGAACCCCTAGCCAAACCACTCAATAGTAGACATCTAAAAAAATTCTATACCTAACACATCAAAATATCCTAAGAAAAAAAGAAAAAAAATGAAAAAAACCAAAAAAAAAAACTAGTAAAGAGAAATAAATCATCCTTTAAGTGAAAACCACCTTTTCGGTGCTTCTAGAATAGGTACTGTAGTGAAACCCTAGTAAACAAATGCTATGTTTGAATAATTATTTCATCCCCATATATTCAAACTTTCCATCCTATTATCACATCTACTCCATCCTATTATCACATCCATTTCATTCCATCCATCGCATAATAAATGTGCACCTAACCATGGCTTGATGATTGATTCAATGTTGAACTTTGTTGCACTATCTCTATCCACCATCTATATTGTCCACCTATCCATAATAAATGGAATCTCATTCCAAATTGGGGGAAACTTCCTAAACCTCATAGATAGATTGGATCCTTGTTCATCCCATCATTCGCATAAAATTTCAAAATCCAAAAACATCCAAATAAACCATCAAAATCCAAAAAAAATGTTAAACAATCAAAATTTAAAAAATCTAGAAAAACCATCAAAAATCCCAAAAACATTGTTGGTTGTCTTCGTGCAAGCTTCCTGGAGTCCAATAAATCAAACTACAATGTCTCTACATGTATAACACAAGCAAGGCCACCAATCGATGGGCCCTTGAGGAACTAGGTCAATCCCCTTAGGTCCCCCTCTCAGTCTCTAAATCTCTCAAATACCAAAAATCCAAATATCCTAAAAATACTAAAAAAAGCCTCAAATAACCTCAAAAGTATAAAAACATTAAAAAAACCTCAAAAAATCCTATTTCCATTATCACTTATCCACAATAAACTATCCATCCATAATAAATAGATCATCACCTTCACCCTTTGACAAAGCAATCAACAAGCAAAGAAAACATCAAAATCCAAAAAATTCAAGAAAAAATCATAAAGATTGGATCATTATCAAATCAAAACAATGTCTAAGTGTTAACTACCTACCTATTAAAAATTAATCATCAACATCCTGACATGTGTCTTAATGGATAAATCATTCCTACAATAGAAATTATCGATGGATGACATCTTAAACATGAAAACATCTATGGCAAGTGATATTGCAATTTTTTTAATCTTTTTGTGGTCTTATCTTTCGATTTATCTTATTGTCTCATTCCTAAGATCTCTCAAGGACGTCTATAAGGATTTAGAGAGGAAGGAATGGGGCATTGATTTTCATTTTTGTATGCCATTATTTTTGGATATTTTTGCAATACTATCATGGAAAATACTTTCCTTGTGTTTGTGGAAGTCATTTCAGGAAACTTGTGTGGTCATTGCATGCTAGGTTCCTCATACCTCTCTGTGCACTAGTTTGCAATGTTTTGAAATTCTCACCCATACACTCTAACAAGGTTTGTGTATGTCTAGTATGAGCAAGAATACTCGTTTTTAGAGTCAAAGTCCATGCAATAAACACAAATCCGCCTTGGTCATTAATACCACAGTGTATCATTTCTATTTGCTACATTAATAAGGATTTCTATGATAAACATTACTTAGTCTTTCCATGAAGAAAAAACATACTCATCATGTTTTTACACATCATCAATCACTATCAATAATTCATCAATTCATTCATCCACATCTACAATCATAATCTATGGATTTTCAGCAATTAGATAAAAAATCATCTAATTTCTTCTAACCTCTAATCCTAATAACATTTCTTCTGACTAACATCTCCATCTTGTATCACAATATTGCTAGTACTGCATGCATCCTGCATCAACAAACTTATTAGTACATATCACATCAATCATATCATAGAGCATCATACATCATATATCACCCACATTATGCATATCATATAAAAACATTAGAAAATATAAAAAAAAATATCATCATAAATAATCATCATTTCATAACATAACATAAATTCATCATCATATCATAAACATAATGAATATTATAAGCATCTCACAATGCATCATAGGACACATAAAATATGGTCTCTCATATATCATCAAAAAATGGAAATATCAGTACAATATCATAATCAATAAACATGTGTGATATAATATCAACTGAACCAAAATATACATATATACAAGGCCTCAAAGTAGTCAATGAATGTATAAAAAAAATGAGGTCTACATCAAGTCCAAAGGAAAAACAATGAAATGAGATCAAGATATCTCAACCTTGTTGCTCCCCGTACGGAGGTGGTCTCTAATGGCCGTCATGAGTTGGAGACCTTCGATCATGTTGATCATGCCTTGGAGACCTATGTGAATCTAGGAGTGGGCTAGAAGGTTGTACTAGTGGTCTACTAATAGGCCCTCCACCTGATCTACTCAACTCCACTATTGTAGTGTTGCTCTGAACCCCAAACCTAGGCTATCTCTGAGACCTAGGAACTTGAGCCTCATAGAGGGTATTATAATATGTCCTCTCTTCCATCAGTGAGTCCCTCTCATGCTGATACTATGATCGAGGGATGGAGGAGGCCTATGCTATCTATAGTTGTATCCTTTGGATCCACTCTATGTCTCACTCTTGTATAGATAAATCTCTCTCCCTATGGTCTTGATCCCACTCAAACGTAAGAATGAATATTTGGGCATCTATAGCCTGCCTACAAGTGATCTCAACATCCCTATCACTTGCTTGAGCATCTCTATCTTAGATAG
Source organism: Sequoia sempervirens (assembly GCA_007258455.2). NCBI lineage: Eukaryota > Viridiplantae > Streptophyta > Pinopsida > Cupressales > Cupressaceae > Sequoia > Sequoia sempervirens. Next base: position 344,566,662 of record VDFB02086081.1, read on the forward strand.
CTTATTCTTTCTCTATGTGAGCTTGATCTCTCTTGGTGGTGATCTATACTAATTGAGCAACCATGTCTTCCTAAGGTGGAGGTTCCTATGGTACATGTACTCACTATTGTTGATCATCTAGACCCTATCCCTATCTATCATGATGCCCATCATCTTGATCTTGTTGTGCCCTTTGTTGCTTCTCATGGGAAATCCTCTGTCTGTGATGATCCTCTCTACCTCCTGCCTCGCCTCTCCTCCTCTAGATGATCACTAGGCCTCCTAATCTTGCACCTCTTGGGGGAATACTAAATCTGACTGGGTGCCTACATACCCACCATGCATTGTAATCTTGACTCATCCCTAGATCCTTGGGTCTGATTGTGCAACTCCATCTAAATGAAACTAATGCTCAAAACTTAGCCATTGCTCTCCTAGAATCTTCATGAGGTCCCCATGCACTGACGTCTCTAAATGTGCAAGCATATCAAGCATGGTAATCCTTAGTTGGTGTATTCTATCTCTCCCCAAATTGGTAGAGGAATATGTCTAGAAGATACCTCTCAAGGATGGTATCCACTCTCCTGATAAAGTACCATGTCTGTCTACAATATACTAATTACTCATGGTCATTACTCCATATGTCACAATCCATATATGGTCTCCAAGAAAAATCTATCACATCATCAAACACAACCCTCCAATATTGCAATCTCCTAGGTTGTCAATAGTGGAGCCAATCATGATACCTGTATGAGTATGGATCATGTGGATCCCTCTAATCAATCGCCTTTGGATGTGTGATGAAAATGTGCTCCCATTCCCAAACATGGAGTAAGTTAACACTTGCTGAAATGCTGCTACTCTCACGATAACACACTTGATGCATGTCATGATATAGGTGTTCTAGAACACAGGGGCACCATGCATAGCAAGTGTTGTGCTCCATCATCATCTCAATAGCTACTCCCTAGCCTACTAGAAATATCCAAGATCTATCTAGCATTGAAGGCCCTATGATCAATTCAACCAAAATAATAACCATGTCATTTGTATCATCCAAGAATGGAGTCAGATCAATTTTTGAATTGACCAATTCTAGTTTTTGAATACCTAATAATATTTACATGACATGTGTACCTCTTCTAATGTCATATGTAACTAGATCTTCATGAATAGGGATTTTCAATATCCTCCAAACATCCTCAAGTGTGATAGCGCATTCTCTTTTAGGAAGGTGAAAGGTGGATGTCTCTAATCTCCAAAACTCTACAAGCACTATCATCATCACTCTATGTTCCCTAATCTTAGGCATATATGTAATGTGCTCTAATCCAATATTATCTAGAAAATATCTCACTCCTAAAACTGAGCTATATGATCTAAGATAATGGGTTTGCACTCTTTGGAATACAGAGGAAGTAAAGTGGATTACAAGCATTCAACCCACATCATCATTTTTTTTGCTAAAATATAGTCAAGAACTTGAATATACAATTAAACTAGCTAAATCAATGTTTTTTTTTGCAAAAGGGAGAATCTTTTGGAGCAACTGCAATTGGTTTTTGCAATAGCGAGCCTATTACTTGAAAAAAGTAGTCTCCTTTTACAAAAGTGATCTTGTTAGTCCTACAATAGTGTTTCTTTACAACAATAGAAACAATCTCCTAAAAACCTATAGTGTGCAGTCATATTTTACAACCACAAACTTATAACAGTGCTACTCTTTAACAACATCGCTATTTGACAATAGCACTACTTTTTCACAATAGCAGTCATCCTAAAAATACAATAGTGGTAAAATCATGTCAATATTGGTCATCCTAAATCCTACTATGTATTTTTATCCTAACTTTTCCTATTAATTGTGGAAATGAAATAAATCAAAAGTGAAAGTTAGAAGCTTATGTACCACAACCCCCACATCGGTTGGCTACTAGTACTATCATAAAATGTCTACTCGATGTGGTGTGCTCAGAATCCTCTCCATTGTCAATACACATGTGTAGAACTAGATCACTAGAGAGAAGGAATCTCCTAAAGTTGAATGTGCAAATGAGGGGTAAATGAGCCCTAATATCCTATTTAATACCCCTAAACCCTGAGTTTTTACCCTCAAGTGCCCTCCTAGGTTATATTTTTGGCACCCTGGGTCATCTGAAGCCTTAACCATGACCCCTAGGGCCTAATTTTTCATCCTCTATGCATCTGAACTAGTCTTGAACCTTATCATGAGCCTGACCTGAAAAATTAATTTCTCCAGCCAACTTCTCAAAGGGGAAGCTTAGCGTCATATCATCCTTCAGTTGACCCTTGGGGCATAGTGGGGCATAGTGGGGCATATCAAAAAATTTCCATCTTGATCTGAGCATAAAATTCTTTGAAACAATGCAACAAGTACATTGTGTCAAAGAGGTGCAAAATGTAGACATGTAAAAATGCTTTACACATATCACACATCCTGAAACTACATTTTTCCATCATTAACATCATTATCACTACCATTATTGCATTTACCATCATTTCACATCATTAATCCCCTTTTAACATCCTTTCCATCATTTAACCCTATTTCTCTCTATTAATTAAATAATCTTGAATTATTTAATAAATTCACTATTTCATCACTAATTTTCCCCTTCATCACCCTAGTTGCATAATTTTAATTATTTAATTAGGTTCATCTAATATTTCTTTTAATCCCATAATTAAATAATCTTAATTATTTAATTATCCCCATTTTAATCTTTTTCCTCCAATGGAATATTCTTTCTTAAAGAATGGCATATTCCTATCCTCCATGTTTAAATAATCTCTAATTATTTAATTACCCTATTTTCCCTCCATAAACCATATTCCCATGTAATGTTCCTTTTCAAAATATCTTTGACTTAACTTGTCTCAACCATTTCTTTCCCTTTATCTTCAAATCTAATCTCCACCCTTGATCTCAACTATCCTAACCATTTTCCTAAAATGGTGGAGATATTTTGAGTTACAACTAATCTCCTTCAACCATCTTCCTTGATTCACTCCCATTTGTGGGTGTTGGGGATCAATCTAAACCCTTCTTTGTGGGCATCCAAACTCAATCCTAAACCTTGATCTAATTTCATGAAATCTATAAAATAACCCTTCATCCTTCACATTCATCAACCTAGAATTTGTGGAGATCATGTCAAAATGATTCTTGAGAAAATTGAGAGAATTCATCTTGTCATCTAGGTCATTTAAGAATCACCCTCAATCAAGCTTTTTCTAGCAATCATGGAGGCATCATGTGTTTAAGAAATCCAACATCATACCAAAACAATTTCTCCAACAATGGGATGGTAATATTATTCTTGCTTTTGGATTCAATTGTGTTTTGATCTTATTTGTCTAACCTTTGTTTTGAATTCATGGCTTGATTAACAATTTGATCTCATTGATAAGTAGGTTCTATCTCATTTTTTTGAGTTCTTTGTTTGAATTCATTGTTGTTTACCTCTTTCCACCTTTACCCCTTACATCATGTCACATGTGATTGGTAGCTTCTTGCAAGGTTGAATACTATTTTTTCCTAGTGTGATTGAATGTGTTGAGATACCTTGGACACATTCAATTTATTGTTGAAATTGAGCTCATTTTATGCTTAAGTGTTGGAATTTATCATTCTTTCTCCTTGGAATTATTTTATTGTTTTGGTTTTTATACTAAAAAATTACATTTTTTTTCATGTATCATGTAAATTTTATTTTCTATCATGTCCATGATGGTATTACAATGGGTTGTAAGAGGAAGTAGATTGCAAAGAACATTATAATTCTTGATGGCTTTATTAATTATAACTATATTTTTTAAAATTCCTTAATTATTGTTGAATGTAAATAGATAACTTGTGATGTATCTAGAGAAGTTATGAACTCTATGTTGTGCATATTCATTTATTGATGTGAATAGCTTGTGACTTGGTATGAATGTCATATATGTTTGGTAATGAGTGATGTGTATATAAATATCTATGTTAGTTTATTTTATATTATCTATTTGTTTAATTTTGAGAATGAAATGTGTTGAAATCCTTGTATGGATTGTTCCTTTCTTGATATCTAGTAATGGTTGGGTGTTGAGTTAGTCCACCAATTATTTTGATCTTGCTTATTAATTATTGGTTTATCTTGTCCTTATGGCCCTATGTCCTAGTACTTTGACAATTGTTGATTGTTTGATAAGGTGTTTTAAATACTCAAGTCATACATGAATGTGCACATCATGTCATTTATATGCAATTTATATAATTACACTAATTTTTGACATCATGTAGGGTATTCTAGTTTACTAGTAAGTACTCTAGAAAATGTTATTTATATTTACTATATCATAATTATCAATATTTCTTATTGTGTTTCCAATTAGGTGAGTCCAGTAGTTTCAGAAGTATCTCCTTGATATTTTAGAGGTTTTCTTAGTTTGTTGTTTGATCCTTGTATAGGTTCCTTATTTCCTTTTTGATCATGGTTTCATGATCTCGTTGGATTTTTTAACCTTTGGGTTGGACATATTTGAGCATGAATGTGGTGTATAATATAATTATGCTCCTATTTTTTGAGTTTAATTTCCTCCTTGGATGTAATCCTTTTGATTTATGGGTTTATAAGACTCACTTGTTGGGAGTTATTATAAATTTAGGAAGGTTTGGTCTAGATTCTTCCTTCTAAAAACTAGTAAGTTGATACTAGTTTTGTGTAGAGAAGCTAGAGTGCTAAGGAAATACTTGATGATAAAGATAAATACATGATGATGGAACTCATGGAGATAACCCATGATTAGAACTAGGGCATGATTTTGGTGAACATGGAGATGAGGTAGTTTTTTCTATAGCCTTGAGGAATAGTTTTCCCTTGATTTTGAGTTGAAGTTTTTTGGATTAGGGCCTTAGTTTAGGAGAGACCATATTAAGTGTAACCCTACATTGGAGAATCTCATGGAGAGTGGATTTTGTAGGGTTGTGTATCTTTCCTTGGCTTATTAGGTATCTAGATGGAGTTACCTAGTAGTACTAGTACTCATGGGTTAGAACCTTCCTTTCTTGTGGTTAGTTGGAACATGTAGCTTGATCTTTACCTTAGTTAAAGTGGTAGTTAGAGGGTAGATATTTGGGATCTCTAGGATGTTATTTGGCACAATGTTTGATGTTCACTATTAATAAGATATAGAGCAGAGACCAAAATCTACCATAATTTTTTGCATAAGACTTGCATAACCTAAGGCTGATAGAGAAGATAGAGTTAGAGGTACCATGAAAGGGCCACATTTCTCTAGGAGACAAAGAAAAGATATATGTATGTAATAGATGTAGGATATCAGATATGGATATGGAATAAAATGTAATACAAAGAAAAGACTAAGATTTTCTATTTTAGCTATTATATGAATCTATAAAGATATAGATTTATAAGGATCTAATCAGTATATATGTTATGAATGAGTGTTTCCTTTATATAAGTCACATATGGAATGTAGTAAGACATAATTTCCTACTGAAATTACTCTTTTCTCCCACTGTATCCTCTAGGGTATAAACAAACTACATAAGGGATACCAAGGTATAAATATTTGGACTATAATTCCCCATTTCCTCTTGCCAACATTTTGTTTTGTTGTCGAGACCATAGAGTGAGAAGTGAAGAAGATATAGGGTAAAGGAATAGAAGTAATACCAGTAGAAGGGAGGATAATAGTAGTAAGGAATATTTTTAGCAAACACAACTCATAGGTACTACCTTTGTTAGAGGGGGTAGGAACTTAAGGGATGACAAATGGGAAGGGGGAGGAATCTAAAAATATTCTTGACAAGATGTAACTATTCAAAATTTAAACTAACTATGGGATATATAAGGATTAATGGTAATCTAGATAAGAAAAACCCATGACAAAAGGAGATAACAAAAGGAAAGTTGAGATCATTGAAAAATTTAAGTTGGAAATGGAAATTAATGTACAAGAAAGAAGGTTAAAACAAACCTACGATTGATAGAAAATATACCACAAAAGGATGAAAGAATCAAGAAAGAGAGAAAGACAATAGGGCATAGAGATAGCATTAGAAAATACGAATGAAGAAGAGGAGTGTGCCACTAAGGGTGTTGTTAAGAACACCATTGTGGGTGCATCCAAGGAACTAAACAAGGAGATACATCAAATTAGGACTAGCATGGATCAAATAAGTCAAATTATACAAAACATAGAGGGAGAGATTGAAGATAATGGAAAAAATAGAAAGGATTTAGAACAAGAAATCGCAAGGATTATGACACCACCTATAACCAAAACACCAGATAATTATCTGGATTGGACAAAAATTCAAATAAGGATAGATGATGATTGGTTACTAGTGGTTACCCCTACTCAAAATTTCTAGACAATAATAGTTGGTGTGGAATACTTAGATGAGTTAGTAACTAGAAGTGTTCTGAGAATACAAGGAGAAGATGTGATACAAAATAAATGCGATCTTGTAAGTTTAGGAATATATAATGAAGAAACACCATTAACCAATCATATGACATTTACAAATAAAATAAAATATCCAAGGATGAAAATTTACTTTGAACATACACAACCACTCAACCAAGATTCGCCTTTAATTCCATTAAATTCAAAAAGGATTTCCATGGAAGGAGTAGAAAACATTCTCAATGAACAAGGAACAAGAAAACAAGAAGGTGAGATAAATAACATATTAGCCCTAGGAACACATCAATTTAAAATAGGAGATATAGATAATTATTTTGAAGGAGAAGAAATATGAATACCTCTAGAAAGCTACCCATTTTTGGAAAAGACACCAATGAGGTCACAAAACATATCTTCATTCTAGAATCAATGTGGGAGAGACAAAATATAACTAGGGACAACACAAAATTGTTTGATTTTATTGGATCTATATAGGGTGATACCCTCAAGTGGTACTAGAGAACTTATCCATAAAATGACAAGAGTGGGTTGTAGTAAAATAAGATATTTTAGAAATTTTTGACACTCTATAACTTACACAAAATTAAGATCAAACCATAACAAAGTTTGATAATATATTTTAAGAAGTAACTAGACATATAGAGGAACCACTGACTCAAAAAGAACAAAATTAAATGGTTCATATCTAGAGTAACACTAGAAATCAAAATGGCCCTAGATGGAAGAAGTTACTTTTTCTTGTTAGATTAAAAACCAATCCTAGAGAAAACTAGAGAAGGAAAAAGAAAAGAAATAAATGGAGAAATTAAGATTGTAAGTGGAACAATTAAGAATCTAGCAAGATATTATAGATATTATAGATATTATAGATATGTTTATATAGAGGCCTAATATACGGTGTACATATTGCAAATAGGAAGGTCATTTGAGAAATGAATTTTGAAAGGAAATAGGAAAAAAGAAAACAAACATGCTATGGGTAGATATAAGGGAACTACCAAAAAAATGTGAACTCGATTCAATTTGGAACTTACAGAGAATGGGATGATCATGAAACAAAATGTTGTCCATCACAACTATTTCAATTAAGAGAATATCTAAACATAGCAAACTATAATGACCAACGAGGGTTGGAATATGCAAAAGGTTTGGTGGAAAGACCACTTTACCTATAGGACCATGGGTATAAAGTTAAAAAAAAAAAAAAACCATTGGAATATAAACACCCTACAAAACCAACAAAATCAAGGACCATATAATGATAGATGCCAATTCTAAGGAGGGAGAGGTAGAGGTAGAGGAAGAATACAAAAAATAGATGCCACCTACTTTAGTTGTGGTAAGCAAGGACACTTTGTAACTAAATATTGGGGTGATAAGAAAAATCCATATGGATTCTATGGAAGCACAGAGCATGATATATTCAATTCTGACAAAGCCCAAAGCTATTATCAAAATGTGGCACCATAATAAAAAAATGACGAGCTCCAAAATTTAAATACACCTAGAGGAGAAATAATCCTAAGGAAAATGCCAAAGGAAAGAGAGGAAAAAAATAGGAGATGCCAAAAAGTAGAGCGAATTAACATTCACACTATTGAGACTAGTATCTCTATAGAATAACATCTAGCCTATATAGGAGCAAGCAATAAAAAGAACAACAAAGAAGTAGTGATTACTAGATAAGGAATGAAGACCGTAAATTATATAAATGTAACTCTAGGAAAATAAACCACACATACAAGGAATAATTCCACCCAAATAAGAAACAACATGATCAAATAATGGAACAAACAAAGAAAACTATCACAAAAGACAACAATGTCACGAAGCAAAACATAATGAATACTTTTCTAAGAAAGAGGCGAGAATACTAAAAAAGATGATAAAAATGTCCAAACATTCCAATCTATGAGACAAGATAAAAAAAAATTTCAAGTATTGGAACAAACAAAATAAATTACCACAAATAAGAACAATGGGGAAGAATGATGGACAATGGAAGGCATGACCCATCATGATTATAGTTAGCATAGAGCATAAGAAAATAATTGATGTAATTGTAGACTTAGGCTCTGAAATCAACATGCTCCAAAAAAGGGCACATGGTAGCAAATAGGAAAAGCTAAACTTGAACTAACACCCTACAACATTAGCCTAGTAGATGGTACTAGGATGAAAACCTTGGAACTTGGAAACAAGTAGAAGAAAGTGTTTGAGGAGTTAAAAAATTGTAGACTTTTAGGTAGTTTTCATCAATAAAACCTTTGATTCATTAAATGCATTACTAGACTAAGGTGGTTTGTCAATGTAAATGGCATTGTAGACTGAAGGAAGGAATAAATATCATTTTCTAATTAAAACAAAATCATCGACATTTCACTAGGAAAAACTCAAATGAATCATATACAGAGGAAGTGAACATAGAAGAATATCATAACTCTAAAAATAGAAACATCTACACAATCTCATGATTAGCACTACATGACACCCTTGAAGATCCAAATTCATAAGGGAAAGGTGAAAGAGAAAGTAGTTCTTATAGTACTAATAGTGATGAAGTATTATATGCATGGATACAAGAAGAACCAAAACTTTATTCCCAAAGGCTTACCAGATTCCATAGAGTATTTATGATTAGGAGGACACTAGAGAATGCTCCAAATTCTACCATAAATTTGGAAAAATATTGTAGACTATTTACAAAAACTTGGGAGAAAATAGAGATGACACAACTAAAATATATCACCAAATAAATCACATATCACAAGGAATTTCACATATTAAACTTCCCAAATTTTCAATAATGAAGAGTTGAGACTCACTATAATTAAGCACACTTATTTGCAAGACTGCAAGTTGGCACAATACACACAAGAAATAATTAACCAAATGGGAAATATTTAAAATCCTAATAAAAAAAGATACCTACTAGAAGAAGGAGAATACAACAAGATACCAAAATACAACGAGAATATCTTACCAGAGTATCATTTAACCACTTGTATCACATGGTGGAAAACAAGGAATGAGTATGATGAAAAATTATACATACACTATTCTACTATATATTAACACCATTTTCTCAAACTTGGTATATAATCCAAGAATGACAAAGAGAAACAAAATATTGGACAAAACTTACAATGGATTGCATACAAACCTTTTTATTTTACAATAGGGATGAACATACACATACCACACTACTCAAAATAAAAGAGATAATAGTCAAACTAGACATAAATAATGAAGTAGTGGTACCAAAAACCCCTATTCCACCCCTACAATTAGAAGGAATATGGAGATACATTGAATGGTTAGAAAAAAATCTACATTATTGTGGAAAAGATGTTGTTTGACACAACAAGAAGAGGTTGATAGACACAACCTAGATATAGAATTCAAACAAGGAGAAATGGAATTAGAATCCCATAAAAAATCTAAGCAAAAATATTATAATCAACCAATAAACCTAAGAGAAGAGAATATTTCCAAATAAGGGGACCCTAAAATTGCAAAAATAGGGGATTATTGGGATGATAAATCAGTTACACAAGTTGCAGAGATCCTATTAGAATTTGAAGAATTATTCCCTAGAACATTCACAAACCTAAAAGAGATAAAATAAGGAGTTATGAAGATTCAATTGAAGGAAGGAACTAAACCAATATGAAAGAGACCATATAGGTTGAATCCAAATATGAAAAAAAAAAGTTAAAGTAGAGCAAAAAAAAATACTTGAAGGAGGGATAATCAAACCAATAGAAGATTTGGAATGGATTAGCCTGATGGTTATACAAAACAAGAAGATAAGAAAGGTAAGAATTTGTGTTGACTTTAGGGAACTTAATAAAGCTTGCATTCGTGACCCTTTCCCCACACTATTCACCAAGAAAATACTAGAATTTGTAGCGGGAAGAGAAATCTACTCATTCACTGATGGTTTCAATATCTACCACAAAGTAAAAATAAGGGAGGAAGATCAACCAAAAACTACATTTGCAATAGAATGGGGTTCTTACATGTACACAGTGATGCCATTTGGCCTAAAAAATGCACCTACGATATTCAATAGGATAATGATAAATGTATCCAAATACTTCATACATGACTTCTTGGAAGTATAATCAGGCAATTGGATAGTATATGGTTTGGTAAAATACCATGTACAAGTATTGAGAATGATGTTACATCATGAAAATAGCATTAAAATTGAATAAATACATGTTTGTGATGCTCTATGGAATACTACTAGGGCACATTATCAGCAAATAAGTGTTGATGGTAGATCCCATGAATGTGACCCTAATTAAGACATTATCACCTCCTAAAAACTATGGAAGTTAAAAATTTCTTATTATATACTAGTTATCACCACAAATTTATAAAAGGTTATGCCAAAATAGCTACACCATTGGAAGAGCTACTAAAAAATAAAATTGGTAGAAGTATTGAATGGAATGAAGACTGTCAAATAGCATTTGACACACATTTTTTTTTGTAAAGGCCCATATCTTAATCTTCCTAGACTGGAATACACATTTCATGTACATGTAGATGCATTCAAAATTGCAAATGGAGTAGTATTATCTTAACCCAAATGAAATAAGGATCATCCAATAGCATTTGCAAGAAGAAAATTATCTAGGGAAAAGAAAAAATATACTACTGCCAAATGAGAGGCCCTAGCCATGGTTTATGCTCTCCAAAAATTTAGACATTATCTACTATCAACACCATCTACTTTCTTACAGACAAGGAGCCATTAAAGTACTTACACAATAGACCTTCCATACAAGGTCTGATATGTAGGTAGTTACTTTTGTTTCAAGAATTTGATTTTAAAATAATAGTAAAACCAAGCAAGATCAATCAATGACCTGATTACCTATCTAGAATAGAAACAAGGGAAGAACTAGATGATTATCTAGAGAATCTTCCTAGTGCACACTTGTATAGACTAAATGCAATACTAGAAGAGTTACATGATTTTTCTATACTCTTGTCAATAGGATAATTCCCTACAAATATCTCACTATAGGATAAAGAATCTTTAGTGTGGAATTCCTTGCCTTACACACTAATACAAGGATAATTACACCATATGGGATGAGATGAAATCATAAGAAGAGTTCTTTATGCACATGAAAGAGAATCCATTTTAAGAGAAGCACATGAGGGAATAGCAAGAGGACACAATTGTGGTGACACAATGGCCAAAAGAGTTAAACTAGTCAAACTTTGGTGGCCAACCCTTAAAAAATATTCAAAGGAGTAGACAAAGAAATGTGACATTTGTCAAAGGGTGGGGAAAACTAATGCAAGAGATGAAATGCCCCTAAAAATAGTACCAACACAAATACCATTTGAAAAAGGGTTGATAGTCTTCATATGACCCATTGATCCACCTGCCAAAAATTCCAAAGAAAGATTTATAACAAGGGTAGAATACTTAATAAAGTAGGTAGAAACAAAACCTAGAAAGGAGCGTACTGCAAATATTGTCGCAAGGTTTTTATATGAGAATATAATCACTAGGTATGGTTTCCCATTGAGTATAGTAAGTGATCAAGGAAAAAAAAATCAATAAAGTAATTATGGAGCTATTGTTAGAAACCCATGATCTGAAATGCAAACCAGAAAAACCTTCCACGGAAGAGAAAATCAGAAAAAACAAGAGCTATTGCAAAAAGATGTGCAACATTATTATTCGAGAATTCAATTAATTACAAGATATGATTTGCTTTATAAAAGAAAATATTCCTAAACCTAATCTTATCTTGAGCAACAAGATAGCTCGATAAGATAAAGATGAAAGCCTAAAACTTAGGAATTAAATAAATCCTAAGTAAACTTATGCAAAGTGTAATTAAATATTAATTACACCAACACCCCCCCATAAGTGCAACTTAGGGAGAAGAAAATAAAGCATGCACCTAAAACTAAGATGAATGCAAGAAAGCATGAATGGGTTTCGGCAACATGGCCTGATCAGGTACCCAAGTACAAATGCAATATGAGGTAGAGAAGGAAAACCCAGTGGGACAAAACCTCCCTACAATGAGATGACTGCTACAAAGAAGCACAGGAAGATCACTGTGGAGTAACACTGGAACCGCAATCTAACAATCAAGGAAAGATACTTCTGTCTACAACTGAAACCAAAACCAGAATCAAAATAATGTGACAGTAGACCCGATGCCACGAAACACTCAAAAACTCACAAACTGGAACAACCCTGGAATCTGTGAAGCAATAGGAGATGAGATGATGACATAATCTAGAAACCATGTATCTCGATGCTGATGCCAAACTGTGACTGAAACTCTTCCATGGGAAGGAGTACCAAGAAGACTCTGGAACATTAACCACAAAACCATGGCCCTCAAACTGAGAATAATCTGAACCAATAAGGATCAAGAAACATAATCTCTCAATTAAAGTGTGAACTGATGAATCCGATGTGTCAAGCAATAGAAAAAAATGTGGCCAAAAGAAACTAGGAGACCAAATAACCCATACGAGTTTCCATCAAAACAAAATGGATATGGAGATCAAAGTGCATTCACACTCTAATCAGATTATTATGCAAGAAACCCCCCTAAATGGAACTTTATCATAGTTTGTTTATTACAATAACCCAATGATTGTAAAAGGAGAGTATGTCGAACATGCATGAACAAAAAATATAAATAGACCTCAGATCTGTGTAGAGGACTGAATCAGCTTTCCGACGCCGCAAGAATGATGAAAAACAGAGCACTGAGTCAAAAGATATGCCCTCTGAAGCGAAATCTGAACATCTGACTTCAACTAGAAAAATATCCCATCAAATAGAAAAATATCTAAAAACAAACTACACCATCAGAAAATTGGGCTTTCCAGCTTTCCGGTGATATCTTGTTTCAAAAAATCCACCTCCGGGATCAAAAGTTATGATGAAATGAAAAAAAGGGCTATCTGTGGGCAAATCAGGGTACAAGAAGGCTAAATGGGCGCAAAAATCTAGCCCCTGGGCACTGGATCTCGGTCCGCCATATGACCGCAGACTAAGAAAAAGCAAAAATAAAGCCTGCCACCAGGTGGGTGGTGGACATGCAGAGTATTGGAGCGGTGGTGTGCGTCGTCGATGGCAAATGGGGGCACCTCCCCTAAATACTGAGCCCCCGACATGTGAGCCCGCGGGCATCAAAGTGACTAGGGTGCGGAGAATAGTCAACATCAGTGGGAGAATGCCGGTTGGTAGAAACCTGCGATGGCTGGCGGTCAGTCAAAGCCGATGAAACTGCAACGGTACAGTCGCTTGGTACAGTAGTACCAGGGGACTTAAATGTCTTCAAAAATTAAAAAACAAACCCTCCATTTTTTTAAAAGCCACCATAAATATAACCCAAAATGTTTTAATAAAGCCCGAATGTTTTATATAGTCATGTAGAAATTTTTTGAATTTTTTTTTTGATCTACAAAATAAATATCGTACCCTGTACCTGGTAGGCCGTACGGCCTGCTGGGTAAAAAAATTTTGCCTCACGAATAGCTGACGCCGAAATAGGGCGTATTATATGTTATTTTTCATCTCTCAGATGCTCTGGATCTGATGGCGAGGTCCGATCTGCCTGAAAACGCACCAGAAGCTTCGCAACTCCCAGATCTGGCAAATATTTAAACCCTCATAACTCTGGCATAAAATGTCGGATTCAAGCAAAACAAAAGTCGATCTTGACTTTTTCAACAGCCCTAAACTCAAATATGAGCTCAGATTTCCTCCAACATGTGCCAAAAGTAACCATGCAAGAGCACCCAAATAGAGAGACAAACTCGAGATATGAAACCCTCAAGGAATCCCGAACAAACTCTGCAATGAATCTCTCCAAAAATCTGAGAAGGGGCTGCAAATCAAGGCTCTGATACCATGTTAGAAAACCAAGATCTAATTGCAAACCAAAATAGACCTTCCACAGAAGAGGAAAACGAAAAAGCAGAAGCTTTGCATAAAAACATGCAATTTGATATATTCGAAAAGACCAATAATTACAAGAGATAATTTGCTTTATAAAAGCAAAGATGCAACAACCTAATCTTATCTTGAGCAACAAGATAGCTCGATAAGATAAAGATAAGATCCTATATCTTAGGAATTAAATAAATCCTAAGTAAACTTATGCTAAGTGTAATTAAAAATGAAAAAGTAGAGATTTGCATAAAAACATGCAATTTGATATATTCGAAAAGACCAATAATTACAAGAGATAATTTGCTTTATAAAAGAAAAGATACCTAAATCTAATCTTATCTTGAGCAACAAGATAGCTCGATAAGATAAAGATGAAATCCTAAAACTTAGGAATTAAATAAAGCCTAAGTAAACTTATGCAAGCGTAATTAAATATTAATTACACTAACACCCCCCCATAAGTGCAACTTAGGGAGAAGTAGATTATTATGAAAATATGAGTCCCGACAACAAGGCTTGATCAGGTACTCATGTACAAATGTAAAGAGAGAGAAAAACTAGTGGGAAAAACCCCCCCTTCAGAGAGATGAATTGCTGCGAAGAAGCATTGGAAGAACTTTGATGAAGCAACACTGGAACCCCAAATCCGACAAGAAAGGAAAGATAGTTTTGTTTGCAAGATACCAATCGGAATCACAAATGCAACAGCAGACCCGATGCCAAGGAACACTAGAAACTCACATACTGGATCAACCCTGGAATCTGTGAACAACAGTAGATGAAAGGATGAATGGACCCATAATGGTGACAAATTTGGAAGCTGTGTCTCGAAGCCAATGCCAAACTGAAACTAAAACTACCCATAGGACGAGTACCATCAAGATTCTAGAACATTAACCATAAAACCATGGCCTTCAAATGAGAAAGATCTGAACCAATGCGGATCAAGAACTATACAATCCCAATGTGAAGTGTGAACCGAAGCAAACCAACAATGTGTCTAGCTAAACAAGAAAGAAGCTAGAAGGAGACAATAGGAAACCAAACAAACTCATGCGAGTTGTCACCAAAATGAAAGATGGATGCAAGAACCCCCCTTAATGGAACTTTATATCAGCTCGTTATTACAATACCCAATGATTGCATAAGGAGATAATGCAAAATTACAGAAACATAAGTGAAAATGTAAACCTAGAGCACGAAACAAAAATGAATGCATGCCTAAAATAAAATACGCATTTTCTAGAAATGACCTCAGATCTGTATAGAGGCCGAAACCAGCTTTCCAACGCCGTGAAAATCGTGAAAAATGGATAAGCGAGTCAAAAGATATGTGTCCCGGAGTGAAAAAGGAAACATTTGACTTCCGAGGCAGAAAAAAGCATCAAAAAAGAAAAACCAGAAAAAATCACTAGACCATTGTGTAGAGCGTCGAAATAGATTTCCGATGATATCTTGTTTGCAAAAAAAGGACGCCGTATACCCAAGATTCACCTGTTTCGGTGAAAGTTGTCCAAAAATGTCTGATTCGGCCCCCAAAAGCCCTCAAGGGCTAAAAAAATAGGCCCCTGGTCGCCTGGGCCGACCAAGGGCTGAAGTGCAGTGAGCTCCGGTGGAGCCCCCGGTCACCCACGTGACCGGGGCTAAGGCTTAACAACCTGGCAGGGGGCTAGCTCCTATGGCGGAGCCCGCGGTTCTTAATAGAACCTACGCAAGAGCTGAAGGGGCCCGCGGGGGCTGAACAGTGTGGCCCCGTTCCCATAGGACCCTGGCGGAGGGCGGAGCTGGCGCAGGGGGCTTCCTTGGTGGTGGACCAGCTGGGAGCGGTCGGTGCGGTCGGTAGGAGCAGGCGGATGGCGGCGCTGTGGTGGCGCAGGGGTGGTGCGGTCAGTTTTATACTGGCCGCGCAAAAACCCAATAGATTTTTCTGATTTTTTTAATTTTTTTTTTAATTTTTTTTCAAAATTTGTGCATTGGAATGCATGCCTGGGGGCCGTACGGCCCTCGGGTAAAAAAATTTTGCTTCTCCGAACGACTGTGTCCAAATCGGACAAACTTTATATGAAAATAGGGGTTTTTGGGTGCTGTGAATCCAATGGCGAGGTCCATTTGGGCCCAAAGTGCTCCAAAAATTAGGTGACCCCCAGATCTATTTGAAAAATCACCAAGCTTGAGACCCTCATAGATCTGGAAAACGATGATGAAAATGAATGAAATAAAAGTCATTTCTGACTTTCTCCAATGCTCTGAATCCAATGGAAAACCCCGATCTGATCCAAGACACTGCATAAATGTGCTCAAGGAATAAAACCCTCGAGGGACTTCGAATGAGCTCTGCAACGAAATCCTCCAAAAAAGCTGAGGAGGGGCTGCGAATCGAGGCTCTGATACCATGTTAGAAACCCATGATCTGAAATGCAAACCAGAAAAACTTTCCACATAAGAGAAAATCAGAAAAAGCAAGAGCTATTGCAAAAAGATGTGCAACATTATTATTCGAGAATTCAATTAATTACAAGATATGATTTGCTTTATAAAAGCAAAGATGCCTAAACCTAATCTTATCTTGAGCAACAAGATAGCTCGATAAGATAAAGATGAAAGCCTAAAACTTAGGAATTAAATAAATCCTAAGTAAACTTATGCAAAGTGTAATTAAATATTAATTACACCAACAGCTATTACAAAATTTCATTATCACACAATAAAAGCTCACCCTATCATCCCCAAGAAAATAGATCAAGTGAAGCTCTAAATAAGATAATTGAGCACTCACCAAGATGTGTGATGGAAAAAGAATAGAATAGGATATAAAAATACTTGTTGTACTATGGGCCTACCATACATCCTACAAAAGAACTAACAAGTTCACATTGTTCCAATAGTATATGGAACCAATGTGGTTCCCATGGACTTCATAGTTCCTAACCTATGTACCACACTAACATTATAGTTGGATGATGATGATTATCTAGCACAAAGAATAGAAGAATTAGAAAATTTGGATGAAAACATACTCATTGCATTGTACAACTAGCAAGTAGAATGAAAAAGATAAAAAATATTGGCATGATAGAAACCTCTAGAATAAGACTTTCCAAATAGGAAATTTGGTCCTAGTATATGACAAAAAATTCAAAATGCAAGTCAAGTTAAAAGTAAGGTGGCTAGGACATTACTACATACATGAAATTACAAAATCAGGAGAGAAAAGATTAAGAAAGTTAGATAGATATCGAACATCACAAGATATGTGCATGGTGCAAGACATAAAAACTACCACCAACTTGAAGGGTAAAAATAATAAAGGAAGAAAAGACACATATAGTAAAATATGTAAATTTTGCAATATAAATCAATAAAAAACACAAAATTAAAATGTTAGTGGTAAAAAGTTACAAATGGATAAAAAAGCCTATGAAACCCAACAGGAAAAGACATATATGCCACCAACTAAAACCTATTTAAAAAATTCTACACCCACTCCATATTCACTTTATACTAAAACTATCTAAGTCAAAAATGCTAACTGACCTCTACTACTTGCACAAACAAATACAATTGGAAACAATGGTAACACCAATTTTTAGAAACATCACAAATAAGTCACACCCAAAATATAAGTACATATTCAAGGAAATGGAGGTAGAAAAATATGGGGCATTCTCAAGAATCCCCATACTCTTGGTGTATACAAAATATGTAAGAAAATACATCCATGAGCCCATATTTGAAATCGATCATACAAATTTTGATGAGCTCCAAAAAACCCTATATACTCTGGATCAACACACATATAAACTATAGTATCAAGAGGTGGGGTATAAGCATCTAGATGTGTGGATGGATTACCCAAACTTCTATGATGAGCATGATTGGGTAGGTTAGTTTTGAGAAAAGTACATAATAAATTTATCGACCAAGACACACCCTATTAAATAACAAAGAAGGAAATTCACATAGTAACAGGGTTGAGCGTGACATGAGAAATCCATCAAAAATGACAAAATAATTGAGCTTATAGGAGAAACATTAGATGGATGGATTTTGAGAGTCTGAGTGATTACAAACCCTATTGTGCGATATGCCACAATGGATATTGTTGGCATATAGTTGTCATTGATGTCAAAAGGGGATCAGATGGAGAGGATGGATCTGATCCTAAGTAGTGTGTTGGCATTAAGGGAAAGTGTCATTGATGTCAAGGAGAGATAAGGTTTGCAGTGAATAGAGGAGCATGAGTACAGGTTGCTAGTAAATTCATATGCTACTATGTTGTCATTGATGTCAAAAGGGGATCAAAGGAGAAGTGTGATGATCCTATACAGAAGCACAAATATTGTCATTAATGTCAAAAGGGAAAATTAGGCAAAGTAGATTGTTGGCATGATGACAAAGGATGAATGGAGAGTAGTGGATCTAATGGAAAATTTGGTGGCAGATTCATGATGGGTTTTTCGAGAGCATTCCAGTGATGTGCTCTGCAAGTCGAGAATGTGAAGGATGTTTCCATAAATGGTTTATTTCTACTCTCAGGTGATATTAGGGTTTACAAATAAACCCTAATGTGTTTGCAATCATGGTAGAGCTAGTTACAATGTTATATTTCTTCTTTGACTTGCTATGTTAGGTTGTTGGTAACTTAAATCATAACTTAAGTTTATCTTCCCATGTTGGTGACTAACCCCTTCACCTTATGCTTACCGACCTGACAAATATTCTACAACTACAATATTTCTTAAGTCACAGGATTCAAAGTTTCTCTAACCTATGTCGTGGGATTCTAGAGTTTCATAACCTCTTGACTTAGCGACTTAGCTAATGGAGCGATAAGGAGGAAGGAAGAAGGCTCTCTATGTTATCAGCAAGTCATTGGTTTTCAAAATTTCACAACCTTCGACTAGAGGTTCTTAAGTTTAGACTTTTAGTGACATAGCAATAGAGTCATGGGAGAATGAATGTTGACTGTGGGACCCAGTAAGGTGGACGTGGCAGTGGGTCTTGACAGTAATGAAGGTACTCAGAAGGCAAGAAGGACCAGGCATAATGATGTGGATGACTGTGATGTCAATGCAATGACATGGCAATGAGGTGGACAAGTGATGTCATCAAGGGTTGCAATCGTGGGCACAAAAAGTTTTTCCTAATTCATCATTGACTGGTTGTAGCAGGTTGCTAGTTGTTTAAGTTGTAACTTAAGCCCTTGATTTCATTTGGGGAACTGGCCCCTTTACCTTACATTTACCAGTTGAGAAAATATTGGGTGAGTCTAATATTTCCTAAGTATTGAGCATATATTTGTCTTTTCAAGATCAACGGTGATGGTTAAGGCTTCAAGATATAATGGTGCCCGCATGCACCATTGAGTTTGTGGTGGGTCCCAATTAAGTCTTGTGGGTCTGTGAGGAGTGATTAAGATTAAACAAGGCTAATCGAATGGTACACAATGCATGAATGGTAGGACCCAATAGGATAGTGATGATGACAGATTGTGACAAAGGCCGATAGGTGGTGAAAAGTGATTACTCGATGGACCAACTCACATTGTTGTTGTGAGTTGTGTGGTGATGACAAGGATGACAGATGGAAAAAGCTCACAAACCCTACAAGATTTGTGTGGGCCTGATGTCAGAGCTCTCAGGGATAGCAGACTTTGGACATGTGTCTTGGTGGACACCCTGTATGGAAAAGCGATCTATGAAGGAGATCGATGACATAGATTATTTGACAATTGATTGAATGGTGATCATTAGCCGATGGAGATCGATGGCGCATGATTGAAGGTTGATATGATGGCCATGATTTAAGGCTATTGCAATACACTATGTGATTGTGATGGTTATGTGATCAATGATGGAGATTCAAACCACTGTTTTAAATGGTTGTGTTTTAAAGCTGCGACAATGAAGAAAAAGCACAAGATTGTGGCATGAAGTTAGTAGATCGACGACTATAATTCAAACAAAGAAATCTAAAATGACTAACTCCGTGTGAACAAGGGTTTCACCTACAAATTGACATAGAGAAAATAATTTATTGGTCCAATTGCACCTGTGACAAATTTATTGAATATTTTATCTTCATGGTAGCGAAATAGATTATAGAGGTGATCGAGATCGGTTTAGATAGAATGAATGGGAGAAATCATTTAATATATATCTAATTCTAGGGTTTCATGGGTTTCTATTCTTAGCAAATTCTCTATAATAGAATTAAATGTTGGGTGGCTTGACACAAGATATGGTGATATCTAATAAACCTTATCATATGTCTTTATGATGAGTTGGATAGTGGTGTGTGTGTGTGGCTCAAGGTACAGGTAGCTTGTCGGTGAAGTTTTCAAGCTAAGGAAACCCTAGCAAAAGATTTGAGATCTAAACGGTGGTGAGAATATCAAGGAAGAGATTGCAAATCGGTGGAGTTAAGCAAAAAGAAGAAAATTTGAGAATTGTCGATTTTGTTGCATCTATTGAGAGTGTGAGAATAGTCTGCAAGCGCTGAGAGTGCCAAACAGAGAGATGTATAGTTGAATATGTAGTAGAGGTAGAGAGTGAAGAAAGAAGATAGTGTAGTAGATACAAAATTCATATAAAGGTAGTCCTAGACTATAAGCCGAAATATCCTCTATAATTTTGCATTCAAGGATAAGAGAGCATATAGTGTTATGTATGAGACACTGTAGAAGGGAAAAGAAGAGAAGAGCATCAAGCTAGAATAGTGATTGTTCTTGTGTGAACCCTAATCCAAATACCTGCAAAACAAAGAGAACAAATGCCTTAAGTTAGTGATTGCAAGAAAGAACAAGGATTCCCCATGAAATCCATTTACACAACTCAAATTAAGAAAGAAAACAATGAAGAACACAATGAAACAAGAAAATATAGATTCAATCCTAATTAGAATAGCAAACATATGATCCCATGAGGGAATTGGTGCCAATTTGATGTGAAAATTGGCCCCTTCCTAATTCCAAAGATGCAAGCTTGATGTGTTGAAGAGATTTGATCCACTTGGTTGATGAAGAATGAGAGAACCAAGCCAAAAATCTGCAAAACCTAGCTAAGAACTCAATGGTGATGGATGAAATTTAATAGGCATTTGAGCATGGTAACTTTGCATAATTTGTGGATGATCAAATGAGGATATGAGCTCTTTATTTATAGAATGCCAAGATGGATGAATGTCCAAATTTGAGCAATGTGGGACTAACATTCATCCAATGGCAAGATGCCACTTGTCAAACTATGAATGGATGGAGGATGTGCAAGTTTTGAGGATTGTGCCAATAAATGCATATTTTTGAATTTCAAATTTGTTGAAATGACTTGCAAGAGGGAAGGGAAAATGCAATAAATGCCACTTGGCTCAAGGAAAAGGACATGTAAGATGGAGTTATTGCCTTGTTGGATGTACATGTTGACTTGGAATTTTTGAATTCAAATTTGGAGAATATTCCAAAAGATGCCTTGTGAGGAAAATAGAGATTTAATAAATGAATTAAATCTATTTTCATGTGCAACTTGCAAAATCTAGAGGATGGGACATGATTAGAGATTAAATTAATCAAGATTTAATTAATTTAATGAGATTAGATGATGTGACCTATTTGACTCAAATTCTATGGATTTATTTAAATCAAATAAGAGAGGAATATGATAAGAGAATAATTAAATAAAGATTTTGATTTATTTAATTAAAAGAGATGGTGTTAGATCAAATTAAATAAGGTTTTAATTTATTTAATTTAATAGATAGACTTTAGAGATTTAATCAAATAACATTAATTATTTAATCAAATAGGGATAATTAGATCAGATGGATTGATTTAATTAACAAAAGAGAGAGACTCAATTAAATAACTGGTTTATTTAATTAAGGGAGGAATATTGATGAATTTAATCATATAAGGAGATTTGATTAAATGGTTAGAACGAGGGATGATTCAGGATGAAACGATGTTAATAGTTAGGATCAGATGCACAATGTCAATCGGTATATTTTATGTGTCTACATTTTGCCCCTCTTTGAAGCAATGCACTTGTTGCGTTGGTTCAAAGAATAAATGATCCCGATCAAAGCCAAAAAAAATCGTTATTTAAAAACTTTCCCCACTACTTCTTGGTGAGAAAAAAACATGCCATTATATTGCCCCCTCGAGAGATTGGATGAAAATTTTAATTTTTGGGTGATCTTGTGAAAAAAGAGGACAAGGTGCCCGACAGGTCCAAAAAGGCTCCAGGAGGTCAAAAACGTGTGTAAACGCAATAAAATGATGTAAAATAAGCCTCAACTAGACAAAAATAGCTTCAGGGGTCCAAAACCCTAGCAAGATAGTCAATTAGGGTGAAAAAACCCTAATTTCCAAGCTTAAAAGGGGCCCAAGGGGTCACTTTCAAGTCATTTTCACACACTTCCATTAGCAACCTCAAGATTTGAGCTCTAACCTCCTTACGATATGGCGCAACGACAGCTTCCCCTACACATTTCTAATCGAGTTCGGATGTACCAGTGGCCACCTGGCATCACAGCACCGGTAAGTGATCCTTACTTGAGCTTCGTTTTTCATTTCTAGCCTTCATTTAATGCTTTCAAAGTTTGTATTTCTGCAACGGTGCTATATGGCGCCACTCATAAATCAAACTGCACCACTCGGTGTCAAATAGCACCACAACAGTGTAGTTTGGAGTTTGAAAATAGACTCCAAACTGCGACGCTGAGCTCTGGGCTAGCAGGGTGGTTTGGAAACTGCGACGAGGTGGTGCTGGATTTGCTCAAAGTGCGCCACTGGAAGGAAATGTGCACAGTGGCGGTTCATTTTCGGTGTTTTATGCCCTAGCATCGGAGTTTGATTACAAATCAAACTATGACACCTTCACGAATTGCATCACTGGAAAGGTTTTTTGAGCGCCCGACAAAGAATTTTTCAAGATTTTTAACATAGTGACCTTCCTTGATGTAGGTTGTGGCGAGGGAGCCCTACTCTCGAGAGCACAGGTCGTGGGACCTGTTTGACTACTTGTGGGACCTGAGTGATAGGGATCAAGATCAACTCCGGATTGTGGGGTTATGGTATATTGCCTACGCAATGCCCATTCACACTCACTTAGGGATGTTGTCAGCGCTGGTCGAGAGATGGCACAGTGAGACTTCTTCATTTCATCTTCCCACTAGCAAGGCCACCGTCACCTTAGAGGACGTTTGGTGTATTTTGAGATTGTCGATTCACAGTCGGTGAGTGATTTTTGATATGGACAAGGGGTGCGATGCTTGCCACAGAGTCCTCACCATAGAGGACATCATTTTTTGTGAGGCGCAGATAGAGCTCGAGTGGCACAGGATCCTGGCACCTCCCTTCCACCTAGTTGTTGCATCTATTATTTCGAGTCTCGTTGCCTCTGATAGACGAGGGAAATACTTCAGTGCTGGCTAGGGATATTGTTGGGAGCAGATGGTTCGAGATAGGCCGATTCATTTTGCTTGGGGGACGGTGCTTCTAGCTTCTTTATACAGAGACCTGCACGAGTAGGTGTACATGGACGACAAAGCACTCAGAGCAGGGGTGACACTTCTTCATGTTTGGGTATGGGAGCACATTACTGTGCTACGTCCACACGTTGTTTCAGTTTCAATGTTTCCCGATGATCCCCTTATGTGGCGTTACAGAGGCGGTGTGTCCTTTACACACACCGGTGAGCATGGGATCCCCTACTGGAGGAGGGTCTTGGATGAGATGTAGGTTTTTACGTGGTGACCATACCTTGGTCGGCCCGGATGGGCCGACGATGCTGATTAGTTGTTTTATGCCTGCCAGGACCATTTTATACAGGGGCAAGAGCACACCATGATTGAGAGGTACTTGCCCGGGTGTGTGCAATGTCAGTTTGGTGAGCCCCAAGATCACCTTGATGATGAATATGTAGTCGTCTTCACCCGCACCATGACACAGGTTTCATGGGGGCAGTATATTCTTTCCCTGGAGGTGGTTGACAGTTTCAGGTAGTTAGTGGCTCAGTCATGGGCTACAATTAGGGGCCTACAGACCCAGGCACAACATAGGCCTACAGGGATTGGTTCTAGCCTCTGATTTGATTGACTATTCTAGGTGCAGTCCCTGATCAACAAAGAGTTAGAGGGGGAGGACAAGGCCAGAGGGGGGATGTACGACAGGATTAGTCGGTGGTGCCTCCAGTCCAGCCAGGGTAGGGAGATGTTCGGATGCTAGACTAGTAGCAGGTGCCACCACTTGTACCACCACGGGTTGAGGATCAACCTCAGGTACAACATAAGGTATAGCCACGAGCACAGCCAGCAGGGTAGGCGGATCCTCGGGATACTTTGATTGTACAGTTACAGGCTCAGGTGCAGACTATGATAGGGGAGAGGGATCAGGCTTGAGCTAAGAGAGAGCCGATGAGAGTCGAGAGGGATCAGGCTGTACAACAGAGATAGGCTGCAGATTTACAGGCAGCCACAGAGCTAGGCCAGAGACAACAGCTAGAGAGTATGGCAACCTCCTCTTCCTAGGGTACAGTGTTCGTTCGGTCTTACAGGGATGCCGTCCATGAGGCCGTACCCAGAGCAGGATGGGTCCTAGAGTACTCAAAGAGGACCAGCCACAGACCAACAGAGGGTCACAGTGACAGGGGCGAGGGTAGCATACACAGGGATAGAGCTTGATCGAGATGACACTTTTGTGCCTTATGGGCTCATTTTTTATAGCCCGATGGGCCTTTTGTACTGATTGACATACATGTGCAGTGATCCGATTTATTCTTGTACTATGAGAGTTGCGTTATTGATGATATATATGAGTCGATGATGATTTTGATGTGATGCGATGTGTACCCTTTATTTATGCATGGATGATTTTACTTCTATATGTTGTGCAATGATTCTTTTATGGATGCATTTATTTCTGATGATATTATGCAGTGATTATGACTAACAGATCTATATTATGTTAACCTATGATATGCCAATGTGATGTGCAATGATGTTGTCTATATGATGATCTATTTTATGTTGATGCAAATGGTGATGTGATATGTGATATGAAATGTAATATGCAAAATGATATGGTATATACGTGAAATGTTATGTGAATTATGTTTATATATGAATAGATTATGGATGGATGGACACTTTGCATGTGATGAATTGTTTTCTATTTATGCTTATGTGGAACGATTTATGCAATGAATGATTTATGATGCTATTTATGAGATGACATGGATGATGTAATGTGAATGCGATGGTCGTGATATGATGCAAATGAGATGGTTTTATGTAATGCAAATGACATGGTTTTTTAAGATGCTTAGAATAACAAAGGTTATTATCCTAAACATATCAAATGATGATGTAATGTATGTGATGCATTTAATATGATGCAATGATATGTCTATGCAAAGTGGTATGATGATGCGTAATGTAACATGAACGTTATGTGTGAGATGATGTTATGATGTTATGCAAATATGTATGCAAATGAATTATTTATAATGCTTATATACCTATTGTGTATGATTATGCAGTATGTGATAATGGTGAAATGATTATGAAATGCTTATGCAAATGTTATGTGATGATTTATGTGATAGATGTAATGTGATGCAAGGAATGGATGCAATGTAATAAAATGGATGCACTTTTCTAATATGGTGGAAATGCAATGCATATGTTCCCTATATGTTATGTTGATGCAATATGCTAATGATTTGTGGATGCAAGATCAATGATGATGATGGTGATGGTGATGATCAACTGTCATAATACTTTGTTAGTGCGGTGAGCGAGAAGAGAAGAAGTCATTTCAACAAGACACAGGATGATGCAAATGCCAATTATGATGATGATTATTCCTTGCCGAGGAATTAGGATTTTCAAAGGGCCAATTTCCTTATGTTTGATAACACACATGGTATGATGCATCAAGGTATAGAAAACTAGGATGGCGTGGTACCTAGTGTGGTGGACTTTGACTTTGACAAAAAGATAGGAGTATCCTTGTTCACACCTGACATACAAAAACCTTACTAAGATGCACTTTAGAAGTTTCAAACACCTCGGACCAAAACATGGAAAGGTAAACCTATCAATGTAATAATCAACAAGTTGTCCAAGACCTCCTCCATACATACCTAACAAAGCAAGTATTCGCCAAGGTTATATTACAAGAACGTCCAATCAAGCATAACAGACAAAAGATAATGATTGTTACCTCATTCCTATTTCTCTAAATATTTTGTTGGGATATCATTGAGAAGTCCTTGGAATGAGTGCAATAAGATAAGTCAGAAGATAAAAAACAAAGTAAACAAACAAGCTAATGTTCTTCAATACCGCTAACCAAAAGAGGATGTGTTTTCTAAGGATAAGAACCGAAACTTATTGCCAAAAGATAATGCCCATTGTAGGAAGGATTCATCCTAGGACATGTTAGTGGATGGCGGCACGTCATTTCGTTTATCCAAAGCGTTCTAAATGATGATTGATATGGGACCAATTTGGATGATGAGCTACTGATACAAAGAGATGACAAACTTGTTTATGCACTGACTTAGACCTAAGACTTGACGTTTTGAGTTTTCACTTTCGACCTGCTAGACTTGTTTTCAATTTTCTTACCAAAGATTGAGGATGACGATCATTTATTATGAGTGTTGTTATTGCGGGTGCAAGCAAGATGAGATGGATGGATTTTTTCAAATATTTGGATGTTTTTGATCCTTTTGAGATGTTTTGAGGCTGTTTTTGGTATTTTTTGAGATTTTCAAATGTTTTGATTTTTGATTTTCCAATGTTTTGGGATTTTCCAAGATTTTGACCAAGAGACTAACCTAAAGACCTATCCTAGGGGCCTCGAAGGCTGATCAACAGATTAGCCATGCCTACGTTATATACGCAGAGACCACGTAGTTCGACTAACGAGTTGACCAATTTACAAATGATGATATACATGATGAGATGTCAGTTTATTATGACAAACTCCTATAGGACTGACCTAAATGTCTTGGGGGATGATCAAAGATCAAACTTTCCTACTTTCAAGCTCAGAGACGACTTAGTTCGACAAGATGAACTTGTTTTTGGCTTTTGATGATTTCTTGATGTTTTTTAATTTTATGATATTTTGATGTTTTTGGATTTTCTAATTTGAGGATTTTAAGGATATACACGAGTCTAATCCAATGAGAACATGCCCCTAGTGTGGTGCAATAGACTACTCCGATAAAGGTAGGACAAACTGACCTTGAGGATGGGCTGAGTAGTACTAGGAGGGATCATGATACGAAAACATGACCAAGCTATGGTGCGGATGCGGGTGGATGAGTGATGGATGCAGATCCAAATGTGATGGATGATGGAAGTGCAATGGATGCAGAACAAGCCGTAAAGATCATGGTGGATGGAAAGTTCTTATTTTACACAAGGCGCCTGTTTGCCAAGTTTTCACCAAGGTACTTGCCCAAAGTTCCATCGAAGTGGTTTTCACTTAGAGGACGATTTTTTTTGTTACTGTTTTCAATCCTTTTTCTGATTTTTTGGATTTTTTGCTTTTTTGCTTTTTTTGTTGTTACCAAGACACTTGTTTGCCAGGTTTTCGCCGAAGTAACCATTTTTTCAGGACATTTTCTATTTTTTTTGGATTTTTGGTTCTATACCTTGAAAGATTTAGGCATAATTTTTTTTGAGATGGGAGCTATTCATGGGCTCCTACAAAGGTTCCCCTTTGGGTGTTGATAACTGATATTCCCTTGACTTGTAACTTGTTGTGATGACGAATGGTCCCAACCAATTGGGTTCAGACTTTCCTTTATTGCTTGGGTTTGGGACATTCTTCTGATTCTCCTTTAATACCAGTTCTCCGACTTGGAGCATCCTGCTTCTGATCTTCTTATTGTAGCTCCTTTTGAGTCTACCCTGATAGACTTGCAAATGATTCAAAGCATCTATTCGTCGCTCATCTAGTAGCTCCAGTTCATTCAATCTTGACACTCGGTACTCTTCATCTGTGATGAGGTTCTGTAGTGATATCCTGAGTGATGGGATCTCGATCTCAATGGGGAGTACTGCTTCTGATTCGTAGACCAGGGAGAAAGGGGTGGCGTCGGTGGGTGTACGAATGTTGGTTCGATAGGCCCAGAGGGCAGGATTAAGCTGCAAATGCCAGTCATGACCTGCATCATTGACTATTTTCTTGAGGATTTTCATAATGGTTTTGTTTGTAGCTTATGCTTGGCCCTTACCTTGGGGATAGTATGGGGTGGAGAAGCGATGCTGGATTTTGAATTTTTCACATAAGTCACAGACCTCCTGATTCTTAAATGGTGTCCCATTATCTAAGATAATGGCTTGTGGAACACCATATCGGCAAATGAGATAGTTCAGGATGAACTTAGAAATCTGCTTCCTAGTTATATACATTATGGGTATGGCTTCCACCCACTTAGTAAAGTACTCTGTTGCGGTTATGATGAATTTTTGGTTGTTAGATGAAGTTGGTGTGATTTCTCCAATGAGATCAAGTCCCCACTGTGAGAAGGGCCATGGTGTGATGATAGGATGAAGCTCTTGAGCTGGAGCATGGATGAGGTCCCCATGCTGCTGACATTGTAGACACTTTCTGGCATGATCATGTGCTTCTCTTTCCATTGTGGGCCAATAATACCCCATCCTCAACAATTTATTGGCTATGGTCATTCCACTCGAGTGTGAACCACAAATATCGTTATGTACTTCAGTTAGAGTGGTTAATGCCTCCTCAACATTTAAGCAGCGTAGTAGGGTTCCTTCTATGCTCCTATGATATAGGGTATCTCCTAGGATGACAAATCTGGATGCATTTTTGACAAAGGTTCATTTTAGGTTTGAGGGTAAGTCGGTAGGTATGACTCCTATATGAAGGTATGTGTAAATGTCATGAGACCAAGGATCACTGGGACCAACGATTTTGCACACATATTCTGATTCGGGTACCTTGAATGCAAGCACAAGAAGCTGCTCAATCAGGAATTCATATTTTAGAATGTTGTGGGGGATATCGAGCAAGGATCCAATTGTTACCATGGTGTCTGCTGCTCTGTTGTTGGTTCTAGGAATCTGTTCAAATGTTATTTCGATGAAGGATGCTTTGAGAGTCTCCACCAATTTCTTATATGGAGTGAGCTTGTCGTCCTTGGTCTGATATTCATCATTCACTTGATTTATTATCAATTTGGATTCTTTGTATACTTTGAGAGCTATAATGTTCCACTGCACTGCTATTCTGAGACCTATGGTTAAAGCCTCGTATTCTGCAATGTTATTGGTGTAGGGAAATGCCAGTTTGTAGGACCTTGGTATGCAATCCCCTTGTGGGGTTATGAAGAAGACACCAGCTCCTAATCCATGTTGCGTGTATGAGCCATCAAAGTACAGTTTCCAGTGGTCAGCTACGTTGAGATTGAAAATGGATTCATCTGGAAACTATGATACTAGAGGGTTCTCTGAATAGATTGGTGCTGCTGCAAGTTGATCTACGATGACTTGGCCTTTGATTGCTTTCTACTCCACATATTCAATTTTGTATTCTGACAGTATCATCACCCATTTTTCCATTCTTCCTGTGAGCATTGCCTTTGATAATAGGTACTTGAGAGGATTGATTTTGGCAATGAGTTTTATTTTATGTGCCAACATGTAATGTCTAAATTTATGTGATGCAAACACTACTATGAGGCATGCTTTCTCGATGAATGAATAGTTTATCTCATGACCAACCATTGTTCTACTGATGTAATAGATAGCCCTTTCTGTTCCATTTTCATCATGCTGAGCTAAAAGAGCTCCAAGGGTTGTTGTTGTTGCTGACATGTATAAAATCAATGGTTTTCTTGGGATTGGTGGCATTAAGACCAGTGGTGTCAATAGATATTCCTTGATTTTGTTGAATGCCTCTTCACACTTGTTATCCCATTTGTACGCTACTCCCTTGTGGAGTAGGTGAGAGTATGGGTTCTGTTTGTCCACCAATTGTGCTATGAATCTTCGAATGGATTGTAACCTACCTTGGAGACCTCTCAATTGTTTTAATGTTTTTGGTTCTTCCATCTCGAGGATTGCTTTTACCTTTGCTGGATCTACCTCGATACCCTGCATTGACACTATATATCCTAGCAATTTTCCTGATTGTATGCTAAAGATGCACTTCTTTGGGTTTAATCTGACCTTGTACTCTTCCAGTCTGTCAAAGATGGCACTTAGGGTTGCTATGTGATATTTTCTCTTTCTGGACTTGGCTAGAATATCATCAACATAATCTTTGATTGTCTTATGAATCATGTCATGGAATATTAATGTCATAGCCCTTTGATATGTTGCTCCTGCATTCTTTAAGCCGAATGGCATCATGTTCCAACAATATGTCCCCCATGGACAAGTGAAAGTTGTTTTATGTTGGTCCTCTTTAGCTATCATGATCTGATTGTACCCTGAGAATCCATCCATTAGTGACAACATTTCATGTCTAGCTATCATGTCTACTATCATGTTGATGTTTGGAAGCGGGAAGTCATCTTTTGGACATGCCTTATTCAAGTCTCTGAAGTCTGTGCAGATTTTGATATTTCCATCGGGTTTTGAAACAGGTACCAAGTTTCAACACCCATTCTGGATAATCTATCGGTCAGATGAATCATGTATCTAATAGCTTTTTTAGCTCCATTTTGACTAATAAGGCGATTTGAGGGTGCATTTTTCGAAGCTTTTGTTTAACAATCTTTGTTTTTGGATATACTGCTAAGTGGTGAACCACAGTCTTTGGATCAAGCCCTAGCATGTCAGCATAACTCCATGTGAAGTTTATCTATCTTTATCTTAGGAAGGCTACTAGGAGCTCTTTCTCTTCTGATAGTAGTGATTCTGCATAGAATGTGATGTGTGGGGGTGCCTCTATTCCTAGGTTGACTGGATTGCATTTTTCTGCCAAGACTGCTGACTTTTCCTGATGAATATATCTTAAAGGAAGATTGAGTCCCCCATCCTCGGGCGCCTCGAAGAGGTTTTCACTGTTGGATATTTCCTTTCTTTTTTACTTTTTTCTGGTCAGAGAGTGTCACAGTGTGGTTTTCACTCAAGGACTTAGATATTATTCTTAATTTTTCACTTTTGTGACTAAGGGATTCAATCATTTCCCCATCATAAGCATGTGTATCTAGCTCTATTATGAACCCTTCTTTGTGATCCCCATCTGGAATGTTATCCAATAGTCCCATGAATTCTGAGAGTGCCTCATTGTTTTCGAATGTATCAAGAACTGGTGGTCCTTGTTGGTCACAGTCGATGAGTTGGGGATATACTAGGAAAATATCATGATTTTGATGGTTTGTTTCAAAAGATAGGGTGCTAATCATGTAAGGAGTGGTATCCTCAAATAGCCTAGGTAAATTGGTCATGGTATCCTTGTCATCACTACTACTAAAGACATCGGTTATATCAAATGTAAAGTTATCTATGACTCTACCTATAGACACTAGTAAGTGTAGTTTTGATGGGGTTGGCTGAGGAGGATTATTAACCATTCTAACCAGAGGACTTCAACCACGTATGGTTATACTCAGAGGGGTACATCCAAGGCCAATATTTGTTATCAGTCGTGTCTTTGGCATGATAGGTATTATGAGCCCATTGTCGTTTTGTCAAAGTCTTTGATTTTTGTCATAGCCCATTGCGAGCATCATTTGTAGACCCTTGCTTCTGTCATCCATTGGTAAATCAACTATTGTTCTTTCATCTTGATATAGCATATGAGATGGCTCTGCCTCAATAACTTCTCGCCCAAGATCTCCCCAACTTGTAAAGGTGGGATAGTTTTCAGGAGATGTTTGGGATGTGGAGGCTTCATTTATTTGTGGATGTCCCCATGATCTAGGAGATTGTGGTAACTATTGGTATCTGGCGACTGATCATGCTATACTGTATAGCCCATGGTATATTGTACACCCTAGCCCCTATCCTTTCCAGGGTCTGGGGCCGGGTTGGGCCCCAGGTGGGGGTTCGGGGGTGGTAGCCCCCGAGAAAAATTTTCCTCCTACTTTTCGCGTCATGACCGAAAAAGGGAAAAATCAATGAAAAAGGAAAATCCGATTTTGTAGAACCTAAAATCTGGAAGCTTCTAAGCTTATTAAAAATGGGTTTGGATGGGTATTACTGTATGAATGAAAAACACGATTATTCGCAAGATTGTAATAGGTTTTACACTAGATAATAAAAGTATTGGATGGCTACGGTTTGGTGGATGTAGCCCGAATTGGGCGAACCACGTTAAATTTTTGTGTTATGATTTAATTTGTGTGTGTTTTAGTTTCTCTATTTATTAATTAAATCTACATTTAATTGTTAGATATCTGCCATCTCTAACCCTAACAAGTGGTATCAGAGTGGGTTGTGTTTCGATTATCATCTGTAGGAAGGTCTCACAACTGAGTGGGAGTCTCACGGTTGAGTGGGAGCAATGGAAGATGAGAGTAAGAAGGTTGAGAAGTTTAACGGGTAGAACTATCAGTTATGGAAGATACAGATGGAGGACTATCTCTATCAGAAGGATTTATGGCAGCCATTGGAAGGGAAAACCAAGAAACCTGTAGCAATGTCAAATGAGGACTGGGAGATCTTGGATAGAAAGGCTCTTGGCAATATTCGTCTATGCCTGGCACAATCAGTGGTGTTCAATATTACAACAGCAAAGACAACTCAAGAGTTGATGGAAACCCTGGAAAAGTTATATGAAAAGCATTCCGCTTCGAATAAGGTATTTCTTATGAAGCGTTTATTTAATATGAAAATAGTAGAAGGTGGGTCAGTTACTGATCATTTGAATGAGTTTAATACGGTCACCAGTCAATTAACTTCTGTAAAAGTAAACTTTGATGAAGAAGTTAGGGCTCTTTTGATTCTATGTTCTTTGCCTAAAAGTTGGAATAACTTGGTAATGGTTGTTAGCAATTCTGTTTCTAGTTCGAATACATTGAAGTTTGATGATGTTGTTGGTGTTATTTTGAGCGAGGAAATTCGTAGGAAAAGCTCAGGTGGAACATCCACATTAGGAAGTGTTTTGAATGAAGAAAGTAGGGGAAAAACAAAGGAGAGAGGAAATGATTCCGGAAATCGTGGGAAGTCACGAGGAAAATCAAAGGATAGAAGGTCCCAATCTAGAAACAAGAAGGATTGTTGGTACTGTGGTAAGCCGGGTCATTTGAAGAAAGATTGCTGGTCTCAGAAAAATAAAGGAGATAGAAAGGAAGGAAGTAAAGAGGCAAATGTGGTAAGTAATAAATCTGATGAGGATGCTTTGATTCTTTCCCTCGATAATGTTGATGATTCTTGGGTGTTAGATTCAGGGGCTTCATTTCATGCTACCCCCCATAGAAGTTATTTTCTTGATTATGTCCAAGGGGATTTTGCGTTGGTTTATTTAGGAGATAACGAACCCTGTCAGATTGTTGGAAAGGGAAGAATCAAGATTAAGTTACAGAATGGGAATCATTGGCTACTACATGAGGTAAGACACATTCCAAAGTTAAGCAGAAATTTAATTTTAGCAGGGCAACTAGATGATGAAGGTTGTGTTGTTACTTTTAGTGATAAAAACTAGAGGGTCACAAAGGGTGCCTTAGTCGGTAGAAAAAAGGTGTGAAAGTAGGCACCTTATATCTTTGTACAATCATACTGTTCCTTCTACTTTAATTGTTATAGAAAAAGGTCAATGCGTGAACAGCTTTGCAGCCTCACCAGAAATTGCGCAGTCAGCAGTAGAAAAGGTCAATGTTCAGAACTAGTGTAGATTGAAGAAAAGTTTATATGGCTTGAAGCAAGCACCTCAGCAATGGTACTAAAATTTGATAGTTTTATGGCTGAGCAAGGCTATAGTCGGTAATTCTGACCATTGTGTTTATTTTAAGAGGTTGGATAATGACAGCTACATTATTTTATGTTTATATGTTGATGACATGCTTGTAGCTGGGTCTAACATGGATCACATAAGTGAGTTAAAACAACAGTTAGCAAAATCTTTTGCTATGAAGGATTTAGTAGTAAAGAAAATCCTTGGTATGAAAAATTCAGAGAGATAGGAAAAAGCGCATAATTGTTTTTATCTCAAGCTAATTATGTTGAAAAGGTGTTGCAAAGATTTCATATGGAGAATGCAAAAGCTGTCAGCACACCTTTGCCTAGTCATGTTAAATTGACTAAGGATATGTGTCCAAAAACACAAGAGGAGGAAGAAAAAAAGTCCAAGGTACCATATGCTTCAGCTATAGGTAGTTTAATGTATGCCATGGTCTGCACAAGACCGGATATTGCACATGCCGTAGGAGTTGTTAGCAGGTATTTGAGTCATCCCGGAGTTGAGCATTGGAATGCGGTAAAATGGATTCTCAGGTATTTGAGAGGTACATCCAATAATTGTTTATGTTTTGGGGGCTCTAATACTGATTTAAAAGGTTATGTTAACTCAGATTTAGCAGGGGATATAGATACCAGGCATAGTACCACAGGTTATGTATTTATAGTTGGTGGAACAATAGTGAGTTGGATTTCTTGATTACAGAAGGTGGTTGCTTTATCCACCACAGAGGCAAAGTATGTTGCTGCAACAAAGGTGGGAAAGGAGATGATATGGCTACAACTTTTCATGGATGAGTTGGGAAAACAACAGGCTAGAAATTACTTGTTTACAGACAACCAGAGTGCTATACATCTTGCAAAGAATTCTGCTTTACATTCTAAAACAAAACAAATCCAGTTGAGATATCATTTCATTCGGTCAATGTTGGAGGATGGACAGGTTAAGCTAGACAAGATACATACAGATGTCAATCCAGCGGATATGTTTACGAAGGTGGTGACAAGGGAGAAGCTGAGCTCCTCTTCAGCTTCGGTTGGTCTTCAAGGTTGAATTCAAGTATAACAGAGCAGCAGGGTCCAAGGTCCTTATTTCTAGTGGGAGCTATAATTGTAGCAGTGTTGTCCAAAATCAGTCTCCAAGTGGGAGATTGTGTTGGTGTGGAGCCTGATCAGTCTCCAAGTGGGAGATTGTTGGTATCCGGCGACTGATCATGCTATATTGTATATCCCATGGTATACTGTACACCCTAGCCCCTATCCTTGCCAGGGTCCGGGGCCGGGCTGGGCCCTGGGCGGGGGTTCGGGGGCGACAACCCCCGAGAAAAATTTTCCTCCTACTTTTTCGCGTCATGACCGAAAAAGGGAAAAATCAATGAAAAAGGAAAAATATGATTTTGTAGAACCTAAAATCTGGAAGCTTCTAAGCTTGTTAAAAAGGGGTTCAAATGGGTATTATTGTATGAATGAAAAACGCGATTATTCGCAAGATTGTAATAGGTTTTACACTGGATAATAAAAGTATTGGATGGCTGTGGTTTGGTGGATGTAGCCTAGATTGGGTGAACCATGTTAAATTTTTGTGTTATGATTTAATCTACGTGTGTTTTAGTTTCTCTGTTTATTAATTAAATCTACATTTAATTGTTAGATATCTACCATCTCTAACCCTAACAATAACTCTCCTACCACAAAAGCATTATTAGGGAGCTTGTAGTTTCCACAACCGTTATCCTGGATGATGACCTTGATGCCAGAGATGGTGGGAATGGTGGGAGTGGTGGGTGTCTCTGTTGCAAAAGTGGATGCGAGAGTGGTGGGATCAATGTATGGTGAGGATGGGCCTTCATCATTTTTTGGGACTTGGGGGATTTTATATTATTTTTCTTCAAGGTTTTTGCAATAAGAGAAGGGTTTGATATCTCCATGGATGGTAACTTCTTGTCCCTCATGTGTGAATTTCACACATTGGTGGAAAGTTGATGCTACTGCTTTCATCGCATGAATCCATGGGCATCCTAGGAGAATGTTATATGGCAAGTTGAGGCCCAAGACCTGACAAGTGGTTTCCATGATGGCAGGCCCTACTTGAATAGGGAGTTTGATTGTGCCCTAAGACACTCTTTATTGATTGTCATATGCTCTTATTGTGATACCCTTTCCTTTGTCAATAGAATCCTCTAATATTTTCAATTGCTTGATGAGACTGAGAGAACATATGTTCAAGCTCGCACCTCCATCCACCAAGACCCTTTTGACTTTGCTCTTATGTACTATGGCTTCCAAGTGAAGTGCACAGTTGTGCGATGGTTGAGCGGGGAAATCCTGGTTGGAGAATGTGAGGAGATTTGGCATAATGATATTTTCGACCATAGCTTGGAATTGCTCTGCATCAAGGTTTGCGGGGACAGTGGATGAGGCCAACGCTTCTTCAAGGATTTTCCTATGGGCAGATGAGATTTTTAGCAACTCCATGATGGAGATTTGTGCTTGCATTCTCTTGAGTTGATCTAGGACATTGTAGCCATTAGGAATAGATCTAGATGTAGGGACTTAGTTTGGATGGGATGATCTTATGATGGTAACTTTTCCACCTCTTGTGGTGACTCCACAATCTTTGGCATAGGCACCCTTGATGGTGATGACCATGCAGTTTTCATCTAGGGAGGCAACGACTGTTTCATACACATGATTTACATTTGAGTGGGTTCCTTTCCCCTTATCTTTGTTATTATTATTCCCTTTTTGCCATGATTAGGCATTGGATTCATGTATATCTTAAGATCTTGGTTTCCTATAGGTTGTTCCACGTTTATGATTCTTTTATCAATGAGATATTGAATTATGTTTTTTAATCTCATGCAACTGTTTGTGGTATGGCCTTTGATTTTATGGAACTCATAGAGTTGATTCTCATTATACCAAGGAGGTTTCACATCCAGTTCTTGGTAATTCTCAAAGGTAGGAGCCTTGATGATTTTTTCGTCTATCAGCTTCTTCATTATGTCTTCAAGTGGTTCCCCCAAAGTGGTGTATTTTCAATTGGGATAACTCTTGTTGTGTTGGGGTGGTCCCCTTTGATCATTGAGATTATTGATTGTTGGATTGTTGTGTGGTTGTTGTATTGCAACATATTTGGCTTGTTTTTGTCAAATTAAAGATGGTTAAAGGTGTTTCAAGGTCTGATGAAGGCTTAGAAGTAAGATTGCATGATTTGGTGCCATTGTTATTGAAGTTTTCTTGTGAAGTTTGAAGAGGTTTGTGGAATTGAAACCCATAGTGGTTAAGAATTGTTATTTTTTCCTCTATATTTCATTAGTCAGCATTAGGGACAAAAAAACATACACCTGCTCAAAAGGACAAGTCCGTTGTAGTGGCCATGGTGTCATAAAAAAAAAAAATGAAACCGGGGCGCTACTATGATTCGTCAACATCAGAGTATGCCCGCCCACTTTGCATTCGTGTTGAAACTAGAGGAGCCACTACTCCTCCCTCATTAGAATCCTCATATGGAACCAAAGTAAGAATGTAATGGCCATACTCTGGGTTAGTATCTCCTTCATCACCTGAGGGGCTATTAGAAACCTCTATGAGTGAGTTGTGTCGTCCCATATTAGAGTCATAAGCCTTGTGATACTTGTTCTTCTTCTTCACTTCCCTCACAAGCTTAATTGATTCTTTCTTTCTAAAATTGACCAATTCTTCTGAAACAACCCTACTCAAATTATAGGTGCTCTTGGCAATACCCTGCACATCCTTCCCATGGGATTTCTTCTTCTCCCTTGGTATTGTAGGAACTCCTGGTGCGTCTTGTTCAATCCCAGGAGCATCATCCTAAGACTCAAGTAGACTAAGTCTTCTAGACCGTCTGACTGGTTGAGTTGACCCACTAGGCTTACTCATTTTGCAACAAACAAAACAAGGACTATCATGCCTTACTTTTTAGAAAAATTCACCAGCCAATACCCCAAGAGTGAATTTGCAAAAAATAACTCTCAAACCCACACAATTTCCACCAACCCAAATGACAATTGTAGATAATCAAAATCCTTACTACCCCAGAAAATTGAAACTTGCAAGCCAACTAATGCATAATTGGAACATGTCACATGTAAAAAACCAACTTACCTAGGACAATGGTCTTAATACCTCTACAATTAAAAACCCAGACTTACATGCTTTTCCTCTGGCTCTAAACTAATTTTCCAACTCTAAAACAATGCAAATGGTGAGATAAAACATCAGATGATTCACATTAACTAGAAAAATCATGAGTGTGTAGCCATTAATGATCATGGAGAGCTTTGTGTGAGCAAGCTGACAACTAGCCACTCAGCTTTGAATCTGGGTTGTCGATTCCTTTAGATTAAAAACACAATCGATGGAATTCCTCAGGCATCGCTCTTAGCTTTTACAACTTGTGCCTCAAAAATGGTGATACCACCTCATAAAGTTGCCACATTTCCACTTAATTTCGTTAGTCTTCTTTAATCTAACAACCATCATGTATCGCTATCCTGGTTCGTGCTCTTTCATTTAAATTGGTGAGGTACAAAAATCCAGCAATGAGGAAAATATTCCTTCGAACATTCCATCGCCCATCACAAATTTTCCTTCCTTCCCAGAGTTGGACCAGTGACAAGAAAGTTGACACAATGAAATCTTAGCCGCTTGATTATCGCACACCTTTTGGTCACATTCATTCTCCATCACGTATTGCTAATTTTCATTTCAAATTCTAGATCATATCAACAATGGGAGATGAAAGGTGATGGAATAAGATCAAGCCATGTGTATCTTCTTCAAATCAAAGGCAAGAAAGGAATTTCCTAAATCAAAGCATTAAAATAGTGGTGACACACCAGGACAGAAGACCACATCGCTCATCGCTCATTTGTAAAAGATAAGTGCAATGCTATCAGCAATAAGCAATGACAAGAATCAAAAAGATCCATGAAATCCATCATGCATCGTGAATTCAAAACATATGACCCAAAAGCTATTAGCGATAGTGAAACAACCAATGACACAAAGGAATACTCACATCACTCATCACTAATGTGAAACATGAAGATAGAAATTAATCCGTGATGAGCGATACAAAGGAAACATCACTCATTACACATCGCTAATATTAGACAATCATTTGCAAAGCTATTCGCCATGAGCAATAAGCATGAGTGGTAGATGGGACTTCGGTGAGACCATTTTGCACATGCTCATAAGTTGTTCAGAGAAAGGGGAATACCTAGGAAAACATAAGAACAAGCCTTGGAGGACTTAAACCATATCATTCAAAGGATGTAAAGGCCAGATAAGATCAATCATCCAACCCTATAAAATAAATTATTTCTTAGACCTAGGCACAAGGGGCCGGTAATTTCATGGATTTCAATGGCTCAAGTTTTTCTTTTATCATAACCAGGAACCAGTGGTAGAGGGTCAACGACAAATTATAATGCTGACAAGGGAAAAAACTTAAGGGTTTCAAGGAAAGGATTTGACAACAAAAAACCCAAGGAATTGGTAGTGAACAAAACCCTAAGTCCAAATACTTGAACTAGCTGAACTTTATAGAATTCAGAAATGGAACCAAAAAGAAAAGGGGCTCCATCATGTCCCTTTTCTAAATACAGAGGCATGGGTTTTTTGACATGTAGCATAAATTCTTTGAGCCCATGGATTTTTTGAAGAGGGTCTCATTTTAGATTACAAAAGTGTGGGAAGTTGATGCGTGGCAACACCTTATTCATTCTTCAAGTCCACGAGTAGCTCAAGGGGGACCTAGTTTCACGGTACAAAGTTGTGGGATAGTTGACACATGGAATTTTTGGATTTATTTTGTGGGTCCGCAAATTCTTCATGATGGGCCCAATTTCAAATAGCAGAAGAGTGGGAAGGTGACACATGTCTGATGTCATCACTGAATCTTTTTTCAGTGAATTTTCTTGGTGAGCCTATTCTAATGACATATGTTGTTTGACTCCAACATGGTGCTTCCTCATTGCCAAATAATTTTTAAAGAGTTTCAAAAGAAATCAAGGCATTTCAAGGCATCAATTCTCTTCCATGTCAATAGAGATCTACAGTCTAAATTTAAAAGTTGAAAACAATCAAAGATGTTATTTTCATGGGTATCTATAGAAGCCGAATGAGACCCTCGATCAATAGGGGAAAGTTCACAGGTGGATTTCCATGCCTAAAATGATGCCATGCATGCCTTACCATTCTATAGACCTTTCTTTCCATTGTCTAAACATGTGATTGGATCTTGTTGTAGATTTTATGCCAACTTATGTTCTGCATTTACAGATACATCATTCTACAAGCGGTTTTCTAGCGATTTCAACCCTAAAAATGTTTTTTTCCATTTTTCACGCTCAATATTCCTAAAATAATCCATGAAAAAAGAAACACTCATAAGTCCACAATAAATTTCATTCACTATAATTGTCATGCCCCAACTTTTACACAACTAAACCACCAATTTTTTTCATCAAATACATATAAACACTAATAATTACTAGCCACACATGGACATTGCAACTTAATAATTATAAGACACCCAAATATTTACTATTATTTCTAATAATTTTACCAACTATAAATTTTATCACTTACCATCTATAATACATTTTTTAATATTATTCCTAAAATACAAAATTTCTCTGTTAAAAGATGCAGGACAATTGAGAGGGGGCGTTGAATCAATTGTCACAAAATTCAAACCTCAAAAACTCACAACCACACTATCTGTTATTATGTATGAGCATGAAACATAGATAACAGAAAGTAATTTAACACAATAAACACTAGAGTTTTATGTGAAAAAACTAAGGGAAAAACCATGGTGAGGATTAACTCACAATATAAAGTAGTTTCAAACTGAAAATAAAAGGCTCACTACCAAGGGCTTACTGTCCAGATAAAAAAGCTTACTGCTTACAAGAGAGGCTCACTACCTACAAAAATATTGACAAAACAAAATTGGGCTTTATAGCCAAAATGAACTGAGAATAATGCACCTAACAAGTGTTGATGCAGTTCTATTGATGCTCAATAGAATGATTTAACACACTTCATCTTTTTCACTCACTTTCAACTTTTCATTCACAACTGCCTCATTGATTACACATATACACACACACTTCTATTTCTCTATGTCACACTCTCTTAAAACTATCCAACATATTCATTTATATACCTAATCTTTACCGCAAGCATCAATTAGGTTGGCCTAATTTGATGCATTTCATATTTACCAAAAATACAAACTGTCGGCTCCAATCATTCACAAAAAATTTCCAAGAAACTAATCCAAACATCTAGCATGCTACATTATGTCGGCATAGACCTAAAATAGGCCATACATATATTTGCATAGAAAAATTAGTTCACCGTATCACAATTACCCCAAGAAGTCGATTAGGAATAGACTTTAATGCAAAAAGCAACAAACATTTTGTTGGTTTCCACTACACTATGCGAGCACTAGAGCACATAATAGTTTGAACATGCATTCCTTCAACAACCATAAGCACTTTCTCAAAACTGCAAGTATTAACTACCAATTGCGGAGGGATGTGGACTAAAATACAAGAGAGTGTAACTCGAATACCAGTTCAGATATACTAGATCAAGCACTGTCTTAAACTTGTAGTCACAACATGGTGATATCAATGACAACACAAAACTATAGATACAGTCAACCTTCTTCATTTTTCCAACATTCTCAACTACTAATTTTTCTTAACATTAACCACTGAATATTGGCATTGCTCAAAAGATAACATTATTGTTATTATTCTCATTGTCTACATTCTTAGCCAAGCATGATATTATTGTTATAAAAAATAAAGACAATAATTAGACGAGGAAGGGTTCATCACCCTTAACATGATTTAATCAAACCCACACTCCTTTACAAAATAAAATTTATTAACTTTTTGTTTTACCCGATAACATTAGATCATCATAGGAATCTCCCTTTACTTAGGGCTTGAACATATTGTATTCTAATTTTCAACAATAATTTGGAAGACTTCATATTAATTCTCAACCACTTGGGATTAATGAAAACCATAACTTAAGTTAACTTATTATATTTTAAGCTTAATCATTTTTGAGAAGATGGGTCTAGGGCTCTCATCTCTTAAATCTAAACCTTATAAATGGTTTGAATACTTCAATTAAAAATTGATAGAAAAGATTGTCCTATTGAAACTATGGTGCTAGTTAAAACAACCTGACCCAAAATGCAATGACTCTAGAATTGATAATCAACCTGTGTCATGCCCTAAAATCTCCCACTTAAAATAGGCATAAATACCAATTTTTTACTAATAATGACTATTTAAGTCAATTGTAAGTTCTAAGGTTAAACCCATATGGATGAAATCACATTTACAATGTCGTCTCATTGTGTTAACTAACCTAGTAGACACTTATCTCTAATTGGTTCTAAGTCATAACAATAGTTTACTCTTTTAAATTAGTAACTACAAACATCATCTTTCCAACTCTTCCAACCACAATCTATCCTTTCTAAATAATGACAAAAGAAGTGTGTAATTCCATAATCATAATATAACTTGTGAGACATTTTGAAAATGATAATCAAACTACTTCAAATAAGAAGCTTCCTTAAGCATAAGAGTATGAACAAAAGTTAAAAGACAACCTTAAAATTCACTTAGCATCAGTGGCTAACCTAAACATTCTATTACATAACTTGACCATAGATTTAAATGGAACCACAATTTAAGTAAGAATCAAAGAGTTCAAGGTTCAAGGTTTACTTCCTCATTCAAAATTAGAAAGTATTTCAAGTTTTTATTAAAAATGTAGTCTACTAAAGTAGGGTTGTTGTCCCACCTAAAATTTAATGGCTATGCTCACACTAAATACTTTATTTGATTTTACATATCTATTTAGAGGAAGTAACCTAATTATTAGACTCTTAATCAATTCCTTAACTAGAATGTGAAGTGATAAATCTAAATAACTAAATTGAAGTTTCCTAGAATAAATACTAATTTAACCACAAGACTAACCCCCTCATTATTATAACTTAATTAAATGAGCAGTAAGTATATATATATACATATAAAGAAAATTAACATTTGAAATAGTATATAAATAAAAATTAAATCTCTAATTGTTTCTATGGTGCCTGATGGAGACAAATTAATACCCAATGTTCATCCCCGTGTTTGCAAAAATGAGACATCTTAGGGACTATGTACCAAGAACCAGTGGCTTGCAAACCCGATAACCCAAACTACCTACATTCGACTGAAAAACTAAGGATTATGCATGACTCCAAATTCTGAAGGTCTGATGCAACCCATTCTCTTCAAGGATCGCAGGAGTACAATGTCGAACACAAAATATTCTAAGACAATTTGTTTAGGTTCAATGAATTCTAACATTACTCTTGGTTCTAGATTTACCCATGCAACATAACAAAATAAAATAGTTTTATCAAGTCACTTCAGACTTCATACACATCATGTGGAAATAGACAGAAATTACTTCTACGATTATTGAATAAATGTTTACATATAGATGAATTGAGTGAGAATTTGTTTAAGCACAAACTCTGCAACAATTTTCTTTGGTTAAGATGTTCTCCCTTACTATAAATACTCTCTACCATCCCAATAATACTTTTGCAAATTATTTGGGATGAAATTATTTACATGCAAATTACTTTTCCACTCTAAGTTCTTACCAGACTATGATAATCTTTACCATAACTTATATTGAACACTTCCTTTATTTCCTTCTTTTTCAAGAAACTAGTTTATGCATTACCTTTAAAACTAAGACATTCCCTCAAAATTCCTTCCTAAGTTTTAATGCATAGACAAATTCATATACAAGATTTTCTTAAGAAATAGCAATAATTCTTATCAAGATTCTTTCTTTTATTTGAAGAAATAATTGAAATGTTGCCATTAATCATTGCTTATGTCAATTTATTGAAACCATATTACCATTCCTTACAAATGGTTATTGGAACTTGAAAGTACAAATTACAATACAAGTAAGAACATATTTTCTTGAAC
This sequence comes from Sequoia sempervirens, assembly GCA_007258455.2. NCBI lineage: Eukaryota > Viridiplantae > Streptophyta > Pinopsida > Cupressales > Cupressaceae > Sequoia > Sequoia sempervirens. The sequence continues at coordinate 344,611,008 of VDFB02086081.1, forward strand.
TCAACACAACATAGTTTTCTCCCAATGAATTGCACTAGTTTCATAAGATCTTCAAAACTCTCTTCATAGACCTGAAACAAAAGAAACAAATTGGGAAGAAAAACAATGTACCAATGGGCTCTCCACCCAACCGTAGGGTTGTAGAACAACCCACCCCTGAGCATAGGGTATTCACTTAGCCACTTAACTCAAGAATCAACACATGTAATTCAACATCACTTCACATATGCAATAACCCTCCTAAGAAAATTCTCACATAAAGCCACAACACAATTCTCGCACATTGGTTTATCCCAAGGGTAGACCACTTAGAGGGAGTAGGGGATCAACCAAAAGGGGTATATAAATGGAATATCATGATCACATCTGCACATAATAACACTACATAAAACTCCACACAAGCACCACAATTCCCATACACCAACCACCATATCACACCATACCAAAACCCCTTATTCCTCCACAAAAAGTATGCAAAGCATAAAGAGGATGCTCATATCCCATGAATAGAAAGGGTACTCATACCTCAGTGATGGCCATCACCTAAGGGGGATACTGATATCCCAACAAGAAAGCCCCTGAGTGTGGGAGTCACACCCACTCAATACCCCTATTCTTGGAGGACCAAAAGCTCCTCTAAACAAAGGGGGTCAAATCCCCTAAAAAAATACACAACAACAATGAAAACAACACATTATGAAAAAGAGAGCAAGGACATAACACATGAGAACCCTCAACAAAATCCTTCATAACAATTTCCATATGAATATGCATACAAGACAAGAGAGAGGAATACCTCCAAGAGCAATGATCCCAAAAATGGATGGATCTTCTTTCCTCTTCCAAGATCTCCTCCTCCTCCTCTCCAAAATCTCCTCAAAGAAAGAAACTCAAAATTCAAAGAGATCAAATGGAATGGTAACCCCCTCTTCTCCATAAGGAGGGGGTCATAAAGGGAAGGAAGAAGTTACTTCCTGCCAACTAACTCAACCACCCAAAACCATTTCCCCATTTTCGCCACTTTCACAAAGGGGACATAAAAAGGGTCCTAAACACTTTTAAAAAGGACACAAATGATAAAAACAAACTTTTAACCATTATACCTAAGGCATAGGCTATTCCCCAAACATAAAATATACCTCAATTCTTCTTAAAAGACTTCTAAAATTCTATTTTAAATTACAAAGCCAAAATTTACACAAGATACAACCAAGGATCTAACACCACATAATACCAACATGAACTCCTACTAACTTAACATCAAGTCCCATGGACCAAGAACAAGGAAAAACATAAGATAGACAATATGAAATGTGGCTAAGTGGATCCCCACAATCCATCAGTAATAGAAATCATGCACATACATATATATATAGACACACACACACACATATACACAATAAAAGGATGCATTACTTAATACATTGAAATAATTGAATATCCTACATAAAACATCATATGTATTCCATCATGATAAAGTGTAGTAATCAAAAATCACATCAAAATTATTTTAATGCACTAAAAACATGACATCCATCAACATCACATCTGAAGTATAGTAGTGAATCATCATCATCATCATCATAAATAACATAAGTATCAAGAATGTATCAAAATTAAAGTGATAAGTACATTATCCAATGTAAACAAAATAGGAAGGCACAAGTAGGGGGTCTCACATGTGCAAAATCAAACAAAAGAACACATTTGGTTATCATAGAAAAATTATGATCACCCATTGAATAAGTAAAAATTTCCAATTAAACTTATCCTAAATCCATCAAGTGAATGACCATCTCTCCTAACTCGGGTATGACACCCAACTTGAAGGAACACAAAATATTGCATAAGGATCATCAAATTGTATTTACTCAATGGGAACATAGAGGGTGGGGTCTCACAATAATTAGATGGAGCAGATTTTAGGGACCATGCAGATTAGATGAAGACCAAAAGTTAGGAGAGCTACTCTCTACATAATATACATGATTTACATGACTGTCAAGTAGTCCAAGTAGCATTGAAGTCAAGTTTAGTTATCAAAAAGATGATTTTTATAAATTCTAGGTGCCTAGGGTTTAGTAGTTAGTTCTTTCTTATTCTTTGTTTTTTGCATGTAACCTCTAAAGTTTCTTTCAATCAAGAAGCATTATTGTAACTCAAAGAAATATTTTTTCAAATTTGTATGCAACTATAGAAGCACCTTATTTTCAATAGAATTTAGTGACTTTTCCTTCTTGATAGTTGTTTCATTGTGTGTACATGAATAATTGATGCATATTTTTGTGATTTTTATATGTATATCCTCAAGTATGTTGTCTCATTCCATCACCTTTAAGAATAAAATTCATGTCTCATATAGGTCATAGGTTGTGTTATTGATGCTAGTATATTTTAGTTGTGAAAATAATTTTGGTTTTCGTTCTAAAGTTATGAACATTTGACTTTATTATGAGATATTGATGTATGAGCATGAGAAATGTTGATTTGTGTGCGTACTAGCTAAGTAATTTAGAATTTGTGTTGAAAAAAATTACATAACTTAAATCATTTGGTGCATCACCTCCTAGGGTTAATATTTTCATTTATAGTTTATCTTCTATCATTTTTCCTTATCGAGAAATAGTATATGGGAGGTCTATCAAGGGAACCAACCCTCTTTGGAGGCTCATCTTCACTATAAGTTATCCACATCTTGAAGATGATCTCATGTTCTATATGATAGCTAAGTATCACACTTAGCCAGAGTGCAATCCTAGTGGCAATAGTTTTTAGCTCACCCAATGAGATCCTAAAACTTATTTTAGTGTAACAATTACTCTATTTTTACTATTGTCTTGGTATATAAAATAGTGTTTCCATCCTTTTGAGGTGATAAAAATATACTTAACGACTCTACACTCTAATTTTAAAGCAAATATAGTACAAAGAAACACATGAAAAGAGTGAAAACAAGAAGTTCAACTCCTTTTGAGTATTTGTAGCTATCACTACCTAGAAGAAAAGTGAGATTAGCAAGAAGTATTGGCCCATCAACAAGGACACATTCTACATCTCCAAATCATAGCCCTACAATTTTTGTTTCAAAGAATCACATACTAGCAGAGCCAATGGCAAGGAAATTTGCTTTTGCACCATTTAATAGGAGAGCCCATTAAATCTTGCCCAACATGATGAAATACATGTGGCAGCCTTGAGGAGCTTTCCTTTTTCATTGGAGAGAGTCAAACTACACCAATTGATCATATTAGGGATGTGGCCACACTGTGTGCAGTTCATAATGTCACCATTGAAAATGTGGCAATCAGACTTCTAGATGATTCATTAAAGGGAAAGACATTACAATGGTTTAGTATTTTACTTGTCAATTCAATTAGAACATAGGACTAGATGGGGGATCTCTTACACAAGAATTTTGAGGATAAATCACATCACTTTTCATTGATAGATAAATTAACTATTGTCAAGAGAGCTCCACAAGAACACATGATAGATTTTGACTTCTAGTTCCAAAAATCTTGGGATAGAATCTCAAAAAGAGTAAGGCCTTCAGCTAAACATGCATTCTTATACTTTCTTAAATCTCTTAATAGTGATATATCAGTGATTATTTAGTCTATGGGTGGGACTATACTCCCCAATGTATTTGATATTATCATCAAGGAAAAAAATAGACTTATTCAGGTTGGTTAGATAGCTCCAAGTCCCCCAATGCCCATTTTTCTAGAGTTGCAACCACCTATTCCATTGCAAGTATGTCCTATAGTTGTTATACTTGTTATACCTACTTTGAGTTATCAATCATTTTCACAAGAAAAATCTACCCCATCTCAATCTAATGAATTACAAGAGATAAAGGGACTATTGCAAACTTTTGGCAATGAGCTAGAAAATATAAAAGGGTAGCAAAGTCAAAATTTTAGACCTTATCAACCCAATCAACCTAATAGGCCTCCTTACCAAGCTAATATTCAAGGTTAGAGAAATAATTTCAATGCTAGGTCATACCAGTCCTATAGTGAGAATTTTTCTAGCACTTCTAGAGAGCTTGCACCAATACAAAATAACAAGGCACAAGACTATGAATGGTGTTTCTCATGTAACCAACCTCATAACCAAACCACAAGTTCTAATGGAATGATAAATCAAAAACTTATGGAACAAAATAATACTATTATTCAACAAAATGCTATGCAAGAAAGTCATGAACAATAGAGTTCTCATCTTGAACATGGTCACCATGATGTCACTCTCATGAATTAGAAAGGACAAGAATTTTGTGGGGTAAATCATGCACAAGGGAAAAGTCAGTCATCTCATTTCATAGCATCCAATACAAGGGACAAGAAGAGATCTATTAACATAGTACAACAAGCCGATAAAGGGAAAGATCAAGCTTCTACAAGTCAACAAGGTACTTTCAATCCACCATATTCTAAAAATATTCAAATAATACCAAGAGGCCAAGTTGTGACAAACAAAGATCAACCTAAAATTCAACCACAACCATTTCCAACACAAGGGGATACTAATGTTCCAAATTTATAGCCAAAGGTTAAGTAGAATTCCATTTAATATTTTGAAACATATGAAAAAGGAAAATATCAATATGTCAATGTGGGACTCCATATCTCTTCTTAGACAAAAGGATTTATTGCAAAATGCCTTATCTAACATCAATTTGTCAAAGCATGTTATTAAGGAGCAACCTAAAGTTGTACTTGCTAATACCCCCTAAGAAAAAAATGAATAGAAAACCAAAGATGTCAAAACACCACCATTTTATGTATCTTTGATTATTGGTTAGAACCTTGTCTATAATTGTACGATTGACTCAGGGGAAAGAAACTTTGTAATTCCAAAAATAAATAGTGGATGGCTTGGAAAATTATATGAGCCTCTTTCCAAAGGAGTAGTACAATTGGATGGGATAGTTATTAACACTATTGGGGTAATCAAAGGTTTGAGCCTCACCTTGCATGCATGTCCAAATTTCTCCATTCCTCAATAAATTTATGTCATTGGGCTACCACCATATTTTTGCATATTTCTTTCTAGATACTTCATTACAAAAATGGGAGATTATCTATCTTCTGATTGGTCACATATGGTTCTTAGAACAAGGTATGACACTAGGGTGACATTCAAAAAAAATCCTATAGAAAAATACCATATAGAGCCATATGTTCCTAGTGTTGTTAATGAAAATATTACCATTCATGAGAAAGAGGAACAACCTATTGTCCAAGAGCCTAATATTCCCATAGAAGGCATATCTAATTTGTTTCTAAATTAGTGGACAACTGAGAATTATGAGGTTGATCCATTCAAACATATGGAAAAAGCAGGATTGGATATTTATTTGATCCATGAACAAGACATTGTTGTCCCTAACTTGGTAAAACATGAAAAATAGCAGTGTGAATAATAGTCAAATAAGCGTTGGATTTTGTATTTTGACAGGTCAAGGAGTAAAATTGGTGTTGGTGGGGGGGGGGGAATTCTTGCGTCTCCTACAAATGAGAAGTATTATTCTGATTTCAAATGTACTTTCAGTTGCACTTTAGCAATATTATAGAACATGGTAAAATCATGGTACAAGGCATGAATCACTAGTACCAACCACCAAATACATAAAACTAAATCCCTAAAGGCCCTAGTCCAACAATGAAGCACAAATGAGCATAGAAACATAAATAATAAAGCAATATTACTAACAATTCCTATGCCATGGTTGAATCACCTTCATTGTTCTTCTCCATTTTGCTTTATATGCTTGCTTGCCCTCAAATTTGGAGTATGCAACAATAAGCCTAGTGATAGTGATAGAAAAATATTGAAGATAGTAGTTGTGGTTGTAGTCTTGAAATGAAAGGGAGAGGTCTCTTTTATATAAAACCAAATTTGAATGAAGGGTCAAGATTGAATGATGAAGATCAATGGATGAGATTTCTTTGAGAAATAATGAAATAAGGTTAGGGAAAAATTAGAGTTTAGGTAAGGATGGATGGTGGAGATTAATTTAAGGCAATAAAACCTTATCAAGGGTGTGTTGAAATGAACAAGACAACTGAGAGGGGCGTGAATCAATTGTAGCAAATTAAAGCTTCAAAACCCTCCACAGTAAATAGATCCACAAACATTCATTAAGTCCTTATTTTATTAGATTGATTAAACATGAAATGCAAATAACAAAAACTAAAATCACAACACCACACACATAAGTACACTAGATTTGCATGGAAAACCCAATGAGGGAAAAACCACGGTGAGGATTAGCTCACAATAAAATTAATAGCAAAACTGGTACAAAGAGGCTCACTGCTAGAATAGGACACACTATCTAAAAAGGATCACAGGTAGGGTTGACTGCCACATGAAGAATACAAGAAGATAGAAGAATAATATTGCACATAGAAACACTTCTCAATGCAATAAGGATTCCACCACAATTTCTCACACACCTTCGCATTCTCACATGAAATATTTTAGATGCCTTCAACTCACTACCTTCATGAAACCTAACATGAAATTCACACTGCTCTGCTCAATTTCACATCTAATTATACTTCACTCACAACAATATTGAATCTATATTTCTTCTTAATCTTTCCTTCACTTATCTTGCATCAACACCATTCATATTTATATCAACCTCTACTTCAAAACTTTCTCCAATGTCGACCATTAGTCGTTATACGTTCAAATTTAAACTAAGTCGACACCCAAACATTCATGTGGTAGATAGGAATGAAAGGTGACCTACATAAATCCTTAATTATGACCCAAATAGATCCCAACACACTTTAATATGCTTCCACAAGCCTCACATGTAGTGTTAAACACAATGTCAACCAACACCCATGCAAAACACCATAAACATTAAGTATACGCTTCCTTAGATCAAGCTGAAAGTTTCAGACAACATAATTTACTTGAATCAAATCTAGAAAAATCCATAAACATCTTAATATTTATCAAACACATCAATCAATCTTTGCATCAACAACTGATTTAACTCAGAATAACTAATAAGCCTTGTTTGCACATTGATAAATGAAACTCATACTATACTCCACCAAATCAAGTAAAAAAATGAAACCAGAAAGATAAAGACATTATTACCAACTTCCCAAATCTACACAACCTGAATCCAAACAATAGAGAAACATGGAGAAAATACATTTCTCCAAGAAGAATAGAAAACACCATTGAACAACTAATTCATATACAAGTGAAAATATCTCGCATTGTACAACAATTTAGAAACCCAAATTTTGAATATAGCAACATCTATCATCCTTGAATAGTTGTAAGATTTGCACATGCATAGCATCAACACAAAAAGAATGTGGAGCACAATATAGAGCATGCTATGATCATTTGAACAATATAGTTTTCTTTGTTTATTAAATTTTCTCAAAATCACTAGGAAACCAAGTACTAGAACCAACATCTCAACTCATTCCAACTCTTCTTTAGACACTACAACAAAAGAATAGCTCCATGTACCCACAACACTTCCTCAAGTCTCAACTACACATGCACAACTTGTATTCATCTTTTCACAATTTTCTCAATATCCTCAACATCTTCATTCCATATTTGACATCAATGACAACACCATTCAGTAGACTTCCTATTGAAATCAATGACAACACCATCATTCTTACAACAATCTCCCCCTTTGTCATTCATAGCAAAACAAGATGTGAAAAAACACCAAAGACCATACAACAGTTCTGAATGCTCTCTCTTTTTCTTCAAATTATCTTCTCCCCCTAAGTAGATAAGCTCTCTTTTTTTTCACATGATTATTTCTCTCCTCCTTTGACATCAATGGCAAAGTATAAAATGTTTAGCATTGTTCTCCCTCTTTGACACTAATCCAAAATTATTGCTTTCAATACTCCCCCTTAGGAGTACACCCAACAAAATCAGCAATAAAAATGACAACACATGATACTATGATGTAGAGCATCTACAAAATTCAAGGGTACTAAAGACCCAAAGCACAAACTTGAGAAGATCAATTAAACATTCACCAATATTCACTTGCTCAAAACTTGATTCCACAAGACCAAAAAGACACCAAATCACCAAAACTTGGTTCCAAACTCTTACCAAGCCCTAATTCACTATAATCATCTTTATTTTGACACAAAAAAAGCAAAAACACTCTTTCATAAACTCAAACTTATCACCTTCCTCATTGCTTATACCAATAGGCCAATTTCCTTGTAGTAGTCCACAGACCTAAAACTGGGCATAACTCCTAAACCCAATTGAATCTCCTCAAATAAAATGCATTTTCAGGGACCCATTACAACCTCATTTAACATACTACAAAATAAGGTATTGTTGTTTTGAAAGGTATATCAGAATAAATGACTGTCCACAATAAAATAGGCTGAAATAGGCCTAATTAACAAAGCAAGTATCAAAAAACTTACTCCAAAACCCAAAATATCCCTAGACAACATTGCAATAGGTTACACAACTTCAAAATCAATAATTTCATGGCCACTCAAACCCTTCCAAAGGTAACAAAACAAAAACCCTTGATTTTTACTTAACTATGCTCAAATCAATGAGGGTTTAATGTAAGTATGCTTTCCAAACCTCCAATCAACTTTACAATGCTTAAAACATGCTTGAATATGTCTGCACATTCTCTAGAAACCAACTTCCAGTCTCCTTGAATGCATTCACAATAGATTATACCTTGGAGCCATCAATCTTCATGAAAAACATAGAAAATTTTGTGAGGGAAGCAACACAACCTCTATATTATTTCCTTCCCCTACACCTTCCAATACAAAAAAAATTTAAAAAACCCTACATTAACCCATTCCACTGATTTCCTAAGCCTACATCGGTGGAATGGTTGCTAAATGCAAGTTAGACTCTCAAAACCCTTGATTTAAGGGTTTTCAAGTAGTTCTCTATAAACTTGATGGAAAACCTTCATATCACTTACAAATATTAGCTAACACTCTACACTCTGAAACCAAACTAAAATTGAAGCCTAGGCTTGTTGTACAGTTTGTACAAACTAGTGAACAATTGAAAAAAAACACTAGAAAATACAGAACAGGGTACTTTTATTTACTTAATGGTTTCAAGAATATAGTCTACAATCCTTGGATCTCCCTTAAAAATATCTTAAAATATTTTTACATCAGTTATGATAACTTACCCTTCATCTTCAATGATTGAACCTTCTCTTTTCCCACATGACCCTTCAACTTCTTCTTGCAATTTTGCATTTTTTTGCATTTTTGCAACAAAAAGATAACTTTTTGCAATTTAACCTCCTAGAAACCTAATGATAACTTAATTACATTTTAAATGACCTTATCATGACCTTTTTACATGCATTTCATGATAAAAATTCAAATTTTACAATATTTCCTATTGGAGGCATACAATGCACAAGGTGCTCCTGCACCATACTGCCTACTCCTCTTGAGAGGTAGCCACCAACCATCAGCCCAAAAAAAGAGATAGATCCACTGGACCGATGCACCTCTATATGCATCTAGTTCAATAAAGGAGGGGAAATAACCCCCAATTTCTCTTGAAGATACTAAAAAGTATCCTTAGGAAGAGCCTTAGTAAATATGTCAACAATCTGATCCTTTGTAGGCACATACTCAAGCTTCACTTCATTTGAGCCATCACCTTCACTCTCAAAAAGTGATATCTAATAGATATATGCTTTTTCCTTGAATGCATCACTATATTCTTTGAAATGTTTATTTCACTTGTATTATCATAGAAGATAGATATAGTTTCATCAAATACAACTTTGATATCCTTCAAGGTTTTCCTTATCCATAATACCTGTGTACAACATGATGCTAATACAATATACTTAGCCTCTATTATAGTGGATAAAGAAACTGAATCCTATTTCTTACTTAGCCATGATACCAACATACATCCAAGAAAAAATGTACCACCACTTGTACTTTTCTTGTCATCAACACAACCAACCAAATCTACATTTGTATAGGAATTTAATGTGAAATCGATATCCTTAGGATACCAAAAGCCATAATACAGTGTGCCTCTTAAATATCTGAATATTCTCTTCACAGCTGCAACAAGTGTTGAACTTTAGGATCTTCTTGAAATCTAACAACAATACAAACTACATGCATGATATACGGTCTAGTAGTAGTTAAATATAGCAGTCCACCAATCATAGATCTATACTTGCTTTGATCAGCCTTAGGTGAATCATCATCTTTACTTAATTTACAACTAGTCACCATAGGAGTACATACCGGTTTGGAGTCATCCATCCTAAACTTCTTCAACATTTCTTTGACATACTTGGATTGAGAAATAAAAATCCCTTTGTTATTTTGATTGATTTGTAGCCCAAGAAAGAAATTCATCTCCCCAACATTGACATCTCAAATTTCTTCTGCATATCTTCAACAATCTTCTTGCACATAGCCTCATTTCCACCAAAGATAATGTCATCCACATAGACAACCACTATCAATATCTTTTCCTCCTCAATTTTAAAGTAAATATTAGTATCTGTGAAACCCTTGTTGAAACCTTGTTGTATCAAGTACCTGTCCAATCTTGTATACAAAGCTCTAGGAGCTTGCTTCAAACCATATGTCGCCTTCTTCAAATTACATACCATTTCTAGTTGATTTGAAAATTGAAATCCTTCTGGTTGTACCTCTTTTTTGAATTCTCCATTCAAAAAAGAATTCACATCCATCTGATAGACCTTAAATTCTTTATGTGTTGCAAATGAAATAAATTTTTTGATAGCTTCCATCCTAGCCATAGGAGAAAAAGTCTCCTCAAAATCTATGTCTTCTACTTGTGAGTAACCCTTACACACAAGTCTTTCTTTGTTTCTAACAACTTCTCCATTCTCATTTAGCTTATTCCTGAAAACCCATTTAGTTCCAATTATGTTTTTGTTTGTCAGTCTAGGGACCAATTCCCAAGTTTTATTCTTCTCTATCTGCATAAGTTCTTCCATTTCCTTCATCAAATTTTCATCCTTTCATGCTTCACTCACTGATTTAGGTTCAACTTTACAAAGTAAACAAAAATTTATCTCAACTTCAACAACTTTGCTTCTTCTCAATACACCTTTCCTCTTATCTCCAATAATCTAATCTTTGGAATGAATCTTCTACACATACTTAATGGTTTTAGGGGTCTTCTTTGAAGTTTCTTCCTCTTCATTTTGTACCTCTTTTTCATCAATTATTCCTTCTACTCTTCTATAATTAGGTTCATCTAACACATATCCATCTACTGCAATATAATTCTATAATTCTTCATCAACTTTAACATTTTCACTCTCAACTATCTTTCTCAACCTCTTGTTGTAACATCTATAAGCTTTGCTCTTAATAGAATATCCAAGGAAGATACCTTCATCAGACCTTGCATCAAAACTTCCTAAGTTTTCTTCATCTCTTTTGATATAACATTTACTTCCAAACACTCTAAAGTACTTCACAATAGGAATATTTTCATACCATAGCTCATAAGGAGTCGTTGTGCTATTAGATCTAGCTTGAACTATGTTAAGTATGTAAATAGTAGTGTGAAAAGATTCTCTCCAATAGAAATCCGATAGATTTTCCTCTTTCATCATAGTCCTTGCAGCTTCTTGAATAGTTTTGTTTATCCTCTCCACAACTCCATTTTGTTGAGGAGTTCTAGGGGTAGACAAATTCCTCTTTATTCCATGAACTTCACAAAACATGTTAAACTAATTGGAGGTGAATTTACCCTCTGTCAAACCTTAAACACTTTATTTTCAAATCCATTTCATTTTCAACCAAAGCTTTAAATTCCTTGAATTTGTCCATTCAATCAAATTTCTCTCTAAGAAAAGTAACCCATGTCATTCTAGAGTAATCATCAATCAAAAGCATAAAGTACCTGTCATCTTGTAGACTTATCACCCTTGTAGGACCAAAAATATTTGTATGCATTAATTCCAATAGTCTGGTAGCAGAATGTTCCTTTCCCTTAAAGTTTCTCCTTGTTTGTTTTCCAAATTGACAACTCTTGCAAATAACATTGATAGGTTTTATGATCTTAGGTAAATCTCTCACAACATGAACCGAACTAATTCTTTCCAAATTATCAAAATTCATGTGACACATCCTCTAGTGCCATAACCAACTATCATTAACTTGTGACATAAATCATTGATCATCAACATCCTTAACCTGATAGATGTTTCCTTTTGTTCTCTTACCTATAGTAATCATAGTTTCAGATCCTTTCCAGATCTCACAAGCTTCATCCTTAAACACAAGATTATATCCTTTGCTAAAAATTTTCCCAACACTTAAGAGATTATTTCTTAATCCCTTAACATAGTAAACACTATCAGTATTATCCTTTCCATAAAAAATGATTGAACCTATTCCACAAATCTTAGCTCCTGAATCATCTCCAAATTTATCTAATCCTCCATCATATTTTTCAAGTTTAACAAACTTACTTTTGTCTTTGGTTATATGATTAGAGAAACCACTATCAACAACCCAATAATTCTTATCTTATTTGACATGAAAGGTAGATACCAAAGTACCTTCAACCTTATCCTTCTTCTCCAGAATACTTTCCTTCACACAACTTTAAGGGTTGGCAGAACCAAATTCTTCTTTTACAGCAAAAAAAAACATCCATTATCATCAAAATATCCATAATTAGGTTCATCATAAAAAATACCAACATCTTCTCTCACATAGTAATATTTCCTAATCATTTCCCCTTTATTTCCTTTCCCTTCTCTATGTTTATTTCTTTAATCTCTTTTTAGATATCTAGAATCATAATGACCTATATGACCACAACTAAAACATTTGAGAGGTAATTTATCTTGATACTTACTAGTGACCATTTTCATCTTCCTCACAAAGTTAGCTTCCAGATCATCGAGGCATTCTTCACCTAATTCTTCAACCTTCTCCGATTTCACAGCCTTGAAAGCAATCTCTGCTTGTGTTCCTTTCTTCAATATTCTCATTTCAAATGCAGCTAGAGTACCAATCAAATAATCTCTGGAGTATTTATCAAAGTCAATTTTTTCCTCAATAGCAGATACATTTTCACTAGAGAAATCTGGAAGAGATCTGATAATTTTCTTCACCACTTTAGATTATTTAGCCATTGCACCAAGACCTCTCATATCACTTACCAATTCATCAATTCTATAAATGTAGCCTTTAACTAATTCATATTTAGACATTTTCATCATTTCAAATTGTTCCTTCAAGTTCTAAAACTTTTCTTTATTGACCTTTAGATCTCCTTCATAAATTCTTTATAACTTATTCCAAACTTCTTTAGCAATCTTCAAACCAATAACTTTAACTAATTCAGTTTTTGAAATGCTATTTGTAATAATGTACCTTGACCTCTACACTTGTACTTTGACCATTCTGAGGTGGACTGTATGGATTCTAATAGGACTTCTTGATTTCATATCGTTAGCAAATTAACCTGTGAAACCCTCAGCAATAAACAGATCCACAAACATTCATTAAGTCCTTAATTTGTTAAATTGATTAAACACGAAGTGCAAATAACATAAACTGCAATCATAACACCACACAAATAAGAACACAAAATTTACATGGAAAACCCAATGAGGGAAAAACCATGGTGAGGATTAGCTCACAATATAAGTAATAGAAAAACTAGTACAAAGAGGCTCACTACTAGAACAAGACACACAATTCAAAAAGGCTCACAACCAAGGCTCACTGTCATAAAAAGAATACAAGAAGATAGAAGAATAATTTTACACAAAGAAACTCTTCTCAATGCAACAAGGATTCCACCACAATTGCTCACACACTTTTGCAGTCTCACATGAAATAATTCGGATGTGTTCAGCTCACTGCCTTACAGAACCCTAACATGAAATTCACACTGCTTTGGTCAAATTTGCATTTGATTATACTTCACTTGTAACAATATCACATCTATTTTTCTTCTTACTCTTTCCTTCACTTCTCTTTCATCAACACTATTCATATTTATATCAACCTCTACCTCAAAACTTTCAACAATGTCATCCATTAGTCGTTATACATTCAAATTTGAACTAGGTCCACACCCTAACATTCCCGTGATGGATAGGAACAAAAGGTGACCTACAAAAATACTTAATTAGGACCCAAATAGATCCCAACACACTTTAATATGCTTCCACAAGCCTCACATGTAGTGTTAAACACAAGGTCGAACAACACCCGTGCAAAACACCATAAACGTTAAGTATACACTTCCTTAGATCAAGCCGAAAGTTTCAGACAACATAATTTACTTTAATTAAATCTAGAACAATCCATGAACATCTTAAGATTCATCGAACATATCAATCAAGCTTCTCATAAATAACTACTTTAATTTAGGATAACTGATAAGCCTTATTTGCACATTGATAAATGAAACTCATACTGTACTGCACCAAATCAAGTAAAAACTTGAAACCAGAAAGATAAAGACATTATTACCAACTTCTTAAATCTGCACAACTTAAATCCAAACAATGGAGAAACATGGAGCAAATAAATTTTTCCCAGAAAATAGAAAACACCATTGAACAACTGATTCACATACTCGTGAAAATATCTCGCACTCTACAATGATCTAGAAACCAAAATTTTGAATATAGAAATATTTATCATCCTTGAATAAGTTGTAAGATCCACATAGGCATAACATCAACATAGAAAGAACGTGGAGCACAATACAAAGCACACTATGATAATTTTCACAACACAATTTACATTTTTTACTAAATTTTCTCAAAATCAATTGGAAACCAAGTATTAGAACCAACATCTCAGCTCATTCCAACTCTTCTTCAGACATTGCAACAAAAGAACAGCTTCATGTACTCACAACACTCCCTCAAGTCTCAACTACACATGCACAACCTATATTCCTCTTTTCACAATTTTCTCAATATCCTCAACATCTTCATGCCATAGTTGACATCAATGACAACACCTTCATTCTTGCAACAGGGTGGAGGTTGATTGAGATGTGAAGGGATAAGAATGTTACAGATAAAGAGTTTGGCATAGAAAAAGAGGTTGTTAGAGTATATTAAATAATTATAAAATTGTTTAATCTAGGAAGGAAAGTGAATAATTAAATAATTAAAGTAATTATTTAATTATAGAAGAAAGGGAAAAGGTTGAATTTTAATTAAAATAACTATTTAATTAAAAGTAGAGGAAAAGGAAAAATTAGTAAATAATCAAAATAATTATTTAATAATGAAAGAAAAAGGTGGAAAATAATTAAATAAATAAGATTTATTTAATTATAGAAGAAAAGGCTAATGAATAATTAAATAATTATTAAACTATAGCAAGAAAATGAAAATGAATAATTAAATAAATAAGAATTTATTTAATTATAGAGTGAAAGGATTAATTAGTGATATAATTAAATAAATATAATTTATTTAATTAGTCCAGGAGGAATAAAGAAAAAATGAATTAACTAAATAATTAAAATTATTTAATTAACTAGAAGAAATATGACTTTAGACAATAATTAAATAATTAAAGTTATTTAATTATGCAGCGAAGAAGGGGAATTGATGTGGAAAATGATGTTCGTAGGCTTAGGACATTTTTTAGTGTCTACAAATACAATAGAGTATGAGACACTTATTCATGGCCTAGAATGGGCAAGAAAGAGGAAAATTAAGTGCTTGCAAGATTTTGGGGATAGCGAGCTCATTGTAAACCAGGTAAGAGGTCTAAATGCCTTAGAAAATGACTTACTTTGGGATATTATTGAGGAATTTGATGCTTTTAACTTGTTGTCCATACCTAAAAATAAAAATAAACAAGTTGATAGGTTGGCTACTATGGGAGCACAATATGATATTCCAAGTGGTATCAACAATTGTAGTGTGCAACAATATGTAAAAGTGGTGGTAATACAACCAATACCTAATAATAAAACACATTGGAAAGTGTTTGATAATGATAAAAAAATTCTAAATTTTTTGATTAAGGAAGTTGAGTTTTTAGCTACTAACCAAGATAAATTGCAATAGAATTATAATGAGAAAATTATGCAACTAAAAACTAACAAGTTGACCAAAGGTTGGTCTTATTGGAATATTTTTAAGTTTTGATGATCAAGCTAAAAAGGTAAAAATTACCATGCAAGTCAAACAGGATCATTATGAACACGTAAGCATTTTTAAAGACAAGCTTCTGAAATTGGGTAAAGTATGCACATATAAAGAAAGGGTTGCTTTTATTGAGTTATCTCAAGAGTATGATGATATATTTGCATGAAAATATAGTGATTTGAAAGGGTTTGACCCTAAGATTTCCCAACATACTATTGAACTTGAAACCAATACTAAACCTGTAAGGAAAAATCAAAAGTCATTAAATCCAAAATCAGAGCCACTCATGAAAATGGAGTTGAGAAAATTGATAGAGGGTGGCATCATCTTTCTTATCAACTCATCTCTTGGGTCTCCAATATAGTCCATGTTAGGAAGAAGAATGGAGAGATAAGACTATTTGTAGATTTTAGAGACTTGAATAAAGCCCCTCTCAAATAAAACTACCCACTTCCTTCTATGGAGTAAATCTTATAGGTTGTATCAGGTTCTGAGAGGTTTTGGTAAAAGAAGAAGATCAATATAAGATAACTTTCACTACTAAATGGGGTACAATGGAATACAATAGGATTCCCTTTGGATTTTCCAATGTTGGGGAAACTTTCCAAAGGGAAATGAACATGGAATTTCAGAGATTAATAAACAAAATAGTGTTGATTTACCTTAATGATATCACTATTTTTTCCAAGGATGCTAATGAACACTTCATACATCTAAGGATTTTTTTTGACAAGTGTAGAGAATATGGTATTTCACTTAATCCAAAGAAGAGTATCTTTGTTGTCCATGAGGGTAAGCTTCTTGGCCATGTGTTATTAAAAGATGGAATCACCATTGATTCTAAGAGAGTAAGTGTTATACTAGCTTTGTCTTTGCCAAGTCACAAGAAAGGTTCACAAATTTTTCTTGGTAGAATAAATTTTGTGATAGTTTATACTTGATATAGCTTATTTTTTGAAGCCATTAACAACTATGTTAAATAAAAATGCTTCTTTCAACTAGACAAAAGAAGGAAAGAGAATTTTTGAAAATATCAAGGAGGCTTTAGCATCTACACCTACACTCATTAGTCCTATTTTTTCTAAAGAATTCATCTTGTAGGCTTTTGGAAGCATAGAGACAATATCATCCATGCTAGCATAGAAAAATGATGAAGGTTTGGAACAACCCATTGCTTTCTTTAGACAAGGATTGGAGGGCCATGAAGAAAGGTATTCTTTTGTTGAGAAACATGTATTAGCTATGATTAGAAGCCTTAAAAAATTCAGGAATTTGGTTTCAAAAAATAACATACAATTAATGGTTGCTCATTCAAGTGTCAAGGAATTTTTTCTAAATAAATATTTGAATGATAAGAGTTGGTTGGATAAATAAATTCATGGAATATGATGTAGAAATAAAAGTCACTAAGTTGGTAAGAGGAAAATAGTTGTGTGGAGAGTTAGCTAGTAAAATATAAAACAACAAAGAAGTATAAAAATAAGTTGTTCTTGTGGGTGTTGCGAGTATGAATATCTTGTGTTGTCATTGATGTCAACATGTCTATGGCTTGTGTTTTCATTGATATTGGAAGATTGTTGAAAGTTTTTGATGATGCTTTGATTAGCTACATTATGTCATCATTAGTAGTGTCACTGGTGCCAACCTCTAATTTTTCTTTGATAAGCTTCTTTTGGGGGATGTTCAACCTCTTGTGTGTGGTTGAGTTGCTATAGTGCAGTTGGTTTGGTGGTGATGATAATTTATTTATGGTGCTTGGTTTCCAAGTGATTTTAAGAAAAATTGAATAAAAGAGAAAACAATATGGTTGAGAGGTCTTATGTATAGAAAAGTAGTGATTTGGGTTTTCTCTACATTCCATCTATATTAAAGATCTGATTATGCAGTTCAGATATGTTGATTAGAGGTGTTGTGAGGTGTTATATCTAGAATTTCCCATTTTGGATCATTGTACTTCACATTTCTCTAGAGTGTGGTTTCACTAGTGTGTGAATTGTGTATTGCAGTAGTGTCTGGGAGAAATGTTTTTTCTCTACATTTCTCTGTAGTGTGGTTTCTGGTCTTGCAGATTTTAGGGTGTGCTTACATTTCTCATATCTATCTTCAACCTAATTTTTTCAAAGTTTTGGGCTCAACAAAGTTGGATTCATGTGTTATAGTATGTGGAAGGTTAACTAAATGTACAAGATGAATGTATTCTTCAGGTGAAAGTTGTTGCAAAGGGATTTGCTGGATTTCAAGGTGTTTGTGGAATATTCCATATTGTTTTCAAGTGATTTATGTTGTCCGTGAGTCATAATTGGATCAAAGGAAGTGTGTACTTAATTTTTTAATGGTGTTTACACAGGTTTAGCTAACCTTGGTTGTTTACACTAATTGTGGATATGCTTCAATGTTTGTGTAAGCATATCATGGCATGTATATGTGGATTTAGGTCCAAGTTAAGGTGTGATATGGTCCACTTTCATTCCTCTCCATTGTGGGAATGTTTTGGTGCTAGCCTATTTTGAATTTGCACATTTGAGGTGCATAACTGACCTTATATATTGTTTTCAAGGTTACGATGGGTATATATACATGTTGAGTTGATGGAGGATGGATGAATGAAGTGTGTATGATGTGATTGTGATGTGAAGTGTCAAAGTGTGAACTGCAGTGAGAGCTTTAATGACTAAGACTATTGGAAGCAGTGAGCAGAAGGTGTCTACATTCTTAAGAGATAGTGTGACTATACTGGTGGTGCAGTGGTGGAACTCTTCTACTACTCTGAGATGGATTTCTCATTATAACAATCTTCTTTCTTAGTTTTTTGTAATTTGGAAGTGAGCCATTGGTATTGATTCCTTCTATTTTGGGAAGTAAGCCTATTGTATATGGTGTTGCAATTAATTTATATTGTGGGCTAATCCTCACCATGGTTTATCTCTTCTTGGGTTTTCCACACAAATTTGGTGTTTCATTGTGTCTGGTGTTGTTGTTTTTTTTAGTTTCTATTATTTTCTTACATGTTAAATCACTCTAATAGATTAAAGGTTAATAAGGTTAATGTGGATCTAAATGCTAATGAGGGTTCTGATATTTTAATGAACAATTGATTCACCCCCCTCTTAGTTGTCTTGTTCATTCAATAATTGGTATTAGATCAAGGTTCCCTGGTAGAAATCTTGACTGCTTGAGGTAGATCTAGGATGGAACACAAGAAGGAGGCTCCTCTATTTGATGGATCAGATTATGCATTCTTGAAGACCAGGATGGAAGGTTTCCTTGTTTTGCTAGGGTTTGGAGTTTGGAAGTCTATTGAATCTAGATATACTATGCCTGTAAATGGTATGAGAGTCGATGATGAGATCAAGGACAATGCTAATAATGGGAAAGCAAGGTATGTTTTTTCAAGTGGTATTTCTAATACTGAACTTTTGAAAGTTATGAATCTCAAATCTGCTAGTGAAATCTAGAAGAAGCTAGAAAGTATCTATGAAGGAGATGAAAAAGCCAAGCAAGAAAACATGCAAAATATGAAGACTAAGTTTGAAACCCTAAGGATGACAAAAGATGAAGAAATTATAGGCTACATGCATAGAGTGGATGAAGTTGTCAATTCCATCAAAGGCCTTCGAGGAAAACTCAAAGAAGATGAGGTGGTAAAGAAGGTATTAAGGACACTTCCTAAATCTTATAATAATAATAAAAAATCTATTGAAGAAGCTCAAAATTTAAATTTGTATTCTAGAGATCAGTTGTTTGGTGCTTTAACTGCTTTTGAATTAAGAGAGTTTGGTCCAAGTGATTCAAGAAAAGAGATTTCTTTTAAAATTGGAAAAGCAGAGAAGAATGAGGAATCTGATCCAGATGAGTTTGATGAGCTAGAAGAAAACTTTGTGAGGAAGTTGAAAAATGGGAATAGAAAATACAAAGGTAAGTTACCTTTAAAATGTTTCAATTGTGGAAAGATAGGTCATTATGCTTCAAGATTTCTAGTCAAAGCTTTAAATGACAAATTTAAGGACAATAAAGGTAAATCAATTAAAATAAGTTATTATGTTAAAGAAGATGCCTATATATTTGATGATGAATATGATTACCATGATGATGAGGATAATGAGTTCTTATTCATGGCTCTAAATTTTGGAACTCATTTTTCTAACAAAGAAATATATGAAGGAAGTTGCTTCAGAAGTAGGTCATAATGGAACTATGGTGACTACTTTTCATGCTAGAGAGGGAAAGAACTACTGGAGTGTTCATGAAGGATTCTCAAATCATATGATAGGTGATAAGAGTAAGTTTTTTAAGCTAGATAAGTTTGAAGAAGGTTTTGTTAAGTTTGGTGATGATACATCTGCTAAGATATGTGGAAAAGGTTGAATTAGTTTTGATGGCAAGCATAATATAGATGATGTTCTTTATGGTAAGGGTCTATGGAATAACCTTTTGAGTGTAGGAAAAATGTGTAGAAAATGATATAATCTTGTGTTTTAGGATGGTGGTTATCAGATCAGAAAAGGCTTCGAAACTCTAGTTGCTATAGGAAGATGGATAGATGGAAATGTTTATCAGCTTAAAGGTGCTAATGGTATGTGCTTTATGACTCAATTTAATGAAATTTGGCTATGGAATAGAAGAATGTTTCACATCAATTTTGATAGACTAGTTAGAATTGGCTCTACTCAAGCTATAAGAGATCTACCAAAGATTACAAAGCCTATAAATGCAGTTTGTAAGGAATTTCAAGTTGGAAAGCAAATAGCAAAAAAAGGTTCAATGTTAAAGAATACTCTACCATAGGACCTTTGGAGTTGGTGCATATAGACCTTTTTGGATATACAAGAACAAGAATTTTTCAAGGTGACAATTATTTCATGTTGTTGATTGATGATTACTCTAGAATGAATTGGGTAACTTTTCTCAAAGAAAAATTAGAAGCTCTAGACAAGTTTAAGGCATTCAAATCTATGGTTGCAAATGAAATATCTATATGAAAACCAAATTTTTAAGATCTAACAGAGGTGGAGAGTTCAACTCTAATGAGTTTAATAGTTTTTGTGAAGATCATGGAATAAAGAGAAATTTTTCATCTCCTAGGACTCCTTAGTAGAATGGAGTGGTGGAAAGGAAGAATAGGACTATTCAGGAAGAAACAAGGAAAATGATGAAGGAAGAAAATTTACTAGATGTCTACTAGAGAGAAGAAATTCATACTGCAGTCTACTTACATAGTAGAGTTCAATCAAGGACAAACAATTGAAAGAATCCTTATAAGTTGTGGTATGGAAGAACTCTTGTCAAGTATTTCAGAGTGTTTGGAAGCAAGTGTTATATCAGAAGAGATGAAGAAAACTTAGGTAAATTTGATGCAATATTTGATGAAGGTATTTTCCTTGGATTTTCTACAAAAATCAAGGCTTACCAATCCTATAACAAGAGGGTTAAAAGGATTGTTGAGAGTGCAAGTGTCAAGGTGGATGAAGATTGTAAACTGGTATGTACCCCTATGGTTACTGGTTGCAAGTTGAGCAAGAATGATGAATCTCCTAAGGTTGATGAGAGCACGTATTTATCAATGACTGGAGTACTATTGTATCTAACTACTACTACTAGAGCACATATAGATCAATGACATATAGTTTTTCATGTGGCTATATTTCAAGAATATCCTAGAGATTCACATGTGGTAGCAATGAAGAGAATATTTAGATACTTTAAGGGCACTCTAGAAAATGGCTTGCGGTATCCAAAGGATACTAATTTCTCTTTGAGTGCTTATATAGATGCAGATTGGGTAGGTTGTGTGGGTGATAGAAAAAGTACAAGTGGTGGTACATTCTTTCCTGGAAGAAGGTTGGTGTCTTGGATAAGAAAAATTTAGGATTCAGTATCATTGTCTACTGCAGAAGTAAAATACATTGTGGAAGAATCTTGTTGCACACAAGTCTTATGGATGAAATAGACCTTAAAGGATATCATAGTAGTATATAGAGAACATATTTCTATTTTTTGTGATAATACAAGTTTTATCAATATTTCAAAAAAAATGGTAATGCATTCAAGGATAAAGCATATCTAAATCCATTATCACTTTTTGAGAGAGAAGGTTGCAAAGAATGAGATGAATCTAGAGTTTGTTCCTACAAAGGATCAAGTGGCAGATATCTTCACAAAGGCTCTTCCTAAGGATACTTTGAGTATCTCCAGGATAAAATAGGTGTTATTTCCCCTCCTTTCAACTAGATGCATAAGGATATACATCATTCCAAAGGATTTCAAGACTCATTCCTTGTTATGGACTAATATTATGGCTATCTCTCAAGGGGAGTAGGTAGTGGCATTGTTGGTTGTTGCAGTCAGTGAGAGTAAGTGTTGTCATTGTATTGCATATAGGTGTTTTTTCTTTGTCGGTTGTATCAAAAAATAAATGCAGTAGTTGTTGGTTGGTGCAATATGATTTGTAATCCTAAGGGGGACTATGAAAATAAGTGGAATGTGTAGGTGTGACCAAAATAGAGTGCAATAAAAAGAAAATTAATTTGCAGAGATGTGAAAGTGAGAATAGTGGAAGAGTAGATATATGTATGATTGATGTCAAAGTGGGAGAGATACAAGTGTGTTTCCCTTTGCAATTGACATCAAAGGGAGAGAAAGTTAATTGAAATACCTTATGAATTAAGGGGGAGAAAGAGAAAGTGTCAGATGAAGTAGTGTGTACTATTGTGCAGTATGAGTTGGTGATTAGAGTTGTTGCTTTTGTTGTTGGTGGTTTTTCACATCATGTGTTGCCATCAATGACAAAGGAGGATATTTTTGGAAGTATGAATATCTTATGTTGTCAATTATGCCAATAGGTCTATGGCTTGTGTTTTCATTGGTATGGGGAGATTTTTTTAAGTTTTTGATGATGATTTGATTATTTGAATTATGTTGTCATTAGTAGTTTCGTTGGTGTCAACCTCTAGTATTGCTTTGATAAGCTTATATTGGTGGATGTTCAACATATTGTGTGTGGTTGAGTTTCTTAGTGCAATTGATTTGGTGGTGATATTATCATGTTTGTGGTACTTGGTTTCCAAGTGCTTTTGTGAAAATTTAAATAAAAGAGAAAACAGTGTGGTTGAGAGGTGTTATGTATAAGAGAGTATTGTTCTAGCTTTTCTCTACATTTCTTCTATATTGAAGATCTACTTATGTAGTTTCCAAATATGTTGATCAAAGGTGTTCTAATTTGTTATATCCATAATTTACCATTCTGGATCATTGTATAGAGAAATTTGTGTCCACCAGTTTGTGAATTGTGTATTGCAATAGTGTTTGGGAGAAATGTTTTTTCTCTGCATTTCTCTGTAGTGTGGTTTCTATTATTGTGGATCTAAGGGTGTGCTTACATTATTCATATCTATATTTAGCATGATTTGTTCAAATTTTTGTGCTCAAGGTTGGATTCATGTGTTAAAATATGTGGAAGGTTAAGTAGGTGTACAAGATGAATGTGTTCATCAAGTGAATGTTGTGAAGGGATTTATTGGATTTCAGGGTCTTTATGCAATATTTCAGATTGTGTTGTTGTCTACGAGTTGTCTTTGGATCAAAGGAAGTGTGTTTAATTTTTTAATGGTGTTTACATAGGTTCATCTGACCTTGAGTGTTTACACTAATTGATATGATTCAATGTTTGTGGAAGCGTGGCATGGCATGTATATGTGGATTTAGGTTTGAGTTAAGGTGTAATGTGGTTCACCTTCATTCCTCTCCACCATGAGAATTTTTTGGTATAGATCTAATTTGAAATTTCCTGTTTGTGGTGCATAGATGACCTTGTAAATTGTTTTCAAGGTTGAAATGGGTATATATACATGTTGAGTTGATGGAGGATGGATGAATGAAGTGTGTGTGATGTGAATTGTGATGTGAAGTGTGAAAGTGTGAAGTACAGTGTGAGATTTAATGACTAAGACTACCAAAAGTAGTGAGTAGAAGGTGTCTACATTCTTTAGAGAGAGTTTGAATGTACTAGTGGTGCAATGGTGGGACTCTTCTATTGCTATGAGATGGATTTCTCATTGTAACAATATTTTTTCTTCTTTTTCTATAATCTAGCAATGAGCCATTGGTAGCGATCCATTCTTCTCTTTTTGGCAGTGATCCATCTAGAAGTGAGCCTATTGTATTTGATATTGTAATTACTTTATATTGTGAGCTAATCCTCATCTTGGTTTTTCCCTTCTTGGGTTTTCCACATAAATTTGGTGTTTTGTTGTGTTTTGGTTTTTGTTATTTTCTTACATGTTAAATCACTCTAATAAATTAAAGGCTAATAAGGTTTATTTGGATCTGAATGTTCATGAGGGTTTTAATGTTTTAATGAACAATTGAGTCACCCCCCCTTAGTTTTCTTGTGCATTCAATAATGGGGTCTTGATTTCATTCAAGCTCATTAACCCACACTCCAATTTAGGACACAAATGGATACTAACAACAACTAATTATTGTTAGAACACAACAATCTATTGAGAGGGGGGTGAATTAGTAGATACTAATTTTTTTATCCTTTTTTAAACTTTTGAACATAAATACTTCAAGAAACTTAGTGTGCAGATTGAAATAGGAATTACAAGAATACAATCAAACATCACATAACACACAATATACATGGAAAACCTAAGATGGGAAAAAACCATAGTGAGAAAATGCTACTAGGAGCTACTATCCTAATTCAGCCTTACAAATATGCTTTCTATTACAAATTTTAAGGGAATCAACCTTAAGGAGACACCAATCCCCTAAACTAAGCACCAACTTAGTTATCTGATGACACCAACCTATCATATTTACAACATAAAATGTGATTACAATTTGTTCCTTAGGAACTCAAATCAATGTTACAATTTACTCTACAACTGCTCAACTATATGTTGCTACCACAACAACTCTCTTCTTTACTCTGCACCCCACTGGTTCAGCTTTGTTCTTCTCTTTCTTCTTTAGTTCATTCTTGGTCCACCTCAATGCACCACCATACCTCTTCTACAACTCTCTTTTACTTTTCAATGTATTTTTTTCCTTAGGAGCTTAGAATCACTTCGTCACTGTACACACCCCTCTACACTCTCTACTCTCTCAGAGTTACATGCCTTGAACAATATTCTCATATATTTTTGTAGAGTTAACTGATGATCATTGCCTCAGGATTCTACATCACCTACTGATCTTCTATTAGGGTTTAGGATATCTTCTATGCTATCATTCTCCTGTATCAAGCCTCACAATATTAATTTCTAGTGTAGAGAATTTTCTCTCATTCTCTCTTTGTCATACCCTAGAATCAAATTTGCATTTAATGCATCCTTTTGATCATACGATCTGATCTCGATCCTTACTTCTATAGCCATATGTTCCATTGGTCTATGCATCAAATCATATTACATCTATTGTTGAAGCAGGTAGATCATTTAATTCTCATCTCCATGTAAGTTTTGTAGGAAAAAAACCCTTTTTACAAAGACTTAGCTGTCATCAATCTTCACTTTTAAATCTGAGCCATAGATCTCCTATCTTTCCACCATGATCCTAAATTTTCCATTAACCATCACATCCTTAAAACATGATTGTCTGATGAATGGTATTTAAACCTTCGTCATTGGTTTCACTTCCATTGAGATCACACCCATCATGTATTGCCATACTACTCATGATATTCACATTCATTTTTGTGATGCAATGACCACTGTTCGATTGCCTTCCTTGAATCCCTATAGTCCATCACATATCTCTGCTTTGCATATGCCTCCATCTTGCATTATCACGATGCATACAAAAATAATGATCACCATTGGACCAATTTTTGTTCAATCTACGTCGTTCCCTGCTATCCCATTAGCTCTAATGATAGGCCCACTAAATCTCCAAGGGTTGGCAGCTTAATGTTGATGTTATAAAGTAGCATTGGGCTGATACTTCTAGCATGCTTTGTCTCCCTGAAGGAAATTCAAATGATAGCCTTAATGGCTATTTGAATTAAAATATTACATCTTTGAAATGGTACGATTTTTGAAGGCACGATTTAATGAAGTAATGTGATCTCTCCTTGGCCGACTTCATCTATGTTAATGAATGCAATTTCATTAAGAGGAAAATTATAATTATTTATTATGCATGGTTGACCTCATGAAAAGACACAATTAGTTAAAGAATATATCTCTTTGTTGGAGGCCAACTTGAAGATCAAGGGATGCGTCCTTTCAATTCCTCTTGTATTTATATTCGATGTATTTCCTTGTTGCAATCATCCATTCATTTAGTTTGATATTATTCTTTGGAGTTAAAGTGTGAATCATCTAGAGGAGATAGTGATTTTTGTAGAAGAGCAATTTGTTGGCTGAGTTCTAATTAGCGATATACATCTAGTTGTATCTGAGTTACATCTAAGTTTGCATCAGTTTGTGATGCTTCTTATTGGCCCTTCAATCGACTCATTGTAAAGGTGACATTCTTTGTTTTTGTTCAATATATAAGTGATATATTGTTGTTGGGTTTTTCTCCCTCAAGAGGAGGGTTTTCCCATGGTATCTGTTATGTTCTTCTGTTGAATTTGAATTAAATTTCTATGTTATTAATCTGATCATAGAACTAACATGGTATCAGAGTGGGTTTTGTGTAAAGATTCGATCAGATTTGTGGAAGAATTTAAGTGATTCTATCTAGTCAATGTTATCGCCATTGGTGATTGAAAGCTCATTTGGTGTTGGAGTGCATGTATTCTATCTGTTGGAACTCATCTGAGTTATTGGCACTCAACACATGAATTTTGGTTGAAGAAATGACCTGTGTATCAGCTCCTTGCAAATTGTGGCTATTAGTTGAGGCATCTATGGTGCCCTGGGCTGTGTGCATCTAAAGTCATATGAATCGTTCATTCTAGAGGAAGAATTATTGGGAGACCTTACAGCTCGTGATTCCTTGAGGATGACTTTAGAAGATATCTATTGAGTTTTGGCATCACTGGCAACCTCTTGGTCAAACTTCAAATCAAAAGGGGCCAAAGAAATGCATGCTTGTCGTCCTGCTAGCATTCAAGTTGGTACACATGTGTTGATATTGGGATCCGGTCAAATTGGTTTGATAACTATGCTTGTTACTCCTTCCCTTGGTGCTGT
The DNA here is from genome assembly GCA_007258455.2 of Sequoia sempervirens. Taxonomy (NCBI): domain Eukaryota; kingdom Viridiplantae; phylum Streptophyta; class Pinopsida; order Cupressales; family Cupressaceae; genus Sequoia; species Sequoia sempervirens. Next base: position 344,638,326 of record VDFB02086081.1, read on the forward strand.
TAGAATTGTAATGACAGATATTGATGAGAAACGCTCATCTACAACAAGAGAATTGGGAGCTAATTCTATTGTCCTTGTGCACTCAGATGAATATTAGGCAATACAGAGTGCCATGGGGGTCTCATCAATAAAATTTTTGAATGTGTTGGAACTACAAGAACAATGAAAACAACATTAAAATTCAAAAAATCTCGAGGGAAAGCCTGTTTATTTGGGATATTGCATGATAAGATGACACTTTCTTTGACTACTATAGCTGCAAGAGAAGTGGATGTACTTGGTATATTCAAGCACAAGAATGCATATGATGAAGTGATAGAAGGATTCAAGGTAAGTGCTGGTGGAGGATATGAAATTAAAGTGAAGATTTTGCATTGAGAGCAACAACAATCGAAGCCACTAGAAAGGGCGAAGAGAGAAGATAATGTGATCGTTGTTTGAGGATATCAATCCCCCATTTTCTGCATACAAGATTCTAATGAGATAAGTATTTCATTGTTGAATAATGTTCATGAATTTTTATGTAGTCATTAATTCATGATATAAAATTGAGATAGTAGATCATGTGTGATTAAAGAGAGATCGTATTTTTTTTATTAAGATCCTTTAAAGATTCATATTATTAATTGCAAGTCATTTTTCATGCTAGTTGTGAAGATTTCTAAGTGTGACTCTGAAATAGAAAGAGAAAGACAATTTTGATGGTGATAAGTTGGTCACATCGATATCATTGTCTAATGCATGAACTGTGATAGAACCTTGACTCTTCGAGAGGATAGGTTCTTCATGCTAACTGCATAATGCATTCAAGAAATCTATAGTTGTGCAGATTTTTCTTATTGCGATGAGCTTAGCACTCTTGAGAGGAGTAAAAAAATGGAAGAAAGAGTTATATCATAACTCAATAAAGATAAGTTTCTTTATCCCTTCATTCTGATCCTTTGATATATTTCTCTTATTCATGTTTTAATATTTTTCATAAATTCTTATGTATTCATGCTATAGTAAAACCTTGTATGATTCCAGCCTTGATATTTCTCTGTATAGTTATAAGCTGTTAGTAATCTCCCTCTAAAATGCTTCCAGGAGAGATCTAGGAGCAAGAAGGTGATGAGAGATTGCTTAGTGATGAAAATCTTGAGGAATCTTGTGAGGAAGTCATGCCGACCAAAGAAATGATCAAGTGTGAAGTCACAACCTGCAGCCTTGAAACTGAGTTGGTGGCTAGAGGGAGTTCACTTCTAGAAGTCTTATTTGCAATCCCTGAAGCTGGGATCAAGAGGGAGTTTTGTAACTCACTAAGAAGAAGTGAAGACTACTGTATTACAAGGCTAAGTGTTAAATCCTTGAAAGACCCCTTCAACTGTTGAGATCATAATTGCACAAGACAACCATCTGGATTTGACATTGGTAGCTTCGCAAACATATTAAGAATAGTGTAATCTGGGATGAGGATGAGGAGGAAAATCCTGAACTCTCTATAGTACCAGAGGTGTGTGCTAGAAAATATTTATCTAAGGCAAGTGTTGCATGCAATCTTGGAAAAAGAGGTCAGAAGGTTGATGCAAGTACTTGAAGATTTAGAGGGAGCCTACTGGACCTAGAGAAGATGGGAAGTACACCATTGATATACTTAAGAGGTTTGGTATGATGGATTGCAAATCCATGTCTACAGCTATGGAGACCAACCTACATAACTTGAAGGAGGTTGCAGCTAGTTTAGACCTGGTGGATCCTGCAATGTACAGGAAGTTGATTGGATCCTTGATGTATCTAGTCAATACTAGAATAGATATTTTCTATGCAATGAGTGAACTTAGTCAGTTCATGTGTGAACCAAGGAAAATACATATAGTTGCAGCAAATCATATCCTAAGATATTTGTGTGGAACAGTTGGAAATGGCTTGAGATATTTCTAAGGTGTGGACTTGGAGATGCATGATTATACTGATTTTGATTGGGAAGGTTGTGTTGTTGATTAGAAGAGTACCTCTAAATGTTGTTTCAGTTTGGGGTTTGTGATGATCTCCTGGTGTAGCAGGAAGTAGTCTTCAGTGGCACTGAGCACCGTAGAGGCAGAGTATATTTCAGCTTGTGTGACAGCTTGAGAAGAAGTGTGGCTTCGTAAGCTCCTTGCAGGATTGTTTGGACAATCAATGGAGCCTACTATCATTCATTGTGATAATGAGAGTTGTGTGAAGATTTCTGTCAATCCTATGTTTCATGACAAAACCAAGCATGTTGAGATCAAATACAATTATGTTAGAGATATGGTATTGAGGAAAGCTATAAAGTTGAGGTATATTAGCACTGATGAGTAGATGGCAGATATTCTCACCAAGCCTCTCTCCAGGATAAAGTTTGTGTACTTTTGAGATAAGCTTCGTATGGTGGATAATACAACCCTAATTGAGAAGGAGTCTCAGTATTAGTGATCCTCTTTAATGAGTTCTTCTCTATGATAAAAGTTTGTGGTGAAATCCCTTGTTAATGAATTCTTCTTTGCAAGAGAAGTTTGAGGTGAAAGCCATTGTTCCACCCTCTGGGAGATCCATGGTGGATGTCATGTGTGTGACTCTATGACAGTATCACGTGAGAGAGTCCATGATGATTTTATTGTACTCGTGTTTCACCCTCTAGGAAAGCCATGGTGAAAGTCATGTTGAGGTGACCAAACCATGCAAGTGATGAACACTTATACATACCATACATGGTTGTAGCCATTATGGTTGATATCACGGTGAGGTGATATCTGATATCACGGTGAGGTGATATCTGATATCACGGTGAGGTGATATCTGATATCACGATGAGGTGATATCTTTATTTTCCACATATGGTTGTAGCCATTGTGTTGGACATCATTATGTGGTGATATGTCTTATGATGCTGGAAGTATCCTCCCTAGCTGAGAGGGAGTGTTGATGTTATAAAGCAATGTCAGTCTACTACTTAGAAGTTGCTTTGTTTGTTTGAAGGAAATTCAAATGATAGCCTTAACGACTATTTGAATTGCAAGATTATATCTTTGAAATGGCACGATTTTTGAAGGCACGATTTAATGAATTAATCTGATCTCTCCTTGGTTGACTTCATATATGTTAATGAATGTGATTTTATTAAGAGGAATATTATAATTATTTATTATGCATGGTCGACCTCATGAGAAGACACAATTAGTTAAATAATATATCTCTTTGTTGGAGGCCGACTTGAAGATCAAGGGATGTGTCCTTTGACTTCCTCTTGTATTTATATTCGATGTATTTCCTTGTTGCAATCATCCATTCATTCAGTTCGATATTTTTCTTTGGAGTTAAAGTGAGAATCATCTAAAGGAGATAGTGATTTCTGTAGAAGAGCATTTTGTTGGTTGATTTCTAATCAACAATATACATTTGGTTGTATCTGAGTTACATCTAAGTTTGCATAAGTTTTTGATGCTTCTTGTTGGCCCTTCAATCAGCTCATTGTAAAGGAGACATTCTTTATTTTTTTTCAATATATAAGTGATATATTGTTGCTGGGTTTTTCTCCGTCAAGTGGAGGGTTTTCCTAGGGTATCTGTTGTGTTCTTGTGTTGAATTTGAATTAATTTTTTGTGCTATTAATCTGATCATAAAACTAACATGGTATCAGAGCTGGTTTTTTGTAAAGATCTGATCAAATTTGTGGAAGAATTTAAGTGATTCTCTCTAGTCAATGTTATCACCATTGGTGATTGAAGGCTCATTTGGTGTTGGAGTGCATGTATTCTATCTGTTGGCACTCAGAACACAAATTTTAGTTGAAGAAATGACTTGTGTATTAGCTCCTTGAAAATTGTGGCTATTAGTGTTATCTACTGAAATTGCACCCAGTTGAACGTGAAGTTTGACATTTCAGTGTAACATGGGAAGACCTCTAAAGTTGTGGGTTACTTGTAAGCAGAGGTCAACCTCCAGAGAAGGCCGGCTTCCTAGTTGGGTTGTCACCTAAAACTACTGATTTTGTTAAGTAAAGGGAGAAGGTTACTAAAGCAGAGCAGAAATGGTAGAAACTAATCCCTATGGTGATACACCAAACTGATAGAAATCATGAAATAAAATAAGATGAACATACATTAGAAAACTAATGAAAGTTATTTCATTTACTCAACATAACTTTGTGAACTTATGCATCATTCTTGAAAAGGCTTAATCTACATATATATTTTAAGAATGAAAGATGAATTTCACAACTTTAAATTTCAAATGTAGACTTAGAAAAGCACAATTCAAAAATTGCATAGTCTGAAAGACAAAAATGAAAGTAGTATGAGTACTAACACTAGTTTCCAAGGTAATCTTTGTATTTCATATTTCAAAATCCAAATGAGTTACAAAGCATACACCAGCTGAGAAAGGATTTGAGAAAAAATCACTAACTTTCCAGAATGCATAATCCAAACTTGTTTACAAAGAGGCAAAAATGCCATATATACAACCAAAAAACCTAAAGTGTCGGCCCCTCCTTTAGGGTTTTCCAAAAATATCAGCCTCCAGAAAGATCCGCCCCTAGATCTTTTGAATCAAGTTACTTTTGCATTAAATGTGTATCCCCGCTGTCCATGTCGGTGAAAAGATCACCCTTAGGAGTGGCCTTTTAGATCTTTTGCAACCATCGCATTCAATTCTGGCCTCCGTGTCCACCCTCAAACCTCGTTATAGATCTGCCTTGAATGTTCTTGAGTGGCATCATAAATGTCGATCTACCTTTGCTAGTAGACACCACAACTATCACTGAGACTCACAGTTTCTTTCTTTTCTGTCTTTTTCTTGCTCAAGATCTTTTTGCAAGTTGACCGTCTTCGATAAGAAGCATCCAACCTCCCCTATTAGATCTCTTCATAGATGACACCACTAGACACTGAACCAATCCATCATCCTTTGATCTTAGAGCAGATCCATACCACTCGCATTCTGTTGATCTTCCACAGAGGCGGTCACAACAGTGAAACAGTCAATGGTTTGCCCTCAAATTTTTTTGATTGGCTGAACACATGCCACTAGGCTTTCCAGGCGGTCAAAGGCTATTCCTATAGAATCGCATGTTAGTGAGACACTAGTCGTGTCTCCCCGATGTGATTATGCCCTTCAACAATTATCGGCATAGCTTACAACCATCAGCAAGAGTTCATAGCGAGCGGCTAGAGTCACATCGATGTCCCCTTTGTCATCGCCCAGACTATCGGCAATATATATCACTTTTGGCAAGAGGTCATAGCGACATCGTAGCAAACCCTCAAAATTTATACCGCTGCATCCTTCATTGGCGAGACAATCGCTTTCGACAAGAGGTTTCACCGAGCTCAAAACACTACACCAAAGGCACAATCCTTCGACGAGACTTCATCGGGTCAACAAGATGTTACACCAACCCCTTCCTTTGTTGACGAGACCATGATCATTCGGCCAGACCTCATAGCGATGATGCCTCCTTTCGGTGAGCTCACTTCATTTTGGGGAGACCCCATCTTGTCAGCTAGAGGTTATACTGATGAGACTCCATGTCGGCGAGACCCTCCCCGATTAGCAAGACGTTATAGCGAAGCCTCCCACCTTTCGGTGAGACTCCGTAGAGTCGGGAAGACTTCTCCCCGAAACCATCCTTCTTCGGCAAGACCTCACCTTGTCGGTGAGACCTTACCCCGAAGCCCCATCATTACCCCGAAGGCATTTCATTTCAGTGAGACCTCACCCCATCGGTGAGACACTATGTCGAAGGCACAACCTTTCACCGAGACTTCCCCAGGTCAGTAAGACATCTCCCTGATGACACCTCCCTTCGCCGAGACCTCCATCTTTCAGAAAGACTTCTCCCCCAACCACCAATCTCCTGGCGAGCTCATACCATTTGTCTTTGGAAAGAATTTTCATCGAGGCCATTTCATTTCACCGAGACCTCGCTCGGTCGGCAGGACCTTTCACCGAGTGTAGATTCCTTCGGTGAGACCACCTTCGGTCGGTGAGACATCTCCCCGAAGGTAAACAACTCTCCTTGACGCTAACCTTGTGAACAACTATCGGTGGGACTTCCTCGGTCGGGGAGAGATAGAAAACTTCATGGTGGCTAAAATATCTCAGCGACCTGAGGATTTCGAATGAATATAGCACAACAGCCAGTCAGCAAGACAACTGGAGGGTCTCACCGACTTTCTTCTTTGAGGAGTTCCATACCAGGTCTGATTGAGGCATACCCTCCAACAGAATTCATTGTGAAATAGCATCAGATGTATGATTTAACCCTTGATGCAAATTTTCCTCCATTTGGCCTTCACGAACACTTGAAAACCTAGGTTCCCCTGCCTGATTGAGCCCGCAGGTGAAAATCGGGCAACATTTCTGACGACCTTTGTTGGATGTTTTCCTGCTAAACATGAAAACCAATAGCCTAAAATTTTCTGTTGGGCTCGGAGTCACTTAGTAAAAACCTCAGAATCAAACCAAGAGCAGTTTGTACATGGTTGCAACTCACTTGAGACTCATAGGACATAACAGGTTGCCGAAAACTTATTGAAACAGGAGAAATTGAAGTGAAACTATTTACTATGTTGGAACAAAACTTAGGGAATGAAACAACAACTAAACTAAAGTGTAGAATTACATATTGAAAGCATAAAACCTAACCTAGTATGTATAATGATAAATCATACCTCAAAAAAACGTTTGAGGTGAATCCCATTAATTGGTATTGGTAACTTTTCTCCATCCATGTTTGATAACTAGAATGCATTATGCTCCTTGCATTCAGTAACAATAAAAGGACCTGTCCAGAAATGGTCAAATTTTGTATGTTTTCCTGGACCACTCTTTAGCACATCCCACTTGAGAACAATATCACCTTCTGTATACACCTAAAAATGGTCACATCACAATAGTCTGGTAATTAATTAAATATTTTTAATATTTAATTAAATCTCTGAATTCAATCTGCATATAAATAAATCTAAATAATTTATTTATATTGTTCATTCTTTCATTTTGATTAAATGAATAAGTTTATTTATTCACTTTTCTTATCCATTTCTTAATTAATTAAATAAACATTATGATTTATTTATATTAATTATCATATAATCTTGGCTTGAATATTTTATTCAAATAAAGATTAAGTATTCTTCTATTCTAAAAATTCTTCCAAATTCCATTCACAATTAAATCTTCTAAAGTCTATTCACAATTAAATATTCTAAATATTTAATTAAGTCTTCTATAGTCCTAAAATCAAAAATCAAACTCACATAAAATTAAATAAATTTATTTATTTAATTTGGATTATCTTCAATAACCGTGAAACAAACTTCAAAACAGAAAATTAATTTCTCTGTTTCTGAGCAAAGTTGTTCCCGTGGGTTGAAGACAAACCTCCATTCTTCTCTCCAACCTCCCAACATCTTCCATCTTCCTTTCAACCTCTCCATCTCTCACCATTCAAAATTACTAGACAATCTCACAGCCATTGATCTTTGCCAGCCAGGCTTTTGCCTACAAAAAGCTATAAAAAGGACTGCCAGGTCTTCAAAATAGGAGAAGCTTTCATACAAGAAAACTATAGTCAATCAGTCTTTCAGCATCCATAGCCTCTAGAATCCTAGCATAGCATAACTTAGCATATTAGTAATCCATATCATGGCTTATCATTCTCATATCATAGCTTCAATAACATTCATAATCCACAGCCCTTGTGCATAATATATAGCCCCTATGCATATCCGTACATCAATATTTCACTCCACCAACATATAGGATAGAGAAGTATTCTCCCTTTGCATACTCGTTCTGCAGGTTGCCATTCTAAGAAGCTTTTCTTACACAATATGAGAGTAGCAACTTCAAGCAAGTCACTAGAGATAGAGAACAATGGAACGATTCTGAAGAAGCTCTATTTGATTTCTTTAATTTCAATTCTATTTAGTTTTTCTTTAGTTTAATGTTGCATTGGTGTGTTTTTATTATCTTATTTGGATACTAACATTTCCCACACACATTTTTAGCGCCCACCGTGGGGCACTTGCCCCAATTTTAACATCTTTTTGCAAATTTTTTTGGTAGGTTATAGCTAAAAAAGCGTATTAGCGCATTAAACATGCTTCAGCGCAGTTCACACCTACTTTAGCACTCTTTAACTCTATTACAGCACCCTTCAGGGATTCCTCAACGCCCTTCAGGGATTCCATAGCACCCTTTAGTGATTCCTCAGCGCCCTTTAGTGATTCCTCAGCACCCTTCAGGGATTCCATAGCGCCCTTTAGTGATTCCTAAGTTCCCTTCATTGATTCCTCAGCACCCTTCATGGATTCCTCAGTGCCCTTTAGTAATCCTACAACACTCATTAACTCTATTTTAGCGCCCCTGATGTCTATTTTAGTGCATATTTTTTTAAGTCTACAATTGTAATCTGTAACTTAAAAATGATTTGACTAGATCTGATGCGACCGCGACCAGTGGGAGATTTAAAAGAGTGAACCAATAGTCACTTAATTCAAAAATGAATCAATCCTAGGATGGACATGGATTTTAAAATGAATCAATCTAGGATAGTCACCACACAATGATCTTGCAATTAAAATTGAACAAATTGTTTTTGAGAAGCAACATCTTCACTTAGAGTAGATCATTGTGATTTGGGTTTAAAAAAAAACATTTGTTTGCTTTGTCTATGGCAATAGGTCTATGCTCTCCCCTTAACTGGGTGATCAAAATACCAAACTTTCCTTTTCAATTTCATGCAAATTTACTGTTTTGATGACATTCTTTAGAGAGCCTGCTCTTGTGGGAAAAAGTACTCACCCAAGAGGAATGACTCAAGTGGGTTCAAACCAAAGCCAGGATATTCCACCCCACTATAAAATTTAAAGAAAATATGGGGAAACCCTCTTTTGATGGTAGTGTGCAAGATAAACATCCCCAAAGCCTTTGTTCTAAAGGCTGGGAGGTCTCCTAAGGGAGTATATCATTTTCCTCACCGAATGGAAACCATTACTATGAACTTAGTGTAGTATCCAACCGAAGTCAGTTTCTGAACATCATAATAATCACAGTGCAGGGGAGGGAAGAATCTACCCCCAAGATACTCACCATATAACTACCAAGGACCGTTTGCTCAGTGGATCTGGTATCCACTTCTGTCACTTTGAGTACACGCCTGGAAAAGACAAAAACATGAGTACCCCTTTGGGGGTGACACGACTGTGTGAGTCGACGCAGTTCTAAGATGTGGGTTGTTGATTATTATGATGACCTACCTGAGTACTAAGAGTGAGTCTGCTTGAACTATCTGTCATGTGTAAAACCTGTGAAAACAATTTTTGAAAAAAAATTTGATCATACACTTCATGTTTAGTATAGGACTTAAAAAAAACTATTCTACAACTTGCTTGATGTGTTTTCAAACATTAACTCAGTAAAGATCATCCAAAACTCACAATTACATTTATTTCTCCCATGTTAAGAGATTGGAAATCCACAACCTTTGTTAAGAAATCCATTCTCAAACGAATAAAAAAGCCAAAGAAATCACTTAGCTACAAGAAACTATTGAAGAAAAGATGATTCTTGTATCAAAGTTGAAAGGTCTTACTTAAACATAGAACCTTTATCCATTGATATCACAACTTTATTAGAGGGTTCACTGATGATTATGCTATAGAACCATTATACTCACAAGCTTTCTTTCAAAGAAGAGCCCTTTCTCAAAGGCACAACCATAGTCAGCATATTCATTCTTCTTATATTCCCCAACTTGCAATTGAATATTCTACTCATCCAAATCAATTTCTGCAATAGAGAACTCAATCACATTAGGTATTTCTCACAAATCCATCTTTTTACAAAGCTACGATCAAACTTCATAAAGTGCAAAATCATTTTTCTTCTTGATCTTTTGTTTAAATTTCCCGCCAACAGGATTTTCATCCTTTCAATCAAGGAAAACATGAGGAAAAGACTAGAAATATTTTAAGTCATAGAATTTTCATTCTATCCTAACTTTCATATCCATTAAAAATTGCACTATTTCATTCTTTTGATCAAAAGTTAGTAGAATTTGGGGTAAAGCTTATGCCTATTGTCACGAGATCTCAAAAGCACATAGAAAAATATGAAAGAGAAAGTACCACAAGCAAAATGGGTGATAATAGTGAGAAGGAAGAGAATCCATTTCATATCGAAGAGATAACAGAAGAGAAACTTCAAGAAGCAGAGCAGGATCCTCAATTCCATACTTTTATGGAAAGGATTTTAGAATGAAACAACGAAATATATTTTCTTTCATTAGCTAATCAAGGAGCTAAATTACCTTCTGATTTTGATATAGAAGGGATTAAAGAGAATCCTAAAACTCCTCCTAATGACTTTAGTTCCCTTACTCAATAGATAAAAGAACTACAAGGGCAAATAAAGGAAATGCAAGGGGGTGTAACAAAGAAATATGTTTTGGATGACATATCTCCTTATCCATTTGAGAGGAGTCTTCAAATGATCCCTTTTCCAAAACATTGTGAAATCCCTAAATTTGATAGGTACAATGGAAAATTTGACCCCATAGAACATGTGAGGGATTTTCGAAATATGAGTCTCGAATTCGCTTATGAAGATACCTACTTAATGTGATTGTTTCCATGAAGTTTGGGTGGACAATCCATGGAGTGACTTTCCAAGATCACTCCCCCCATCAAAACCTTTGAGGAGTTAATAAATCAGTTTATATCACAATACACATACAACATCCAACACCAAATAACCATGCTTGATCTTTGTAAAGTGAAACAAAAAGTAGGGGAATCTTTCACTACGTTTTTGAAAAAATGGAGAAGATTGTTTGCACGATATTCCCGCCCTATTCTTGAAAAGGAAAAGATGGATATCTTCATCAATAGCCTAGATCAAGAATTAAGCTATAGGCTTAATCTTCATTGTCCTCATAACTTTGAAAAATTGATTGAAAACACAATTACCATTGAAGGGGCCTTGGTCAAAAGAGGAGTAATAAAACTTGATAATCCGAGTTCATCCAACAATAACAACAATGATAAAACAAGGTTTTGGAATAGAAACAAAAATGTTGTCAATGATGGTATAGTGGATGCAAACAATCTATGAACAAGACCATCTATCTTCAACCTATCAAGTGCTCCATGAAACAATCAACAAGGAAATACCAACCAACAAGGAAACAACAATCAACAAGGACAAAACTCCAATCAAGAAAGCATGACCAATAAAAACACCAAGGATAATCGTGGTAATTTCAATAACAATCTTGGCAATACCCAGACATCAAATCCATCTAGACCTTCATTCTTTTCAAATCGACGGAATTTGACCACTTTGGGTCAATCTCTTGAATCTGCTCTCAAGGAGCTTCTTGATAATAAGGTTATCACCTTACCACCACAAAGAGATTTTAAGCCATGAGTCAAACCACCATCATGGAATGACTCGTATTATTGCAATTATCATCGATGTAAAGGTCATAGAACAAATAACTGTCAAGCCTTGCGAAATCTAGTACAAGATTTAATTGACAATGGCACCATCACGATTGAAGGACATCATACAAATGATGATCATCAAGCATTCAAAGATCCTTTACCAAACTATCAAAAGGGGGAAACATCAGATACCAAAGTGAAAAGTATAAATAATGTTGAAGACAACATAATTCGCCACATTTATGCAGATGATCAATGGGTTAATGTTATCAAAATCAAGGAAAAACAAGAATATCAACAAGTTAATGTGACTACGAGAGGACAAGCAAAAGTTGTCTTAAAAGGAAGTTCATCTAAGGAAACTATTCCTTCTCCAAGTCATTATAATCTAGTTGATCAATTGAGAAAAACATCAGCTCAAATTTCCATCCTTGAACTTCTCAAAATATCCCCCATACAGAAGAATATTTTAGAAGAAGCTCTTGTAAACACAACCGTAGACACTAATCTGGATGTAAACAAATTTCAAGCCATGGTGGGACATTTGTCTTCCCCCACTTGTCTTTCATTCTCTGAAAAAGATGATGCCTCCATGACACATCCACATAATTCATCGCTTTATCTTGAAGTCATGATCCATAAACACCGAATCAAACATGTCTTGATAGATGGAGGAGCCGGTTTAAAAATTTGTACCTTAAAGCTAATACATGCCTTAGGAATATCATAAAATTCCATTGATCCACGAAGGAAAATAACTATCAAGGCATATGATGATGAAGAAAGAGCTTCTAAAGGACTAATAATGCTACCTATCAGAGTGGGACCTATTGTGAAAAATACCTTTTGTCAGTTTCTAGATCAGGATCTTTCCTATAACATACTTTTGGGTCGCCCATGGATTCATGATATGCAGGCAGTACCATCAACATACCATCAATGCCTCAAGTTTCCATATGATGGACAAGAAATAACTATACAAGTTGATTACAATAGTACCCAAACTTGTTCAAATCTTTGAGCAACTCAAGATGCCTTTGTGCCGCACAATAGGGAGGCTCTTACTACTTCTTCTTCTAATCTACAAGGTGAATTGCAAGAATTGACAAAGAATCTTGACACCAAGCTACATTTAAACGACAAAGGAGTAGGTGAATATTCACTATCCCTTTCTAGCTTATCTCCTTCTCTGAGGTCACATGGCCAGCTGACCCTATCAAATCAAAAGATCACAACAGCCTCTACATCCCAAGCTTCTGTGCCAATCACAAAGTTTGATGGACAATTCATTAAAGCTAACACCACTGAGGAAGAAGCCGAAGATAGGGACATCCTAAGCTAGCTATACAAAGATGAAGATGAATCTCTCTTTCACATCAAGTTACCTACAAAAAAATATGGCAAAGGGTATACCATCATGCAAAGAATGGGCTATGAAGGAAATGGTCCTATAAGAAAAAGAAAAGAAGGAATCATTGAGCCAATTCAACCTATTTCAATGTATCCAAAAGATAAAATAGGACTTGGATATGGTAAGAATGCAGAAGAGTCAACTTCACAACAAGCACAAAAAACTCATGAAGGAGAATCAATTTCAGATAAATCCCATGAAAATGTCACTCTACAAAAATTTTATGGATCAGTTTTCAAATTACAGAACAGTTCAGACACTGATTCCAATGAATATGAATGGGATGATGTCTCTAATGATACATTCTTAATAGAGAAAAGGGTGGATGTCATACACAAATTTTCACCCATGCTCTTACAAGGGGAGGGCTTAAGGCCTCCACTTGATTATGTTTTACAAAGCGATCATGACTCAAGTGAGGACGATTCAGATTTTAACGAGATTGATAATCGACAGGAGAATACCATCATAGATCTTGTCCATCATGAAAATGACGACTGTGTCATGACTTTGACCGCTCAAGACCTTACCCAATCTAATGATCCCATACATTTAGTCTATCCAGAACTTATTGATTGGGACAACAAGGCACCTATCCATATCCCTACATTCCATGATGATGAGGATATTGTAAATTTCATTTGTTCATCTAATCAAGAAAACAAGTGTTCCATCAAATAATCTTATACTCAAGATTTTGATAGGGAGGGTGTCAAGTATCTTAGCTGCAAAATAAATGAAATAAAAGATGGATCTATCGGTGAAAACCAAAAAACGGTAGTGGTAGATCAAAACAAGAGAAAAATAAAGAGTGAATCCGATGGTGAAAAACTTTTTGAGGCACTGAAGGATGAGAAACTTGACACTCTTCCAAAACATTATTAAGAAAGATATTATATTTTGATTGAGCCCACATAATCAATCAACATAAGTACAATAGAGCAGTCAAAAATCTTACAACTTGCAGCATCATTAACAGTGGAAGAAGTACTAAAATTCACAGAGTTCTTGAAGGAGAATCAAATAAACTTCGCTTGGTCATATGTCGATATGCCAAGGTTAGATCCTAATTTAATAATGCATCATCTATCTATAAACGCAGGGGAAAAACTTGTGAAGCAAAAACTTAGAAAAATGCATCCACATGTTGCATTATTGGTTAAAAAAGAGTTAAAGAAGTTTTTAGATGTTGGATTCATTCGGTCTATTGATTATGCAGAATGGATCTCCAATATTGTACCTGTTTCAAAGCCGGATGGAAGGATTAGAATTTGTACAAATTTTAGGGATTTGAACAAAGCATGTCCCAAAGATGAATTCCCTTTACCAAACATAAATATGATTGTTGATTTAACTACTGGCCATGCAATGTATTCATTAATGGATGGGTTTTCAGGATACAACCAGATAAAGATTGCACCAAAGGATCAAGATAAAACAACGTTCGCATGCCCTTAGGGTACCTATTGTTGGAATGTCATGCCATTTGGGCTTAAAAATGCAGGAGCGAATTATCAAAGAGCAATTACCACCATTTTTCATGACATGATGCACACCTTCATGGAAGACTATGTGGATGACTTATTGGAAAAATCCAACATGAGGGAAGGACATCTAGAAATCTTGTCAAAGATCTTTATCAGAATGGAGAAGTTCAATGTTCGAATCAATCCAAAGAAATGTCTCTTCGGCGTTAAATCTGGAAAACTCCTGAGATACATTGTTTCAGAAAAGGGCATAGAAGTTGATCCAGAAAAAAGTACAAGCTATAATGGACATGCCGCCACCATGAAATATCAGTCAACTCTGGTCACTGCAAGGATGACTACAATCCATCAGGAGGTTTATAGCTCAACTGGTAGACAAAAGCTTACCATTTCCACATCTATTGCATAAAAATGTCCCATTCAAATGGGAGGAAAAGTGTGAAGCAACATTTAATCAGATCAAGCATTATCTCATGAATCCACCAGTCTTAATTCCACTAGTTCCAGGAAATCCGCTCATACTCTATATTTCAGCAACAAAAGTATCTTTGGGAGCATTACTAGCACAGGAGGATTCTACAGGCAAAGAAAGGGCCATATACTATATCGACAGAACTTTAACAAGTCATGAATTAAACTACACTTTCATTGAAAAAGCTTGCCTAGCAGTAGTGTTTGCTTCCCAAAAGTTGTGCCATTATATGTTGGTTCATACAGTTAAGCTGATAACTAAAATCAATCCACTAAAATACCTCTTAAGCAAAGCTACCTTAATAGGAAGACTTGCAAAATGGGTAATGATCTTAAATGAGTTTGGCATTCACTATGTAGATTGAAGAGCTATAAAAGGATAGGTCATCACAGATTAGTTGGCCGAAGTACCTTTACAAGAAGAAAACCCAATGCACATTGAATTTCCTGATGTAGATGTCTTCACAGCAACAATTAAGAAATCATGGACATTGTACTTTGATGGATCTTACACGCAACATGGCTTGGGGGCAGGGATTCTTTTTGTCACATCTAAAGGACATACCATCCCAAAATCATATCAGTTGATGTTTCCTTGCACAAATAACATAGCTGAATATGAAGCATTGCTCACAGGAATGAAAATAGCATTGGACTAGCGGATTACAGAGCTACAAATCTATGGTGATTCACAACTTGTCATTAATCAAATCAGTGATGATTATCAGACAAAAGATGATAAGTTGTTACCTTATAAGAACATGGTGGATGATTATAAAAAGTATTTTGTGGCAATCAAATTTTCACAAATCCCAAGGATTGATAGTAAAGTTGCAGATGCAATGGCTACAATTGCTTCCTTGTTGCAATTACCAGAAAATAAAAAATGGTACGAATTCTTCGTGGAACAATTGTTTTCTCCTGCCTATGATAATCTTGAGACCCGAGTCATATGCCATTTAACCAGTTCTGATTCACCTTTATATGGCAAGATTTATACCTATCTGAAAAACAACATCTTATCTTCAGACTTATCCCAAAACCAAAAAAGGAATTTCATACGCCAATCATCCTGTTATACCTTGATCGCCGATATCCTTTATCAACGTGGTCTTGATGGTACGCTCCTTCGATGTCTTGAACATGATGAATCTGAACAAGCCTTACAAGAGGTTCATGGTGGTATTTATGGAACTCATTCAAGTGGTTTAACCTTAGCCAAGAAACTTGTTAGAATGGGATATTATTGGCCTACCATGGAAAGAGAATATTTTACCTTTGTCAAGAAGTGTTCTAAATGCCAGATTCATGGGAATCTTATTCATGCACCTGCACAGGAACTACAACCTTTCACTCTGACATGGCCTTTTTCTCAGTGGGGAC
This sequence comes from Sequoia sempervirens, assembly GCA_007258455.2. NCBI lineage: Eukaryota > Viridiplantae > Streptophyta > Pinopsida > Cupressales > Cupressaceae > Sequoia > Sequoia sempervirens. The sequence goes on from VDFB02086081.1 coordinate 344,654,531, forward strand.
TAGATCTTGTTGGAAAAATTCATCCTTCATCATCAAATGGGCATAAATTCATCATCATGGCTACAAAATATTTTACAAAATGGATTGAAGCTATTCCTTTGACAACCATGACCGGTAAACAAATCTCTTCATTTATCTTGAATTACATCATCTGTTGATATGGAATTCCTAATTCTATCATCACTGATAATGGGAGGCCTTTTAAGAATCAAGATGTTGACGAACTTTGTGAAAGATTTCACATCCAACACAAGTTATCTACACCTTACTATCCACAAGGAAATGGTCAAGCAGAAGCTTCAAACAAAACAATCTTGAAGATCTTGAAGAAGACGGTAAATGATGCCGGTCGTGATTGGCATGTCCAGTTAAATCCAACTTTGTGGGCATACAAAACCAACATTCGCACACCAACAGGAGCTACCCCATATGCCTCGGTATATGGAGAAGAAGTGATCTTACCATTAGAGGTTGAAATACCTTTGCTTAGGGTCTCATTGAAAGGATTGATAAATGATGAAGAATACCGAGTATCTCGTCTGCAAGAGCTAGAACTGTTAGATGAAAGACGTCAACATGCAGCTGATCATTTGAAGGGTTATCAACAAGTTATGTCCCGTAGCTACAATCACAGAGTTAAACCACAGACATTTCAAGTAGGTGACTTAGTCTTGAAAGAAAATCCACGCAATCAACAAGACATAGAAAAGAAAGCAAAATTTGAGCCAAATTGGCTTGGTCCATTTGTCATCATTGCAGCATATGGTTCTGGAGCATATCAGTTATCTATGTCATAAGGGGACCTATTTGAAGAACCAATCAACAACATTCATTTGAAGAAGTTCTATGTTTGAATCATCAAAACTAAAAAATAAAATAAAAATCAGAAAAAGTCCTGAAAAAAATACAAAAAAATCAGAAAAAGTCCTTAAAAAAATACAAAAAAATCAGAAAAAGTCCTGAAAAAATGCATAAAAATAAAAAAAAGTCTTGAAAAAGTGTAATAAAAATAAGTGGTGAAAACCTGGCAAATAGGTGCTACTTGTGATCAAAATGGGCTCCTCTATCTATTAGATTATGTCTTGCATTCGCATAACGTCATCATCTATCCATATCTATCATTTGTACATATCTATCATATCCATATCATCCAATGGGAATCCTTGTGTTTCATCATGGCTTGATGAAATTTGTACATATCCATAACAACCAGGTTGTGTTTACACTGGGGAAGAAACACAGACTAAACAAGAGAGGGGCAACGAGCTTTTAGAACATCACAAATAGACAAATGACAGTTTGCCAAAACACAACATATATTGATGCAACAAATCAACCACAACACCAAAACAATCACTCAATGCCAATAAAATCAAACAACATGGTCAGAAACAACGTTAATCAAAACACAAACATCAATGTTGATAACCAAGTTGGATGATCTTAATCTAAATAATGTTTGGAATACTTTAAGAAAAATTTGAATTGTTGGTTGATTTTCTATCATATCTCTGGAGCAATTCGATGATATACTAAACTAGAAAAACAAGGAAGGAGTATGATTTTTCTTTGTCTATTGTTTGTGAGTGAATCATTAGTACTATGCAAATTGGTCGCGAGACATGCTCTACTAAGTATCATTGATGACATTTCAGAATTTGCATGGGAAACGGGTTAACTCTTGTTTGTTTATGCAAGCGATACTCAGGTCATCTCGGTTCAATTATACCTAGATGCTTGTATTATCTTGCTATATCAAAAATCATGAAAGTAATACTCAGGTCATCATTGGTGCTAACATAACCTTTGATGCTTGTATTAACTTTCAACATTTCAATACTCTATGATGACAAAAAAAATACAAATAAGCTCTCAGAATGGCAATATTGTACAAATATCCTGCATGGTTAGTATAGATTACATTCATCTTAGAATTTGCATTTTTGCATTTATAGATTTTCCCACAAGTTGGAAAAGTATCAAAGTTTCATATCTTTTCAATAAAATGACTGAGTACATTTTGGCATTCACAAAAACATCATCACATACATTTTTCATACATATACATCATGAGCATTAACATCATGAAACCATCATATCATAAACATCGTGCATATAGAAAATAGACACATTCACCATATAAGGAATCATCGCTGCATATCATATATCTCAAAAATGAATGTCAAATGTACAAAAATGTCAACTATGTATGACATAACATCATAAAAAATGGGATCATATCAGTATGTATACAAATGTCTCAACAGAGTATCAATAAGACATCATGCAAAATGCGCTATGAAGTGCTATCCTCCGATGGTGCTGGTCTAGGACCTGCCCCACCTGTACCTGATGGACTTGCTCCACCTGCCCCTGATAACCCTCCTACAGGTAATGGTTGTGATACACCCCTGTTGGTAGCCCGAGAGTGACTATGTGTAGATCGAGATTGTGTATAAATCACTCTCCACTCGTGATGTAGGAGCATCCAGTGGTGTAAGGGCAATCTTGCATCACCCTAAAATAGTTAAATTTCAAGTTTCTTAGTTTTTAGATATTTTTACATTTTTGGATACCCTTTTCGTCATAATGAAATTCCCAACTTACGGTTTTTATTTTCTACTCTTGGGTTGAAAGATATTGTAGTTTTAGTTTCCTAGATTTGCACCTAAAAATCTTTCAAGTTAGATTTGAGGCACTTAGAGTTCCTGGAACAGCCCTGAAACTTTTCAAAATTGGCATAGAAAATTTCTAGTGCATTATTGACTTCGAGACTTTTCCAACGGTTCAAACGGTTCGCGAATCGGAGTCCCAGATCAAAAGTTATGGCCCGGGAAGTTGGCGCACTTTCTAGAAGATACAATTGCAAATGTTCTTTTGAAATTTGAACTTCAAGTTGTAATTTTTCGGCACCAAACCGCCTAAACTCAAATTTGAATGTTGTTTTAGCTCCAAACTAAAGAGGAGCTCTATTTATGGTGGGTCTCTAATTTTTGGGTAGCTTTTTGGGGACAAGCTCGCATATTGAAAAAGGGTTATTCTGTAGCTTTCTGTAATTTGCATGTATTGTAGAACTTGGGGATTTGAGATCCTCTGCATGTAAGAAGCTCCATTTTCTGAATAATAAAATTATTCTCTTGTTTGCGGGTTATTTTCTAAGTCTCGGGCTGCACTCCATCAAGTGGTATCAGAGCGGGTTTTCTTGAGCGTGTGGACAGATCGCCGATCGTGAGGCAGTTCGCACCAGGACCGTGGTTGTGGGTCGAGGTCAAGAAAGATGCCTCCAAGAGTGATACCTGGTGGGCGTGGTGGTGCCAGAGATGGTCAAGGTGGTAGAAATGCTGGTGGAAGAGATGCACTGGCAGCCCTCCAGAGACAGATTGATGCTTACAAGAGCAGTTGAGAAGAGGGTTAAACCCGAGGGAGGAAAGTGAGGATAAAGGAGAGGAAGAAGGTTCAGATGTAGAAGAGGAAGAAGAAGCAATTGATCAAGACCAAATGCAGCTAATAAGGGCCATTTCAAATATCGGGAAAAGACCGAGAGCAGAAGTCCCCAATTATTCTAAAAGTCTAAACCAGAAGAGTTGATCGACTGGATCAACGAGCTAGAAGAATATTTTGAGTATGAGGAAATAGAGGACCCGTGATCGCAAGTTAAGTTTGCTAAAAATGAAGTCAAGGGCCATGCCAAGATTTGGTGGAAAGAGGTCCGCTTGGAAAGAAATCAAAGAGGAAAAGGGAAGATCACTAGATGGGATCGCATGGTGGAGAAACTGAAGAAGCAGTTCATACCAGTGGACTATGAGTTAGATCTATTGAAGAAATTGCAAGGGTTGAAGCAAGGAAGCAGATCTGTGAAAGAATATACTAAATATTTTTACAAGATAATCATCAGAATGGTCACACAGAGGCGAATAAGGAGAAGGTAGCCTGATATCTTAATGGGTTATGACCGAGCATTCAGGAGGACTTAAGCCTAGTCAGAATGACCACCATTGAGGATGTGTATCAGTTTGCTCTGAAGGTGGAAGAGAAGTTGAACAAAAGATTTGATGGCAAGCAAAAAGGACGAGGAGGTCAAGGCGGAAGGGGTAGTGGAAGACCTTTAGGAAGCCAAAATGATGATGAAAAGAAAAGTGAAAATGTGGGTACCAGCTGAAGCCAAATGAATGACAACTTCTACCGCCCTCATGATCAAAACAGTGGTGATCAAAGAGGTAGAAGACGAGGGAAATATGGACAAGGATCTGGAAGAGGTGGTTTCAAAAGAATGTGTTTCCAGTGTGGTGAAGAAGGTAATCGAGCTTATGAATTTCCACAACACCAAGGAAGGGCAGACAAAAGGCCAGAAGGTCATGGAAGGGTTGCGCATGTAGATGAGGAGGTCCAATCTGAACATTCAGATGATGCTAAAAGGGGAGAAGCCCTAGTGATTAGGAGAGCCCTGGTGACTGAGGAAAAGGACCCAGAACAGAGGAAGAATTTGTTTTGCACAAGGTGCAAGTGTGAAGGAAAATGTTGTGATGTCATTATTGATGGTGGGAGCACCGATAATCTGGTGTCGAGGAGATGGTCACAAAGTTGAAGCTAAAGAGGGAAAGACACCCGCATCCGTATCGAATTGCCTGGTTGCAGAAAGACCACAAAGTTTTGGTAAATGAGCAGTGCCTAGTAAAGTTCAAGATCGGGAGCTACCATGATGAGGTACTCTGTGATATCATCCCCATGGATGCATGTCACATGTTGTTGGGGAGGCCATGGCAGTTCGATAGGCGAGCTATACATGATGGCCATGCAAACACTTATTCCTTGACAAAGGATGGGGTTCGTCACAAGTTGAAACCCATGAAGGAGACCGAAGAAAAGGTATGCAGTAGTGCTAGAATTTGTTATGTAGATGGAAGAAATTTTTTAGAAGGTATGAAGCATGAGCATATGTGTTATGCATTGATTCCTAGAGTGAGTAAGGATAGTGAGAAGGTTCCAAAAGAAGTTTCTAGGATGTTGATGAGTTTCAAGATATTGTTTCGGATAACGCACTGAGGGTCTACCACCAATAAGGAAGATCACCATCGATTGACTTGATTCCCCGGAGCTTGTCAACAAGGCGTTCTCATAGAATGACTCCAAAGAGAGGTAATGAGGAGTTGAATGCATAAGTTCAAGAGTTGTCAGAGAAAGGGTTTGATATGAGAGTTTGAGTCCATGTGCAATACTCCACAAGACTAGCACCAAAGAAGGATGGGGAGGGAGGATTTGTACTGCATTCCTCGAGCCATAAACAAGATAACAATCAAATACGCATTTCCCCCGCCAAGGATATATGACCTCGATGGATCAAGCTTGGAGGAGCTCAAAAGATCAGCCAAAGATTGATCCAAGAGTGGATATCACCGTGATCCAGATTCGAGAGGAGCGAATGGAAGACTGGCCAAGACCAAAAGAGTGGTCTCAGAGGAGTGGGGGTTAGTCGTGCCTTTTGGGCTAACCAATGCACCAAGCACATTCATGCGGCTCATGAATAAGGTACTAAAAGAATTTTTGGGAAGTTTTGTTATTGTGTATTTAGATGATATTTTTATTTTCAGTAAAACTTTGAATGATCATCTGATGCATATTTTGAGAGCCTTTGAGAAGTTAAGAGAAGATAAACTATTGATTAATCTAAAAAAATGCAATTTTGTGAAGAGGAGTTAGGTGTACTTTAGTTTGTTGTCTCAGCGAAAGGTCTCAAGATGGATCCCGAGAAGGTGAAGGCTATTCTAGAATGGCCTACCCCAAGAACTGCTAATGAGGTGAGATCTTTCCATGGTTTGGCTAGTTTTTATAGAAAGTTCATTAGAAACTTCAGTAGTATTTGTGGACCCCTTACTGAAACAATGAGAGGATAGAAAAGAATTCAAGTGGAGCACCAGTGGGGAAAAAAGTTTTGAACCTGAAGGTGACAGCTAAGAACATGTTCTAACCCTCCCGCATTTCAACAAGGTGTTTCTGTGGATTGTGATGTTGGTTGTGCCATTGGAGTAGTGTTGAGCTAAGAAGGTAAGCCCATTTTCGCCTATTTCGTTGAAAAAGTTAAATGATGCCAAGAGAAAGTATTATGTATATGATCGTGAATTTTATGCAATAGTTCAAGCATTAAAGAAATGGAGACATTATTTGTTGTCAAGGAATTTTTCTATATATCTATCATCAGCCTTGGCAGCATCTAAATAGTCAGGAAAATTAACCGTGAGGCATATGGTGGTAGAGTTTTGCAGAGTTATACCTTGTTTTGGAAACATAGGAGTGGAAGTCACTGGGCTATGTGATGCCTTTGAAGTAGGAGGCATACATTGATGACAAGATGCAGATTGGCGAAGGTTCAATGAACTCAAGACATCAGATGTATGATCTTTATTCTGGCAGAGGCTTGAAAGCTTGCAACTAACCCGGCATATGGACAGATAAGGTGGTCGGATTTCATAATCCAAGATGGCATGTTATTTAAGGAAGTTAATTGTATCCCATGAGTTCCATGAGGGAGAACTTGATAAAGGAGAAGCATAGTGGGAGGAATGGCGTGATTTTGCCTGATAACCATTGCCATTAATATCGCGAGCATTATTATTGGTTTCCGCTTTGTCACAGGATGTGAAGAAGTTTTGTACAAAGCTGGAGGGTATGTCAGATGGCTAAAGGATAGAGCCAGAATACAGGATTATATCAGCCCTTATCTATATCAGAGAGGCTATGGGAGGATATAAGTATGGACTTTGTTCTTGGTTTGTCAAGGACATAAAGAGGGAATGATTTAGTATTTGTGGTAGTTGAAAGGTTTTCGAAGATGACACATTTCATCCCATGCCAGAAGACCCATGATGCAGCCCACATTGCTGACTTGTTCTTCAAAGAGGTGGTGAGGCTACATGGTCTACCAAAGAGTATTGTTTCAGACCATGACACCAAATTTGTGGGGTACTTTTGGAGGACCTTGTGGAAGAAGCTGAAGACAGAGTTGAAGTTCAGTTCTGCACACCATCCACAAACAGATGGGAAGACAAAGGTTGTTAACAAGAGTTTGGGTAACCTACTGAGATGTTTGGTAGGAGATAAACCCAAGGGATGGGACTTGATCTTACCCCAGGCAGAATTTTCTTACAACAATTTGTCAACAGAAGCACTGGTAGATCACCATTCCAAATTGTGTATGGAGGTAGCCCCAGAACAGCTCCAAAATTGCGGAAGATGGACCAAGAGAAGAAAAAATAAGTGCTAAGTCAAGATTTTGTAGAGCACATCAAGAATATACATGAGAAGGTACGGGAACACATTAATAAGATGAATATGCAATATAAGGCTAAGGCAGATAGAAAAGGAGGAATAAGGAGTTTCAAATTGGCGATGAAGTAATGGTCCACTTGAGGAAAGAAAGGTTTCCTGGGGAACCTATAACAAATTGAAGATGAAGAAATTCGATCCCTATAAGATTTTGAAGAAGCATGATTCAGGAATGCATATGAGGTAGAGTTGCCTGATGGAACCAACATTTCCCCTATGTTCAACATTTCAGATTTGACAGAGTATCATGAAGGTGAAACGAGGAAGCACCAGCAATAGGCTAGTATGGCATTCCAACACCTACTTCAGAAAGGGAGGAGATTGAAGCAATCTTGGATAGTCGTGTGGGAAGGAGTACCAGGAATAGGCAGTATGAATAATATTTGGTGAAATGGAGAGGAAGGCCTATGGAAGATTCATCCTGGCTATCTAAGGCAACAGTTGACCAGTTGGGTTTTCCTCAACCATCCGAGACGTGATGGGGTCACTTCTCAAATTACCCTGGGTGTCTGATGCAGGAGCATCCAGTGGTGTAAGGGCAATCTTGCATCACCCTAAAATAGTTAAATTTTAAGTTTCTTGGTTTTTAGATGTTTTTACATTTTTGGATACCCTTTTCATCATAATGAAATTCCCAACTTATGGTTTTTATTTTCTACTCCTGGGTTGAAAGATATTGCAGTTTTAGTTTCCCAGATTTGCACCTGAAAATCTTCCGAGTTAGATTTGAGGCACTTAGAGTTCTCGGAACGGCCCCGAAACTTGCCAAAATCAGCATAGTGGATTTTGAGTGCGTTATTGACTTCGAGACCTTTCCAACAGTTCAAACGGTTCGTGAATCGGAGTCTCATATCAAATGTTATGGCCCCGAGAAGTTGGCACACTTTCTAGAAGATACAATTGTAAATGTTCTTTTGAAATTTGAATTTCAAGTTGTAATTTTTCGGCGCCAAACCGCCTAAACTCAAATTTGAATTTTTTTTAGCTCCAAACTAAAGAGGAGCTCTATTTATGGGCGGGTCTCTAATTTTTGGGTAGCTTTTTGGGGACAAGCTCGCATATTGTGAAAGGGTTATTTTGTAGCTTTCTGTAACTTGCATGTGTTGTAGAACTTGGGGATTTGAGATCCTCTGCATGTAAGAAGCTCCATTTTCTAAATAATAAAATTATTCTCTTATTTGCAGGTTATTTTCTAAGTCTCGGGCTACGCCCTCATTAGCTCGGGTGGCACTGCATCATGATACCTGGTCCTATAGAACTCTGCCTCCCGGGTGGCCCTGGTCACCTCTCTCATCATGTCATCAATCGAGGTACTTGCTGCTACTCTCAGCAGACAGTCAGCTAGGGTCATGGCCTGCTCACCCTACCGTCTGGCTGTATCTCTCTTGTCTGTCACTGTAGTCAGTTGTTCCTGTAGCTTTGTAACCAAGGCCTGTGTCTGTGCTAACTAATCCTGTAAGCTCTACAAGGTAGCTATCTGACTCAGCACCACTGGATCTATTGTAGACGATGGAGTTGAATGTCTCATCCGCAGACCACCTCTGCCACCACCTCTGCCACCTCTACCTCCTCCACCACTATCACCTCCACTCTCCTCATCACTACTATCTCCATCCCCATCTGACTCATCATCATCATCCTCCTCAGAGTCATCATCCTCTCACGCCGCCTCTCGCTGTCGTCTATGTCCACCAATATGTGGTCTATGCTCTGCAACTAGAGCAACAGGCTCATCAGGATCAAATAATCGTGGCATAGGATGCTCCAATGCATACTGACCATACTCTAAATTCATCCCCCCATCAAGAATATTAGCTCTATACTCCCACATCTGTACTCCCAAATTGGTGAACTCTGCCACTGCTGCATCATATGTAATCCGTGGACCCCACACTATAATCTCCTGCTGCCGATGCGCATAAATAGTAGAACCCTGGGGAATACCCTAAGGCCAACCATACTGTCGCCATACCCAGCCAAGAAGAAATCTCTCAATAATCCCAGGAGTACGACCAATTAGATATCTAGAAGTAAAGTCAAAGGGCATCTCCCTAGCATCCTATGGCCATGCCTCACAATCTACATAGGGTCGCCAGCATACTGTCTCGAGATCATCCAAAAGACGCTGCCAATGATCCAGTTTTCCCAGCCTCGACTAAGCAATGACATCGGTATATTTGAATCTGTACAGTCGACCGATAGGCCGTAGTCCTCAAGTCAATGGTCACATAATGACAAAGTGCTCCTATGCCCATATCTATAAATGTGCAAGCATGCATGATCCCCAAGCATATCATGTACCCTGCATCACCATACTCTCAAGTACACGACCCCACCCGACTGCAAAACCCTTTGACCTATGGTCGGGGCACAAAACACCTCCAATGAAACCTGCAAGTACAGAGGGTAAAGGCACATATGAATCTATCATATTTGCCCATGAGATATAATATCCTGCAATGTGATCATCTCTAAATATCTGCCTCAAAGCATCAGTACTTCCTGCCTCCCAGCGATCAAATCTCACTACCGCACCCATCACTCGAATCCTCAAGATGTGGTATACATCCTCTGGAGTCACGGTAATCTCTCCTGTCGGCAAATGAAAGGTGTTCGTGTCACTGTGCCACCTCTCTGCAAGTGCTATCAATAAACCTCTATTGAGACACACCTTAGGCATCTCAAGTAACAAGGTTAGTCCGCATGCCTCGATAACATCTCTATCTGCCTGTACAAGTTGCGGAATCAATCTCCATGTCTTCGGGAACTTCTCCCGTAACTGCAAGACACCCAATCTCTCCTGTTGAATAGGAAGAAATCATCAAGTCAAAGCAACATCAATATCAAATCATCAAGACAAATCAATCAAATCTGAATATCAATGTATTTATTTTTCATCATCATGGAAAACAAATTTATCAAAAGCCTATTTGTTTTTAACAACTTTAGAAGCAAACTTATCGATCTATTTGTTTTTCATCATCATGGAAAACAAATTTATCAAAATCTTGTTTGTTTTTAACAACTTTAGAAGCAAACCTATCACAATCCTTTTTTTTTTTAACAACTTTAAAAGCAAATTTATCAGCTATTATTTTTTTTCCAACAACCTTGGGAAAAAAATAATCACAGAGAACAACATCAAATCATGGGCGCTACAGAAATTTTCATGGGCGCTACAGGAATCATCATGGGCGTTGAGAAATGAAAGGCGCTATAGAAATCATCATGGGCGCTACAAAAGTTCTCATGGGTGCTATAGAATGATGGGCGCTATGAAAAACTTCAAGGGCACTACAAAAAGACTGAAGGGCACTAAACTTATGCATAAAGGTACATAAAATGTTGGAAAATGTCCCCTAAACAAAAAAATTACAAACATTGAAAGTTTAACGGGTACATATCGCGGGTCCATAGTGCGTCGGTCGCTGATGTCGTCGGATGCGCTCAAAACGGTGCTGGTGGATAGGAAGTGCCATTTTTCTCACTCCAGAGCTCAAAAAGTACAATTTTTACTAGGTTAAAATGGAAAATGACATGGAAAATGACATTTTTAACTTATTTAAAGGAAAAATTGGGGCATTTTATCACATTTTATCACATCAGAGGCGATTTCAGTAATCAATTTTTCATCTCACATCTTTCCACGTCAATTTCTTCACATCATCATTTTCGAATGATGAATCGACATCTTAAAAATCATAAAAATCAAAAAATTCCAACAAATCTGAAAATTCAAAAAAATCACAAAAATCAAAATCTTATCGATTCATCAGGGGCATATACCTATCAACATTTGACAATCAGCATCGGAAAATTTTGAAATTCTTTGAAGCAATGCGTAAAACACATCACTTCAAAGAGGGGCAAAATGTATACACCTAAAAATGGTCACATCACAATAGTCTGTAATTAATTAAATATTTTTAATATTTAATTAAATCTCTAATTCAAAAATAAATCAAATATTTTATATTGTTCATTCTTTTCATTTAAAAAAAAAAGTTTATTTAATCACTTTCTTATCCATTTCTAAATTAATTAAATAAACATTATGATTTATTTATATTAATTATCATATAATCTTGGCTTGAATATTTTATTCAAATAAAGATTAAGTATTCTTCTATTCTAAAAATTCTTACAAATTCCATTGACAATTAAATATTCTAAATATTTAATTAAATCTTCTAAAGTCTATTCACAATTAAATATTCTAAATATTTAATTAAGTCTTCTATAGTCCTAAAATAAAAAATCAAACTCACATAAAATTAAATAAATTTATTTATTTAATTTGGATTATCTTCAACAATCGTGAAACAAACTTCAAAACAGAAAATTAATTTCTCTGTTTCTGAGCAAAGTTGTTCCCATGGGTTGAAGACAAAACTCCATTCTTCTCTCCAACCTCCCAACATCTTCCATCTTCCTCTCAACCTCTCCATCTCTCACCATTCAAAATTACCAGACAATCTCATAGCCATTGATCTTTGCCAGCCAGGCTCTTGCCTGCAAAAAGCTATAAAAAGGACTGTCGGGTCTTCAAAACAGGAGAAGCTTTCATACAAGAAAACTATAGTCAATTAGTCTTTCAGCATCCATAGCCTCTAGAATCATAGCATAGCATAGCTTAGCATATTAGTAATCCATATCATGGCTTATCATTCTCATATCATAGCTTCAATAACATTCATAATCAATAGCTCCTGTGCATAATCTATAGCCCCTATGCATATCCGTGCATCAATATTTCACTCCACCAACATATAGGATAGAGAAGTATTCTCCCTTTGCATACTCGTTCTGCAGGTTGCCATTCTAAGAAGCTTTGCTTACATAATCTGAGAGTAATAGCTTCAAGCAAATTACCGGAGATAGAGGACAATGGAACGATTCTAAAGAAGCTCTGTTTGATTTCTTTAATTTCAATTCTATTTAGTTTTTCTTTAGTTTAATGTTGCATTGGTGTGTTTTTATTATCTTATTTTGATACTAACATTTCCCACACACACCTTCCTTGAAAAATTTGGCTGTAGCTTTCTTATCAAATGTTTTCTTTGTTTGGAGATGATAATACTCCAAAGTTTTCATTTCTTTATTTATTGATTCTTCAAGCTCCATGAGCTCTACATATCTCACAGACATTGGGTCCTGTTCTTTATACATCTTCAACTGGTGAACAATGTCTAGAGCAAGAAGCTCTACAGATAGAGGCAATCTAGCCTCTTTACCATAAACGAGTATGTATAAAGAATTACCAACTAATCTCTTGGGGGTTATTCTATCTGCCCAAAGTGCAGATTTCAATGTGGTATGCCAAATTCTTTGATTCTCTTCCATAGTCCTCTTAATGATTCTGATCAGACTTTTATTTGTACTTTCAGCTAATCCATTACCCTGTGGGTAATAATTGGAGGAAGTATTCAAATGAATTCTGTGTTTAATAGCCCAATCTTTGAATTTCAATCCAACAAATGCAAGAGCATGATCTAAAATGATGGAGTCAGGAAGTCCAAATCTGGTGATTATATCTTCATAAAAACTAAAAACTGAAGATTCATTTGCTTCTTTCAAAGCTGATGCCTCTTTCCACCGTGTGAAATAGTCTATAGTAGTAAGCACCCACTTGTGACTAGCACTGGATGGTGGATTAATTGGTCTGATAAAGTCAATCCCCCATCTCATGAAGGGTTGCTCTACTTGAATTGGATGTAAAGGCATAGCAGGTAACTTTTCCTTTCCTGTAAATAAAGCACATTTAATACACTTCCTTGACCATGCATATGCATCTTTAAACAAGCTAGGCTAGTAGTAACCAACTCTCATAATTTTCCAAGCAGTTGTCCTTGGAGAAAAGTGACCTCCTTAAACTCCATCATGAAACTCATGAAGTACCTTTTCTGTTTGATCAGCATCAATGCACCTTAATAAAACACCATTCAGATCTTTCCTGAAAAGAATATTATCAATGAGGACATAAGGAATTGATTGCAATCTAAAGTATCTTCATTTTGTTCTACCTAGACCTGGTGGACATTCACTAGTACGAAGAAAGTGGGTCATTTCTTGAACCCAACTTGTTGTTAATGCAGGTGCAGCACCTTGAACATTTTGAAGTTCATCCATATTAGCTAAAACAACACTAATTTCTAATTTTTGTACATCTTCAGGGGTTGAGGGAACTTGCTCACAAAGTCCTCTACCTCTGACAAGTTTTGTGATGTTGATGTCGACATCAAATTCCATTAATTTTGTGATCCACCTTGCTCTTTTCTCACTTAGATCTTTGTTTAATAGAAATTCCTTCACACTTGGGTGTGCAACCAGAATATGAATTTTGTTGTTTGAAACCAAAGGTTTAAACTTCTTTAGGATTCTGATCATAGTGAGAACATGTTTCTCAAAAAATGTACATTTCTCTTCATAATCAGCAAGCCCTTGACTAAAGAAAGCTATTGGTTGCTCTAAATTATCACTATTTTTCTGAACCAGCATAGCAGAAATCGAACTAATGCTGCCAAGAGAATATAAGAAGAAGTCTTTAGAGAAATATGGATTTACCAGTGTTGGAGCTGATGCTAAAACTTCCTTGATTTCTTCAAAACTACTTTTTACTTCTCTAGTCCAACTGAAAACTGCATTATTTTTAAGCATGGCAATCAAAGACTGTAGTAAATTTGCAACATCAAGAATGAATCTTCTTAAAAAGTTAATTCTCCCTAAAAATATTTGCAATCCTTTCTTGTGATTGGGCAATGGCAATTCAAGTATAGCTTTAACTCTTTCAGGATCAATGGTAACTCCATCTTTTGACACTATGTGACCTAACAATTTACCTTCATGAACTACAAAAATACTCTTTTTCGGATTGAGAGATATTCCATATTCTCTAAATTTTTCAAAAACTTGCTTGAGATGTGACAAGTGTTCATCTGCATTCTTTGAATATACAGTTATGTCATCTAAGTAAACCAGCAAAAATTTCTGAATTAAAACTTTGAAACGCCATATCCATGGCACGCTGAAAAGTAGCACCAGCATTATATAAACCAAAAGGAATTATTTTGTAGGCCATAGTGCCCCATTTTTTTGTAAATGTTGTTTTATACTGATCCTCCTCTTTGACTAGAATCTGGTTATAACCAGAATATCCATCCAAAAGAGAAAATCTCTCTGAACTAGCAACAACTTGGAGAATTTGTTCCATAGATGGTAAGGGATAATGATCTTTCAGAGACGCTCTGTTAAGGTCTCTAAAATCTACACATAATCTTACCTCACCATTCTTTTTTCTAATCGGAACAAGGTTAGAAACCCAGGATGTGTGTTTAATTAGAAATACAATACCCCCCTCAACTAACTTGGTCAGCTCTTTGATCATTAAAAGTTCAAGCTTGGGGTTCAATGGTCTCTATTTTTTTCTAACTGGCTTGGCACTAGGTTCTAACTCAATTGTATGTTGTGCAATATGAGGATCAAACCCTCTTAAATCAAAATATTTCCAAGCAAAAACATTATGATACTCTTGGCATAAAATAATGAAAGCTCTCTTATCTTCAACTAAACATATTTTTCCTAATTTGAGAAGCTTACTTTTCAAGATTTCCACTTCTTCATAATGATCTTCTTTCACTTGAATGTCGACTTTGTTCTTCTTAAGCTGATCATCAGAATTGAATATGGATTCCAAGGTAACCAGCCCTTTGGGAAGTTTATTTGTCTTCAGCTATATCACTTGATCATCATACTGCTATTTAATCTTTTCCTGGTTCACTACAGAGAATTGATCTTCTTAGAGCAGAAAGGTTAAAATCTATTCATCACTTTCAAATACCTGCCAGTTAATGTTGTTATCAGGAATTGATGGTCTGGTAACCACCTTAACATACTATTGTATTTTGTCTTTTTTAATATCGCCTGGTATATCAAACTGTGCTCCAATTGCTGCAAGTCTATCAGCATGCTTATTCTAATTTCGTGGAATAGAAATCAGATTGAAGGCATTAAATTCTTCAATTATGTTCCATACTTTATTTTTGTAAGACTTCAAAGCATCATTCTTGGCAGCATTCAGCCCCCTAACCTGATTAACTATCAATTCACTGTCTCCATAGACTTTCAAATAGTCAATTCCTCTTTTCCTTGCCCACTCAAGGCCTTGAATAAGTCATTCATACTTAGCACTGTTGTTAGAACATGCAAAAGAAAAAAAAAAGGCTAAAAAATACTTATCACCCTGTGGAGAAACCAGCATTGCACCTCCACCTGCTCCATTCTTGCTTCTAGAACCATCAAAAAATATTTCCCAGAGTTCACTTTGTTGTTGCAACAACTGATCTGTACCTTTTTCAAGGTTTGGAACCTCTGCATTAGGTTCAAGCATCACATGATTACCCATACCAACATCTTGAATAAGGTCTTTAGGACTGTCCAACACATTTTCAGCTATCCATTTGTGTAACAGCACAATAGGAACAACTTCTACTTGAAGTTGCTAAGTGGGAGCCAGTTCACTGTAAAAAAAAATGACACAATTTGTGTCTACAGGAGTAGGAACAACATTGATAGGACTTGGGTTATATGGCTCAATGTGATATTTAGCCAATTTTTTAGATTTAATGGTAACTTTGGTTCCATTTCTAGTTCTAAACAACATATGTGACCAATCAGCTGATACATAACCTCCTATTTTAACCGTAAAGTCTCTTGAGAGACACAAAGCAAAGAAAGGTGGGAGATCTACAACGCATATGTCATGAGGAACTGAAAAGTTCAGACAAGAATGAAGGGTAAGACTCAAGCCTTTAATAACACCCAATGTATTAATAGAGGTAACATCCAATTGAATCACTCCTTTCTCTAAAGGCTAATACTTTAGTCCAAGTTTATCAGCAATTTGCTTTGGCATTACAGAGCTACTAGCTCCACTATCTACCATACAGTTATGAACTAACTTATCATCTATGATTATAGACACATAAAATGGAGGTGGTTTGACTTCTTTTCCTACCTCTTTTCTGGGTGGTTTATCATTTTATTGAGGATTATTTGTCAACATAGTTCTAACTTGGCCCATTTGAGACTCAGATTCATCAGACATTTTCAAATTTGACAAGGCTGACTGTAACATATCTTTTTGACCTGGGATAGCTAATGAATCCCACATAGACATCGTTACATTCATCTTTTTCATACTATCAAGAATATTATAAGGTACAACTGGGTTCACTTTATGATGTACCTTTATGCTAGCATGATCAGCTTGCAAGTGTGGCTGCTCCTTAACTAGGAGTTGATGATTTGTTTGCAAAATGTGAGTCAATTGAGATGTAGATGATTTTGCAGTTGTTGCTTTTCCTTTATTAGCTACTTGATCAAGCTCAAAATCTCTTTTCTTCACCCTTGTGTTAGCTGCAACTGGAGAATTATCTACATTCAATCCATAGAACTCTTCACCTTGCCAGTTAAGCAGGGTAGTATCATTGGTAAGCTGATCTTGGTGTTGTGGAGATGCATCATTGAGTGCATTCTGCTGTGAACTTGAGGCATTCTGTACCATAAGTTCCTGATTAATGAGTCTGTTTGAGCAAGTGACTTGATTGTGAGGTTGGTTGCAAGGGTAACACCACTCATAATCTGCAGCTAAGTTGTTTTGAATAGGGACAAGATCCTTAACTACACTAACAGGTGCTAGAGCATAAGCCTGAAAAGGTCTAGTATTTACACTCTATCTTGGGCCCTGATAGTTGCCTTGATAAGCCTGTCTATTACTTTGATAATGTTGTTGCTAACCTGAATTTTGCTGTTGATAAGGCCTATTATATGATTGCTGCTTTTCCAAGCTCACAAGCTTATTACCAAAAGTATGTAATAAATTTTTGATCTCCTATAACTCATTTGAAGATCTTGAAACAATAGTTTCTTGTGTTACAACAGCTGGAATAGTGGTTGATGTTGCTGGAACAGGTGGCAAAGGTGCAAAAGGTGGTATCTGCAAAGGGATATTCAAATGAATATCTAGAAATATAGGCATTGGTGGCCTAGGAGCAAGTTTACCAGCTTGTATTAGGCTGTTTTCAGCTCCGATTGCTATTTCAAACACATCTGGTAGAGAAACACCCCCCATTGATTGTATCATAATGGCTATATCATTGTTAAGAGCCTTCAAAAAGTATAAAAATGAATATTCTGGAGGTGGTCTCACTATTGCAGGGATTCTATCCCAATCTTTGAAATCTGAAATTGAAATCATTCATTTGCTCTTGAGGAGCTCTCTTAATCGTAGTTAATTGCTCCAATAAAGATAAATTATCAGACCTATCCTGAAACTGCCTGTGTAATTTGTCACCCAACTCATCCAAGGTGGCAATTGAACCTACTCCAAGACTCCTGAACCACTGCAATGCTTTTCCTTTGAATGATGCTACAAGTAGTCTTACCGCTACATCTTCTTGTGTGATATGGTGCACACCACATAAGGAAGCAACATATCATATATGTTCAATCGGGGTAGTCTGATCTTCCCTCGTAAAAATTGGAAAGCTCTTCAAAGCTTCCATTAGAATGTCATTGTTTTGTGCCAAATTTAATGGACTACCTCCATTAAATGGCACAAAAGGTTAATTTCTGGGAGCAGCCATTAGAGGTGGCTGAGGTGGGTTTACTTGTACCCTAGGTGAAACAAAAAATGGGACAGCAATATGAGATCTCACAGATGGAGGAGTAGATTTAGTTCTTCTAGAATAGATAAATATTGTCCCTATCCTTTCTGTTACCCTACCTTTTCTCCTTGGTGGAGAAAGCTGTAAATATTCAAAAGAACTTGAGCTACTCCTTGTCTGAACTCTTCTCATAAGCTATAAAAGCACTGATTTTGAAGTTCTTTCTCCCTAGTGGAGTCACCAAGTATGAAAAAATGGCTTTGGTAAAGTTTGGAATTTGCTGGTTGCATACCAACCCAACAATATATTGTGGAACTGGTCCCACTGGGCATGCCAAAAACTGTTATCTACTAAAATTGCACCCAGTTGAACGTGAAGTTCGACATTTCAATGTAACATGGGAAGACCTCTAAAGTTGTGGGTTACTTGTAAGCAAAGGTCAACCTCTGGAGAAGGTCGGCTTCCTAGTTGGGTTGTCACCTAAAACTACTGATTTTGTTAAGTAAAGGGAGAAGGTTACTAAAGTAGAGCAGAAATGGTAGAAACTAATCCTTATGGTGATACACTGAACTGACACAAATCATGAAATAAAATAAGATGAACATACACTGGAAAACTAATGAAAGTTATTTCATTTACTCAACATAACTTTGTGAACTTATGCATCATTCTTGAAAAGGCTTAATCTGCATATATGTTTTAAGAAGGAAAGATGAATTTCACAACTTTAAATTTTAAATGCAGACTTAGAAAAGCACAATTCAAAACTTGCATGGTCTGAAAGAAAAAAATGAAAGTAGTATGAGTACTAACACTGGTTTCCAAGGTAATCTTTGTATTTCATATTCCAAAATCTAAATGAGTTACAAAGCATACATTAGATGAGAAAGGATTTGAGAAAAATCACTAACTCTCCAGAATGCATAATCTGAACTTGTTTACAAAGAGGAAAAAATGCCATATATACAACCAAAAAAACCTAAAGTGTCAGCCCCTCCTTTAGGGTTTTCCAAAAATATCAGCCTCTAGAAAGATTCGCCCCTAGATCTTTTGAATCAAGTTACTTCTGCATTAAATGTGTATCCCCGCTGTCCATGTCGGTGAAAAGATCACCCTCAGGAGTGGCCTTTTAGATCTTTTGCAACCATCGCATTCACTTCTGGCCTCCGTGTCCACCCTCGAACCTTGTTGCAAAGCTACCTTGAATGTTCTTGAGCAGCATCATAAATGTCGATCTACCTTTGCTAGTAGACACCACAGCTATCACTGAGACTTGTAGTTTCTTTCTTTTTTGTCCTTTTCCTGCTCAAGATCTTTCTGCAAGTTGACCGTCTTTGATAAGCAGCATCTAACCTCCCCTATTAGATCTCTTCATAGATGACACCACTGGACACCGAACCGATCCATCATCCTTTGATCTCAAAGCAGATCCATATCATTCGCATTCCATTGATCTTCCACAGGGGTGGTCACAACATTGAAATAGTCAATGGTTCGCCCTCAACTTTTTCTGATTGGTTGAACACATGCCACTTAGGCTTTTCAAGTGGTCAAAGGCTATTCCTACAAAATCACATGTTGGTGAGACACTAGTCGTGTCTCCCCGATGCGATTATGCTCTTCAACAGTTATCGGCATATCTTACAACTGTCGGCAAGAGTTCATAGTGAGCGGCTATAGTCACATCGATGTCCCCTTTGTCATCGCCCAGACTATCGGCAAGATATATTGCTTTCGGCAAGAGGTCATAGCAACATCATAGCGAACCCTCAAAAGTTATATCGCTGCATCCTTCATCGGTGAGACAATCACTTTCGGCAAGAGGTTTTGCCGAGCTCAAAACACTATGTCGAAGGCACAATCCTTCGACGAGACTTCATTGGGTTGGCAAGATGTTACACTGACCCCTTCCTTTGTTGGCGAGACCATGATCATTCAGCTAGACCTCATAGCGATGATGCCTCCTTTCGGCGAGCTCATTTCAATTCGGGGAGACCCCATCCTGTTAGCCAAAGGTTATACTGATGAGACTCCATGTCGGCGAGACCCTCCCCGGTCGACAAGACATTACAGTGAAGCCCCCCACCTTTCGGCGAGACTCCGTAGAGTTGGGAAGACTTCTCCCCAAAACCATCCTTCTTCGGTGAGACCTTACCCCAAAGCCCCATCATTACGTCGAAGGAATTGCATTTCGGCAAGACCTCACCCCGTTAGTGAGACACTATGCTGAAGGCACAACCTTTCGCCGAGACTTCCGCAGGTCCACAAGACATCTCCTTGATGACACCTCCCTTCACTAAGACCTCCATCTTTCAGCAAGACTTCTCCCTGAACCACCAATCTCCCAGCGAGCTCAGACCATCTGTCTTTGGCAAGAACTTTGATCGAGGCCATTTCATTTTTCTGAGACCTTGCTCCGTCGGCAGAACCTTTCACCAAGCACAAATTCCTTCGGCGAAACCACCTTCGGTTGGCAAGACATCTCCCCAAAGGTAAACAACTCTCCTTGACGCTAACCTTGTGAACAATTGTCAGTGGGACTTCCTCAGTCAGGGAGAGATAGAAAACTTCATGGCGACCAAAATGTCTCAGCAACCTGAGGATTTTGAATGATTATAGCACAACAGCCAGTCGGCAAGACAACTGGAGGGTCTCACCAACTTTCTTCTTTGAGTTCCATACCAGGTTCGATTGAGGCATACCTTCCAATAGAATTCATTGTGAAATAGCATCAGATGTATGATTTAACCATTGATGCAAATGTTCCTCCATTTGGCCTTCACGAACACTTGAAAACCTAGGTTCCCCTACTTGATTGATCCCGCAGGTGAAAATCGGGCAACAATTAGTTGAGGCGTTTGTGGTGCCCTGGGCTGTGCGCATCTCAAGTCATCTGAATCATTCATTCTAGAGGAAGAATTATTGGGAGACCTTACAGCTCGTGATTTGATGAGGATGACTTTAGAAGATATCTATTGAGTTTTGGCATCGTTGGCAGCCTCTTGGTCAAAATTCGAATCAAAGGGGCCAAAGAAATGCATGCTTGTCGTCGTGTTAGCATTCAAGTTGGTACACATGTGTTGATATTGGGAGCCAGTCAAATTGGTTTGATAATTATGCTTATTGCTCATGCCCTTGGTGTTGTTAGAATTGTAATGACATATATTGATTAGAAATGCTCTTCTACAACAAGAGAATTAGGAGTTCATTCTACTATCCTTGTGTGCCTAGATGAATATTAGGAAATACATAGTGCCATGGGGGTCCCATCAATGCAATTTTTGAATGCGGTGGAACTACAAGAACAATGACAACAACATTAAAATTCACAAAATCTCGAGGGAAAGCCTATTTATTGGGATGTTGCATGATAAGATGACACTTTCTTTGACTATTGCAGCTGCAAGAGAAGTGGATGTACTTGGTATATTCAAGAACAAGAATGTATATGATGAAGTGATAGAAGGCTTCAAGGTAAGTGTTGGTGGAGGATATGCAATTAAAGTCAAAATTTTGCATTGAGAGCAACAACGATCGATGCCACTAGAAAGGGCGAAGAAAGAAGATAATGTGATCATTTTTTGAGGATATCAATCCCCCATTTTTTGCATAAAGGATTCTATTGAGATAAGTATATCATTGTTGAATAATGTTCATGAATTTTTATGTAATCATTAATTCATGATATACCATTGAGATAGTAGATCATGTGTGATTAAAGAGAGATCGTATTTTTTTATTAAGATCTTTTAAAGATTCATATTATTAATTGCAAGTCACTTTTCATGCTAGTTGTGAATATTTCTAAGTGTGACTCTGAAATAAAAAGAGAACTACAATTATGATGGTGATAAGTTGGTCACATCGATATCATTTTCTAATGCATGAACTGTGATAGAGCCTTCACTCTTGGAGAGGGTAGGTTCTTCAAGCTAACTGCATAATGCATTCAAGAAATCTATAGTTGTGTAGATTGTTTTTTATTGTGCTGAGCTTAGCACTCTCGAGAGGAGTAAAAAAATGGAAGAAAGAGTTATATCATAATTCAATAAAGATAAGTTTCTTTATCCCTTCATTATGATCCTTTGATATATTTCTCTTATTCATGTTTTAATATTGTTCATAAATTCTTATGTATTCATGCTATAGTAAAACCTTCTATGACTCCAGCCTTGATATTTCTTTGGATAGTTATAAACTATTTGTAATCTCCCTCCAAAATGCTTCCAAGAGAGATCTAGGAGCAAGAAGGTGATGAGATATTTCTTAGTGATGAAAATCTTGAGGCATCTTGTGAGGAAGTCATCCCGACCAAAGAAATGATCAAGCGTGAAGTCACAACTTGCAGCCTTGAAACTGAGTTGGTGGCTAGAGGGAGTTCACTTCCAGAAGTCTTATTTGCAATCCCTAATGTTGGGATCAAGAGGGAGTTTTGTAACTCACTAAGAAGAAGTGACGACTACTGTATTACAAGGCTAAGTGTTAAATCCTTGAAAGACCTCTTCAGCTGCTGAGACAAAATTGCACAAGACAGTCATCTAGATTTGACATTGGTAGCTTCGCAAACATATTCAGAATAGTGTGATCTGGGATGAGGACGAGGAGGACAATCCTGAACTCTCTAAGGTACCATAGGTGTGCACTGGAAAATATTTATGTAAGGCAAGTGTTGCATACAATCTTGGAAAAAGAGGTCAGAAGGTTGATGCAAGTAATTGAAGATTCAGAGGAATCCTACTTGACCTAGAGAAGATGGAAAGTACACCATTGATATACTTAAGAGGTTTGGTATGATGGATTGCAAATCCATGTCTATAGCTATGGAGACCAACCTACATAAGTTGAAGGAGGTTGGAGCTAGTTCAAACTTGGTGGATCCCACAATGTACAAGAAGTTGATTGGATCCTAGATGTACCTAGTCAATATTAGACCAGATATTTGCTATGTAGTGAGTGAACTTAGTTAGTTCATTTGTGAACCAAGGAAAATAAATCTAGTTGTAGTAGTGCATATTCTGAGATATTTGTGTGGAGCAGTTGGATATGGCTTGAGATATTTCTAAGGTGTGGACTTGGAGATGCATGGTTATACTGATTCTGATTGGGAAGGTTATGTTGATGATCAGAAGAGTGCCTCTGAATGTTGTTTCAGTTTTGGGTCTGGGATGATCTCCTGGTGTAGCAGGAAGTAGTCTTCAGTGGCATTGAGCACCATAGAGGCAAAGTATATTGCAGCTTGTGTGGCAGTTTGAGAAGCAGTGTGGCTTCGTAAGCTCCTTGCAGGATTGTTTGGACAATCAATGGAGCCTACTATCATTCATTGTGATAACAAGAGCTATGTGAAGCTTTCTTCAATCTTATATTTCATAACAGAACCAAGCATGTTGAGATAAAATACCATTACGTCAGAGATATGGTATTGAGGAATGCTATATAGTTGAGGTATATCAGCACTGATGAGTAGACGACAAACATTCTCACCAAGCCTCTCTCCAGGATAAAGTTTGGGTACTTTTGAGATAAGCTTGGTATGGTGGATAATGCAACCCTAACTAAGAAGTCTCAGTATCAATGAAGCTCTTTAATGATTTCTTCTTTGTGAGAGAAGTTTGTGGTGAAATCCTTTATTAATGCATTCTTCTCTGCAAGAGAAGTTTGAGGTGAAAGCCCTTATTCCAACCTTTGGGAGAGCCATGGTGGATGTCATGTGTGTGAATCTATGACAACATCACGTGAGAGAGTCTGTAATGATTTTCTTCTACTTTTGTTTCACCCTCTGGGAGAGCCATGGTGAAAGTCGTGTTGAGGTGACAACAACTTACAAGTGATGAACACTTGTACATACCATACATGGTTGTAGCCATTATGGTTGATATCACGTTGAGGTGATATCTAATATCACGATGAGGTGATATCTTTCTTTTCCACATATGTTTGTAGCCATTGTGGCAGACATCACAATGAGGTGATATGTATTATGATGCTGGAAGTATCCTCCCTAGCTGAGAGGGAGTGTTGATGTTATAAAGCAGCGTCAGGCTGCTACTTCCAACATGCTTTATCTCCTTGAAGGAAATTCAATGATAGCCTTAATAGCTATTTGAATTGCGAGATTACATCTTTGAAATGGCATGATTTAATGAAGTAATGTGATCTCTCCTTGGCCGACTTCATATATGTTAATGAATGCGATGTCATTAAGATGAAAATTATAATTATTTATTATGCATGTCCGATGTCATGAAAAGACACAATTAGTTAAAGAATATATCTCTTTTTTGGAGGCTAACTTGAAGATCAAGGGATGTGTCCTTTCACTTCCTCTTGTATTTATATTCGATGTATTTCCTTGTTGCAATCATCCATTCATTTAGTTTGATATTATTCTTTGGAATTAAAGTACGAATCATCTAAAGGAGATAGCGATTTCTATAGAAGATCATTTTTTTGGATGAGTTCTAATCAATGATATACATCTGGTTGTATCTAAGTTACATCTGAGTTTGCATCATTTTATGATGCTTCTCATTGGCCCTTCAATTGACTCATTGTAAAGGAGACATTCTTTGTTTTTGTTCAATATATAATTGATATATTGTTGCTGGGTTTTTCTCCATCAAATGGAGCATTTTCCTAGGGTATCTGCTCTGTTCTTGTGTTAAATTCGAATTAAATTTCTGTGCTATTAATCTGATCATAAAACTAACATTGTATCATAGTGGGTTTTGTGTAAGGATCCGATCAGATTTTTGGAAGAATTTAAGTGATTCTATCTGGTCAATGTTATCACCATTAGTGATTGAAGGCTCATTTGGTGTTGGAGTGCATGTATTCTATCTATTGGCACTCAACTGAGTTGTTGGCACTCAACACATGAATTTTGGTTGAAGAAACAACTTGTGTATCAGCTCCTTGCAAATTGTGGCTATTAGTTGACGCATTTGTGGTGCCCTAGGCTATGCACATCTCAAGTCATCTAAATCTTTCATTCTAGAGGAAGAATTATTGGGAGACCTTGCAGCTCGTGATTCCCTGAGGATGACTTTAGAATATATCTATTGAGTTTTGGCATTGCTGGTAGCTTCTTGGTCAAACTTTGAATCAAAAGGGGCCAAAGAAATGCATGCTTGTCATCGTGCTAGCATTCACGTTGGTACACATGTGTTGATATTGGGAGTTGGTCAAATTAGTATGATAACTATGTTTGTTTCTCATGCCCTTGGTGTTGTTAGAATTGTAATGACAGATATTAATGAGAAACGCTCATCTACAACAAGAGATTGGGTGTTGATTCTACTGTCCTTGTGCACTTAGATGAATATTAGGAAATACAGAGTGCCATGGGGGTCTCATCAATGCAATTTTTTGAATGAATTGGAACTACAAGAACAATGAAAACAACATTAAAAGTCACAAAATTTGGAGGGAAAGCCTATTTAGTTGGGATGTTGCATGATAAGATGACACTTTCTTTAACTATTGCAGCTGCAAGAGAAGTGGATGTACTTGGTATATTCAGGCACAAGAATGCATATGATGAAGTGATAGAAGGCTTCAAGGTAAGTGTTGGTGGAGGATATGCAATTAAAGTCAAGAGTTTGCATTGAGAGCAACAACAATCGACGCCACTGGAAAGGTCGAAGAGAGCAGATAATGTGATCATTGTTTGAGGATATCAATCCCCATTTTCTGCATACAAGATTCTAATGAGATAAGTATTTCATGGTTGAATAATGTTCATGAATTTTTATGTAGTGATTAATTCATGATATAACATTGAGATAGTGGATCATTTGTGATTAAAGAGAGATTGTGTTTTTTTTTAATATCTTTTAAAGATTCAAATTATTAATTTCCAGTCATTTTTCATGCTAGTTGTGAAGATTTCTGAGTGTGACTCTAAAATAAAAAGAGAACTGCAATTTTGATGGTGATAAGTTGGTCACCTCGATATCATTCTCTAATGCATGAACTGTGATAGAGCGTTGACTCTTGGAGAGAGTAGGTTCTTCATGCTAACTGCATAATGCATTCAAGAAATTTGTAGTTGTACAAATTATTTTTTATTGTGCTGAGCTTAGAACTCTCAAGAGGAGTAAAAAAATAGAAGAAAGAGTTATATAAGAATTCAATAAAGATAATTTTCTTTATCCCTTCATTCTGATCCTTTGATATATTTCTCTTATTCATGTTTTAATATTGTTCATAAATTCTTATGTATTTATGCTATAGTAAAACCTTGTATGATTCCAGCCTTGATATTTCTTTGGATAGTTATAAAATGTTAGTAATCTCCCTCTAAAATGCTTCCAAGAGAGATCTAGGAGCAAGAAGGTGATGAGAGATTGCTTAGTGATGAAAATATTGAGGCATCTTGTGAGGAAGTCATCCCGACCAAAGAAATAATCATGCGTGAAGTCACAACTTGCACCCTTGAAACTGAGTTGGTGGCTAGAGGGAGTTCACTTCCAGAAGTCTTCTTTGCAATCCCTGAAGCTGGGATCAAGAGGGATTTTTGTAACTCAATGAGAAGAAGTGAAGATTACTATATTACAAGGCTAAGTGTTAAATCCTTGAAAGATCTCTTCAGCTGCTGAGATCATAATTGCACAAGATAGTCATCTGGATTTGACATTGGTAGCTCCGCAAACCTATTAAGAATAGTGTGATCTGGGATGAGGATGAGTAGGACAATCCTAAAATCTCTACAGTACCTCAGGTGTGCGCAGGAAAAAAATTATCTAAGGCAAGTGTTGCAAGCAATCTTGGACAAAGAGGTCAGAAGGTTGATGCAAGTACTTGAAGATTCAGAGGGAGCCTACTGAACCTAGAGAAGATGGGAAGTACACCATTGATATACTTAAGAGGTTTGGTATGATGGATTTCAAATCCATGTCTACAACTATGGAGACCAACCTACATAACTTGAAGGAGGTTGCAACTAGTTTAGACCTGGTGGATCCCACGATGTATAGGTAGTTGATTCGATCCTCTATGTATCTAGTCAATACTAGACCAAATATTTGCTATATAGTGAGTGCACTTAGTTAGTTCATGTGTGAACTAAGGCAAATACATCTAGTTTTAGTGAAGCATATCTTGAGATATTTGTGTGGCACAGTTGGATATGG
Source organism: Sequoia sempervirens (assembly GCA_007258455.2). Lineage (NCBI taxonomy): Eukaryota > Viridiplantae > Streptophyta > Pinopsida > Cupressales > Cupressaceae > Sequoia > Sequoia sempervirens. Next base: position 344,681,646 of record VDFB02086081.1, read on the forward strand.
CTTGAGATATTCGTTGGGTGTGGACTTGAAGCTTCATGGTTATACTAATTCTGATTGGGCATGTTGTGTTGCTGATCAGAAGAGTACCTTTGAATGTTGTTTCAGTTTGGGGTCTATGATGATCTCCTGGTGTAGCAGGAAGCAGTCTTCAGTGGTACTAGCACCATAGAGGCAAAGTATATTGCAGCTTGTGTGGCAGCTCAAGAAACAGTGTGTCTTTGTAAGCTCCTTGTAGGATTGTTTGGACAATCAATGGGGCATACTATCATTTATTTTGATAACGAGAGTTGTGTGAAGCTTTCTGTCAATCTTGTTTTTCATGACAAAACCAAGCATGTTGAGATAAAATACCATTATATTAGAGATATGGTAATGAGGAAAGCTATATAGTTGAGGTATATCAACACTGATGAGTGGACGTTAGACATTCTCACCAAGCCTCTCTCCAGGATAAAGTTTGTGTACTTTTGAGATAAGCTTGGTATGGTGGAGAATACAACCATAACTAAGAAGGAGTCTTAGTATCAATGACCCTCTTTAATGAGTTCTTCTCTATGAGAGAAGTTTGAGGTGAAATCCCTTGTTAATGCATTCTTCTCTACAAGAGAAGTTTGAGGTGAAAGCCCTTGTTCCACCCTCTGGGAGAGCCATGGTGGATTTCATGTGTGTGACTCCATGACAAAATCATGTGAGAGATTTCATGATGATTTTCTTGTACTTGTGTTTCACCCTCTGGGAGAGCCATGGTGAAAGTCATGTTGAGGTGACAACATCACGCAAGTGATGAACACTTGTACATACCATACATGGTTGTAGCCATTATGGTTGATATCACGTTGAGGTGATATCTAATATCATGATGAGGTTATATCTTTCTTTTCCACATATGGTTGTAGCCATTGTGGTGGACATCACGATGAGGTGATATGTCTTATGATGTTGGAAGTATCCTCCCTAGCTGAGAGGGAGTGTTGATGTTATAAAGTAGCGTCAGGCTGCTACTTCTAGCGTGCTTTGTCTCCTTGAAGACAATTCAAATCATTTCCTTAATGGCTATTTGAATTGCAAGATTACATCTTTGAAATGGCACGATTTTTGAAGGCACAATTTAATGAAGTAATGTGATCTCCCCTTGGCTAACTTCATATATGTTATGTATGTGATTTCATTAAGAGGAAAATTATAATTATTTATTATGCATGGCCAACCTCATGAAAAGACACAATTAGTTAAAGAATATATCTATTTATTGGAGGCCGACTTGAAGATCAGGGGATGCATCCTTTCACTTCCTCTTGTATTGATATTCAATGTATTTCCTTGTTGCAATCATCCATTCATTCAGTTTGATATTATTCTTTGGAGTTAAAGTGTGAATCATCTAGAGGAGATAGCAATTTTTGTAGAAGAGCATTTTCTTGGCTGAGTTCTAATTAGTGATATACATCTGGTTGTATCTGAGTTACATCTGAGTTTGCATTAGTTTTTGATGCTTCTTATTGGCCCTTCAAGCGGCTCATTGTAAAGGAGACGTTCTTTTTTTTTTGTTCAATATATAAGTTATATATTGTTGCTGGGTTTTTCTCCCTCAAGTGGAGGGTTTTCCCAAGGTGTCTATTGTGTACTTGTGTTGAATTTGAATTAAATTTATGTGCTATTAATCTGATCATAAAACTAGCACTTATGCCATGTGTTCGCCTTTAACATCATACTCCATTACCATTCAACACTCATCACACATTGCTAAAGGCTTCATGTCCCAAGGATGTGTAAGTGTGATGCACTAACACTCAATGATGCAATGACATTCAGACACCTGTACATGCTGATGTCACTTTCCACTATCATTTGTCATCACCCAAATCTCCAATCACTTTGCTTCACAACAACAATGTGAAGTGATTTGGCATCGATATGTTTCCACGTTTCATTGGTCCCACCAAGGAACTATCTTTCTTCACCGTGCACCTTCTAATCAAGACTAGTTGGATCACAACCATTCCCCGCTTCGCTGCGAGGCATGACAGGGACCCACCACAAACACAATGGGCTGGTAGGCACCATTGGATCAACTTTATCATGATCGTTGATTGACCTCCATTGCACGTCACTGAACTATAAGCGAACTTCGAAAAGCTTTTTGCAATGTATGAGATGTAGCGATAGCCATAAGATCTACTAACTTTGAACATGCACCATTCGATCTCCAAAGGGACCTATCAGGGACATCAACCGAGTGACAAGGTAAAGGGCTTGGTCACCAAATGAGTTTAAAGGCATAATTTTATGACTTAAATGACCTGCAACCTTCAATAAGCAGTCAACATAAAAATAGAAAAACTATTAAGACTCCATGACTGCAAACACCTAGGGTTTAACTGATAAACCTTAATTTTGTTCAAGAGCACAAATAATTCAATTATGAGTTCATCCTCCACCCCTTGGACCTGTAGAGCACATTTTTTAGAAGCTCTCACAAAATCCATGTCAAATTTAGCCTTTGATTTAACTTCAAATGTCTGGGAAAATTTATTACAATACCATGACAAAATTTCATGTCACCAATGCAACATCCACACCAACTTCTAGAACTAGATGCATAACATACCATATCACATTTATACATCAATGACAACATTTTGACATCAATGCTAGTACTCCCTTCTTACAAGATCAGTTCCATCACACACTTGATCCCCTTTTGACATCAATGACAACAATATTCCATTAATCTCCCCTTTGTCATTGATGGAAAAACTAAGTGCCCATAGCAAATGGTCTCATATCAATTAAAATCTGTAACATTAGAGCTTTGTACCATTTGAACTTTCTAAGAAATTCACACACCTTTCTCCTCTTTTCTCACATTTCTCTATCTTTCTCACCATTTCTATCTCCAACATTTGCATCTATGTTCTCCCCTTTGACATCAATGGAAAATGGTAGACTCCCCCTTTGACAAGCAATTCAAAGAGAAAGTGGGAATCTTTGATTATGCAACCAAGTTGTTAGAAATTTGTAAGACCATTGTTACCTGAATCAATCTACCCTTTCATTTCTAGGGATGAGTGTGTATACACTTAAAAATGGTCTAATTAATTAAATACATTTATTTGATTAATTAATCTGTTATTCCTCTACTATTAAATAAATAAAAATTATTTATTTATATAGTTCATATTTATTTCTTCTAATTTCTTCTATTATTCTAATTTTAATTAAATAAGCAAAATTAAATACTTTGTTTTATTTAATTATTATTATCATCAATTTCTCCTATTTTCTATTTTAAATACATTATTCTACTTTAATTAATTAAATAAAGATTACATACTTTGTTTAAATTAATTAATCATTCCACATTTAATTTAATAAATAAACTACTATAGTTTATTTGTTTAAATTAATATCTCATTTTTCTCTCATATTTTGAATAAATTAAATAAAATATTCAAAATATTCTCAAAACCTCCACCTCATCAAATCTCAACAATAAAATTGAACTATTCAGTTTTATTAAATATTTCAATAACCAACTCCTGTGCATTTACGGGAATGGTTGTGAAAGTCTGTCACAGGAAAGCCTTTTTCTTCTCTCCTTCTCCTATCCTTTGGCTTGATGTTTTTGTGGGGAGGAACAATCTCCATGGAAATCTCAAGAATCTCCATCTCTCACCACACATTTCCTTAGAGGAAATCCCAACCTTTTATCCTGTGCCCCTTCACAAATGTGTGCCGTAAAATCTATAAATACAGGTTTCTGGCTACAGGAAAGGGATCCTAATTTGTGTAATCTTACTCTACAGGTATTCCAGGTGATCAAGCATTCAAGCAATCCAGTTTTAGGATCAATCCATCAAGCATTCATCCAGCATTCATCAAGCATTCAACATTTACAGTCATGGCTGCCATTACAGTAGATTTGCATGTTTAAATCATATAGAAATATAATTAGCTTAATTCTCATTCTCTAAATGTCATTTTAACAATTAATTAGCTTCTAAAATCTGAGAGCAAGTTGATTAAATAAATCTTTAGAGTTAGAGAGCAATAGGACAGCTTCAGAGGTTCCTACATTTAAATTAATTTAAATTCTCTTGAATCTTTGCTATTATGTCTTATTTAGAAGTGTAGATGCATATTTGTTTGTTTTCCTCATCTTCACACTTTCATTTTGGCGCCCACCGTGGGGCATAACCCCATATTTTACAAAAAATTTCTAAAAAAGTGTCATATAGGTTCGACGTGTTTCTTTTAGCGTAATCGAGGTTTTTTACAGCGCGACGGGCGGATTCTATAGCGCGTCAGAGAAAAATTACAGCGCGCTTGACAACTGTTTTAGCATGCCACAGAGATTCTACAGTGCGACAGGTAAATTTCATAGCGCGTCATCTTTCTGTTTTAGTGCGCTGAAAATTTTATTTTGCACTGTGTAATTGATTTTCTAGATCCGATGCATCTGCGGCCAGAAAGTCATCTTTTGATCTTTTTGATTAAAATTTACCAATCCTAGGATAGAAACGGATTAAAACATATCAATATTAGGATAGAAATGGTTAAAATTTACCAATCCTAGGATAGAAATGGATAAAAATTTATCAATCCTAGGATAGACACTTCACATTTGCTGCTATTAGATTAAAAATGGACACCATGTTTTCTATGGAGCAATATCTTCATATAGTTTAGCAAATTGTCTTTTGGGTTTTAAAAATTAAACAAATTTGTTGCTTTGTCTTTGGTGATAGGTTTATGCTCTCCCCTTAATTGGGTGCATCAGAATACCAGACTCACCTTTTACTTTACATATTTTCAAGCTTTGATAAAACCTTTAGACATGCCTGCTGTAGTGGGAAAAAGTACTCACCCTACAGGAATGACCTGAGTGGAGACAACCAAAAGCCATGGCATTCCAACCCACTTTAAAATTTATGTGAATTTGGGGAAACCCTCTTTCAATGGAAGTGTGCAGGATAACCATCCCCAAAATCTTTGTTCTAAAGATTGGGAGGTCTCTTGAGGGAGTTTATCCATTTGCCACTCTGAATGGAAACCCTATCTAAGAACCTAGCAATAGAAGCACGCTTGTTAGTTCCCGAACATTGTAATACTCGGCGGTGCAGGGGTGGGGAAGAATCTACCCTCAAGCACTCACCATATAATTTCCAAGGACTATTTGCTCAGGGGATCCGATATCCACTTCCATCACTCTGAGTATGCACCTGGAAAAGACAAAAACACGGGCGCCCTCTAGGGGGTGACATGGCTGTGTGAGTCGACGCAATTCCAAGTTGTGGGTCGTTCGAGTATATAATGATGAACTTTTGTCTCTAGGAGTGAGTCTGTTTGAATTGTCTTATCTTGTTATCAAACCAGTGAAAATCAAGAAGAGTCATGTTTGGTTCTTAAACATACACTATCTATTTAGATTCTAGGATTTTAAATCAACTATTCTATTCTTGCTTGCTGTGTTTTCCTTCATTAAATTCAGATAAGATCATCACAAAAATCTTCAAATCAAACACTTGTAAAATTCTCATGATTCGAGATTGGGTATCCACCAAATTTGTCAAGAAGTCTGTTGTCAAACGAATCAGAAAGCCAAAGAAAATGCTTACATACAAACAACTCTTGAGAAAGCAACGATTTTTATATCAAAGCAGAAAGGTTCTACTCCAACATAGGACCTTTATTCATAGATATCATGATTTCTCTAGAGGTTATACGAATGACTATGCTGTAGATCCCTTAGATTCACAAGCATTTTATCAAAGAAGGGCTCTTAGGCAACACCACAATCATAGTCAACGAATTCGTCCAGAATACATCCCACAACCGGCCATACAATACGATACAAGACCAAGTGAATTTCATAGAGTAAGATAGTTTTTTGTAGTGCCCCAGAAACATTCTGTAGCGCATCAGAGCTTTGTTTTAGCATGTTGTATCTCTGTCTTAGCGCGTTGTAGCTCTGTTTTAGCACATCGTAGCTCTGTTTTAGCGCATCGTAGCTCTGTTTTAGTGCCTCAGACCTCTGTTTTAGCGCTCCAGAAAGTCAGAAAAACAAAGAGTTAGTAAGACAGTCTGTCAGATTGCCAACATTAAAAACAAGGTTTTTATCAGTCCAAAACATTTTTCCATAGTCTGAAACACTTGAATCATACAAAAAGAAAACTTTACTATTACACCTAGGTCTTGAAACATCTTGCAAAGTGCCCTTATCAATCATCACTAATCTGAGATTTTTGTGTCAAAATTTCCCTATCAAGGATTTTATCATCCTTTCATCATGAAACTAGACACAACTAAATCGGATTTTTAATGTAGTTCTATCAAAAACTTCGTTAAAAACGACACTTATCAAATCAAAAATCCAAGATCAAAGTCTAGAGTAAAACTTTAAAGTTTGTATGCCTATTTTTACACGATCAGCATATCAAAAACAACAACAAGAAGAAAACAAAAGAATAGTAGCCATGGCTGAAGAAAACCCTTGGGGATGATACAACAACACTGACCCTCTCACTAATTCACAAGAGAAAGAAATAACTATAGAATAAATCGAGAAAGTTCAACAAGACCCTCATTTCCATAAGTTTATGGAAAAGATGTTAGAGCAAGATATGGAAAAGTATCTTTTGTTATTAGCTGACAAAGGTGCTAAACTTCCTAAAGACTTTGATTTCAACCAACTCAAGGAAGTGACCACACTTAAGGCAACTAGTATAGAAAATCCAAATCAAGTAGATGCTTTGACAAGACAAATCCAACAATTACAACTGCAGTTCCAAAACATCCAACAAGGGCCAACAAAAAGATATTCCTTACAGGATATTTGCCCTTACCCATTTGACCAAAGCATTAACATGATACCATTTCCACGGTATTGTGAATACCTAATGTACAACAAATACAATGGAAGAACTGATCCAATTGATCACGTACGAGAATTTAGAACCATGAGCATAGAGTTCGCACACAAGGACTCTTACTTACTACGATTGTTTCCAAGAAGCTTAGGAAACACTTGCATGGAGTGGTTCTCTAAAATGGAACCCGAGATTCAATCTTTTGAAGAACTGATCAATAGGTTCATAACACACTTCTCATTCAACATCCAACATAGGGTGACCCTAAAAGAACTCTACAACACCAAACAAGCAAAGGGTGAAAAGTTTCTTTCCTTTCTCCAACGATGGAGAAGGCTATTTGCTAAATACCCTAGATCTATTCCTGAAGAAGAGAAGATAGAGATGTTCATTGATAACCTAGTGGATGAAATGAATTATAGATTGGACTTGCAATGTCCATCTACATTTGAACAAGTTATCGAAAAGGGGCTCAAAATCGAAGAGGCTCTAATCAAAAGAGGAACAATCAAACACTTCATTGAAGGTTCAAACAATAGCAATTCCTCTAACAACAACAATGAAAAGCCAAGATTTTGGCAAAAGAATAAGAATACTGATACCATAATCGATACACACACATCCAAACCAGTATTCACCTTGATGCCAACCACTACAAACAATCAAAACAATGATTTTAATGTCAAACAGAGTAGTGATCAAGGAAATAATCAAAACAATGGAGAAGCAAAAACCCAATCATTCCAACGACCATCCAATAAATGAAAATTCATGCCATTAGGGAAATCATTGGAATCAGTCCTCAAAGAACTTTTAGATGAAAAACTTATTCAAGTACAAGAGGCTAGAAATTGGGACCCTCAAGTCAAACCATCATGGTGGAATGACTCACATTATTGTAAATACCATCAAAATAAAGGCCACATGACTGAAAATTGTTGGCAGTTAAAACATGCGGTGCAAGACCTTATAGATCAAAAGAAAGTATTTGTAGAGGGGCACCAAACAAACAAAGATCATACAACATTCAAAAATCCTCTACCCAATTATCAGAAGGGAGAATCCTCTTCTGCAAACGGTAAAGGTAAGAATGTCGGTTATGTTTATGACACAACGATCCTTTATCTCTTTGCTATCGAGGAAGATGAGGAATTATGCAATCAAATCAATCAAAACAATGACATTACACCTACTAATTTGGTACAACATATGGAAAAATCTAAAAACCAAATTAATGTAATCATACTCAAAGGGAAACAAGAGTACCAACCGGTTAATGCCACAACAAGGGCACAATCCAAAGTTATATTGAAAGGAGCATCATCATCATCCCAATCTATGGATCCTCCCTCCAATCAATATAATCTCATCGATCAACTATAGAAAATACCGGTGCAAATATCTATCTTAGAACTTCTAAAGATCTCACCATCACACAAAGAGGTTCTTGAGCAAGCTCTTGTATCAACCACGGTACCTAACAATTTGGATGTATGTCAATTTCAAGCTATGGTGGGACATCTATCTACACCTCATTGCCTTTGATTTTTTGAACATGACGATGTCTCACTCACCCATCCACATAATTCCGCCCTTCACATTGAAGTCCTCATCCATAAACATCGTGTAAAGCGTGTCTTGATAGATGGAGGGGCTGGTTTAAATATTTGTACCTTAAAGCTGATTTGTGCACTAGGATACTCAGATGAAGCCATTGATACAAGAAGAAAAATCATAATCAAAGCATATGATGAGGAGGAAAGATCCTCTAAAGGATTGATCATATTACCCATTCAAGTGGGACCTATTGTCAAAAATGTCGTTTTTCAAGTCTTAGATAAGGAACTGACATACAACATACTGTTGGGACATCCTTGGATTCATGATATGCAAGTAGTACCTTCCACCTATCATCAATGTCTGAAATTTCCCGTCAATGGACATGAGGTAACAATCACAACAGACTATAATATCACCCAAGCTTGCAATGCATTGAAAACATCTCAGGATACAATAATACCTCACAATAGAGAAGCTAGCACATCAGATTCATCTAATGGTGAGAAACAACAAAGCTTCATATCAAAGTGGCTTCCAAAACAACAAAAATCACAAGAGATCAAGGTGGTACAATCTAGTCCTTCAAATGTTGAAGAACAATTGGCTTCACTCTCACACCAATTCACCAACAAAGTATAGTTAAGTGACAAAGGAATGGGTGAATATGGTGTTGGACACTCTTTCCATCTATCACAGATGTTACCCTCTTTAAAAACATATGGACAACCATCTACAATGGCATTAGATGGTAGATTTTTGAAGGCCAGAAACTTAGATGAAGAATCAAAGGATAAGGCTATACTCAATTGGCTTTATAAAGATGAGGAGGCTTCCACTTTTACGAATGTTATCATAGAGACAAATCAATATGGAAAAGGAAAAAAATATTCTGAAGAAGATGGGGTATTTAGGACAGGGACCTCTTGGGTTAAGGAAACAAGGCATAACAGAACCAATCCAGCCACTCACGCTCCAACATAAGGATAAAACTGGACTAGGATATACAGCAGGACAAGGACCTCTTGAACGAGGAGAACAAAGTGTAACAGAAGCAATCCTAGTTCTCACAGTTCAGCATAATAACACAAATGGGATAGGATATACAGAAGGACATGGCTCTCTTGAATCAAGGGAACAAGGCACAACAACACCAACCCAACCCTTAACACTTCAGCAAAATGGCAGAACTAGACTAGGATACACAGAAGAAGCAAGAGCAGAACTCACCAATGGAACTGTGGAGCGTATTCTTCAAATGAGAGATAACTTCGAAACAGATTCAAATGAATATGAGTGGGACAACTTATCAGATGTTTCCTATGAAGATATTCAGATTGATGTTATCCAAAAATATACACCCAAATGTGAGGAGGGTCAAAGCTCAAGTTTTAATCCTATTGTCTTTGAATCACAAAATTTTGATGACTCAAGTGAAGACGAACAGACAGCGAATGAGATAGATGATGTAGAAGAAAATACCTTCATAGGCCTCGACATAACCACTGACAACTTTGACAACATTTCCATCCGAACTTTCACAATTGTTGAACCTCAACCCATCTAATGATTCATTTCCTTTACTGCATCCCGAGCTTATCAAGTGGGAACCCCAACACCCCATCAATCTCCCCATTTTTGAGAATGACTCCGCTATCATTAACTACCTTTGCTATGCGGAATCCGATACTTGTTCTACCAATGCTTCTTTTAATGATGCTTTTAGGCAGGAGGGTGCCAAGCCTTCCAGTTGCAAAAGTATAAAAATAAATAATGGATCTAATGGTGAAAACCATTCTATGGCAGTATTAGATCCTAAAATAGTAAAAACAAAGAACACATCCAATGGTGAAAACCTCATTGAGGTGCCAAAGGATGGAAGGCTTCACATCCTCCCACAACATTACCATGAAAGATCATTAGTGTTGGTGGAACCGACACAGTCTATTGATATTGGCACAGCAGAGAAAGTAAGAATATTACACCTAGCAGCATCCATGATAGATACAGAAAAGCTAGATTTTATCAAATTCTTTGAAGAACGATGCATCAATTTTGCTTGGTCATACTCTGACATGCCAGGTTTAGACAAAGATCTTATTATGCATCACTTATCTTTACCAGTTGGCACTATACCAGTAAAACAGAAACTGAGAAAGATGCATCCACATGTTGCATTATTGGTCAAAGATGATTTGAAGAAACTACTAGATGCTGGATTTATCAGATCTATTGATTATGCTGAATGGATATCCAACATTGTACTTGTTTCAAAACCAGATCACACCATCAGAATATGTATGGATTTCAGGGATTTAAATAGAGCATGTCCAAAGGATGATTTTCCTTTGCCAAACATAGACATGATTGTAGATTTAATAGTTGTCCATCAAATGCTATCACTCATGGATGGATTTTTAGGATACAATCAGATCAAAATAGCTCCTGAGGACCAAGAAAAGACAACATTTACATGTCCATGAGGCACCTTTTGCTGGAACGTCATGCCTTTTGGGTTAAAGAATGCAGGAGCTACATACCAGCGAGCTATGACAACAATCTTCCATGACATGATGCACACCTTCATGGAGGACTATGTGGACAACATCTTAGCTAAATCTTACACTAGAGAAGGACATCTAGAGATACTTGGCAAAATATTTGACAGGTTGGAGAAATTTAAAGTCAGATTAAATCCCAAGAAATGTGTCTTTGGAGTAACATCAGCAAAACTCCTTGGATACATAGTTTCTAAAAAGGGAATTGAAGTAGATCTAGCAAAAGTTAAAGCCATTATGGAAATGCCACCTCCTAAGAATATCAGTACATTGAGATCTCTACAAGGCCGACTACAGTCCATCAGAAGATTCATCTCTCAACTAGCAGATCGGTGTCATCCATTCAACCATATTTTCCATAAAAATGTATCTTTTAAATGGGATGAACAGTGTGAGATTACTTTCAATCAAATCAAGCATTATTTAATGACACCACCAATCTTGGTGCCACCCATTGAAGACAAGCTATTGTTGCTATATATCACAGCAACATATATCTCTTTAGGAACCTTGCTGGCACAAGAGGATAGAGAAGGAAAGGAACAGGCAATATACTATATCAGCAGGACACTCAATGGACATGAAGTAAACTACACCTTCATCGAAAAATCATGCTTAGCAATAGTATTTGCAACACAACAATTATGACACTATATGCTCACTCACAGTGTCAAGCTCATTGCAAAAATCGATCCACTCAAGTATTTACTCAGCAAAGCAGATTTAACAGGAAGGTTAGCAAAGTGGGTCATGCTCCTCAGTGAGTTTGACATTTAGTATGTTGAAAGGCGAGCTATCAAAGGACAAGTCATTGCCGACCAATTAGCAAAAGCTCCATTGTCAGACAGTCATCCTATGACCATGGAATTTCCTGATGTGGATATCCTCAATGTTACAACACAACCATGGCAACTCTACTTTGATGGATCCTACACACAACATGGATCAGGGGCAGGAATTTTATTTGTCACACCTCTTGGGCACACAATTCCACGATCTTACAGGCTTACCTTCCCCTGCACTAACAATGTGGTGGAATATGAAGTCTTACTCATTGGAATTAAAGTAGCTATTGACTGGAGAATCACAGAGCTACAGGTGTATGGAGACTCTCAGTTAATCATCTATCAAGTCAACAATGATTACCAAACTAAGGATAACACACTAATTTTATACAAGAGACTGGTAGATGATCTAAGGAAATACTTCATAGAGATCAAATTTGAGAAAGTACCAAGATCAAAGAATAAAGCAGCAGATGCCATGGCCACAATAGCATCTCTTTTACAAATGCCTAAAACGCAAAATCATTATCGATTTATTGTGGAACAAGTATCAAATCCTGCATACGCAAACCCCAAATCACAAACCATAAGCCTTTTGGATAGTGCCCAATCTTCCATTTATGGCGACATTTATACTTACCTAAAGTATAATATCCTACCACCGGATCTTTCTCGCAACCAAAAGCACAACTTCATATGCCAATCCACTAAACATACCATTATTGCTAACACCCTTTACCGTCAAGGCCTAGATGGTACTCTTTTACGTTGTTTAGAACATAACAAATTTGCTTCTGCTTTACAGGAGGTCCATGAAGGAATTTGTGGCACACATTCAAGAGGATTATCTTTAGCCAAGAAACTCCTTCGTTTGGGATATTACTGGCCGCACATGGAGCAAGAATCTTATCAGTTTGTTAAGAGATGTCAAAAATGTCAGATTCATGGCAATCTTATACATGCACCAGCACAGGAGCTCCATCCATTCGCATCTACATGGCCTTTTTGTCAGTGGGGATTGGACTTGGTAGGGAAAATTAACCCATCTTCATCTAATGGACATAAGTTCATTATCACAGCAACAAAATATTTTACAAAATGGGTGGAGGCAGTCCCCTTAACCACAATCACTGGGAAGCATATATCATCTTTCATACTTAATTATCTCATTTGTAGATATGGGATACCCCAGTCGATCATCACAGATAATGGCAGGCCTTTCAAGAACCAAGATGTCCAAGAGTTGTGTGAAAAGTTCCACATCCAACATCACTTTTCAACCCCTTATTACCCTCAAGGTAATGGACAGGCAGAAGCTTCAAACAAAACAACCCTAAAGATTCTCAAGAAGTCTGTAAATGAGGTAGGGCATGATTGGCATGTTCAACTTAACCCTACTCTTTGGGCTTACAGGACTAGCATTAGGACACCAACAGGAGCTACACCATATGCTCTTGTCTATGGATCAAAGGCAATACTACCTATCAAGGTAGAAATTCCATCCCTTCAAGTTTCACTAAAGGGACTCATTTCAGATGAGGATTACAGGATCTCTAGACTTCAAGAATTAGAGCTACTTGATGAACGTCGACAACAAGCTGTCAATCATTTGACAGCCTATCAACAAAGAATGTCTAGGAACTATAATCACAGGGTTAAGCCTACAGTCTTCTAGATTGGAGACTTGGTCCTACAGGAAAACCCTAGAAATCAAGCAGATAGAGAAAAGAAGGGAAAGTTTGAACCTAACTAGATAGGGCCTTATGTCATTATATCAGTCTATGGATTAGGAGCATACCGGTTGTCTACACCAGAAGGAGATATGTTGGAGGAGCCCATAAACAACATCCATCTCAAGCAATTCTATACTTGAGGATACCTAGTGCACAATTGGTAGGGTTGTCTTGATGAAAACCTGGCAAACAAGTGTCATGATGATAGTAAAAAAAAAATTAAAAAAAAATAAAAAATAAAAAATAAAAAAATGACATAATAAAAAAAAGTGGTGAAAACCTGGTAAACAGGCGCTACTTGTGATTTTCAACCAGCTCTTCTATCTATTGGGTATAGTTTTGTTACGATTATTTCCTTTCATTATCATTTCCATCTATCATTTGAGAAAATTATTATCACTATCCATATCATGGCAAGGTTATCATGTCTTACCCTAGCTTGGGGGCAACATCCTAGAGTTATTTGGTACAATGGACTTTGAGCTTAAATGGAAAGGCAATCAAACATGACAACACCGAGTGGCAATACTTAAAAAGCAACCAAAAACATCAGAAAATTTGTCAAAATCCAAAAACATCATAAAATCCATCAAAAATCCAAAAAATATTCATAAAATCACAAAACACACAAATAGAGTCTGTGTTGGTCGAACTACGTGGTCTCTGCATGTATAACATAGGCAAGGATAATCTTTGATCAGCCCCTGAGGCCCCTAGGATAGGTATTTCGGTTAATTATTTGGTCAAACGTTTGAGAATATCATGCACACATCAGCACACACATTTTCAACATCGATGATCTAATCTGAATAATGATTTGAAAATACTATAAAGTAGAATTTGAATTGTTGTACTTTTCATTTTATCATTTTCTTATCATTTCTTTAGAGCTACTCGATGATGTATTAAACTAGAGAAGCAAGGAAGGAGAATGATACTTTTCTTTGTTTGTTGTTTGTGAGTTAGTCATTATTATTCTATGAATTGTTGCGGGAAGTACTCTACCAAGTATCATGGATGACATTCTGATTCACTTAAGAAAATGATTAATTCTTGTCTATTTACGCAAGAAATTCTCAGGTCATCTTGGTTTAATTATACCTTGATGCTTATGTTCGCTTGCAATAGCAAAAAAATCATGAAAGATATACTCAAGTCATCATGGACTTATATCGTATCATTGATGCTTGTATTCACTTTCAACATTTTAAAGCTCAGTGATGATACAAGGCAAAATAAAAAGATTGTTGAAATGACACTTAGAGTTGCATTGATAAAATAGGTTTGCATGGTAAAAATAGATTGCATTCATAATAATACATCTGCAGAGTATTGGTTACACAAGTTACAAGGATTCATTTTATAATGTTATCTTTTCTTATTAAAGATTGAGTATACTTGACACATACAATTTTCATAATGGCATGCATATAAAACCATTTCTTCATCTCATCATAAATTTCACAATAAACATCTCATTTCGTGATATCATATACACATTATATTTCATTATCTCATCATTCATATATTTATCATATTTACATCTCATCACATTGTTATTACCATATAGTTGCAAAATAATCATTTATTGCATACATATAGAATGCATTTTATAATTTCATCATATATTTCACATATACATTACATTTCATTAAAACATCTCATCATACATTATAGTATTTTTATCATATTTCACATATGTCATATTCAACATACATTGCATACATCCATTGAATTTCATAAACATTATATATTAAACTTCCTTCATTCACTAGATTGTATATTTTCCATCCCAAATAAAACACACATACATCTCATTTCTTATTATATTATTTTATTTTATCATATGCATCCACATCAAATAGTTCATTAGGTCATACAAACATCATATGTACATCACATTTTGCATACCATATACATTTGCATTTCACATATTGTCTAAACATAGAATTTTATAAACATATTTTACATATCACACATTGCATTTCATTAGATCATACATACATCATTCATTTACATCTCATTTTACATATCATACATAGCATTTCATTAGAAAATACATACATCATCAATATCATATCACATCATCATCAATGCATCTATCCCATCTAGTATAATAAATCATCATAAAACATAAAAATTAAAATGCATCCATCACATAAATCATGTAGAACACATCATAGATCAATCAAACCCGCTGCACATATATATCTCATCAAGTGTCAAGTATACAATGAAGTCTAAAAAGGATGAAGATAACATCATATCAAAAAATGGCTGTATATATCTCTCAAAATACATCAAAAGGTGCACACGAGAATCTCAAGTAGTACTCGCACCAGAAGGAGTAGGTCTCGCACCGGTATCACCACCACCACCAGCTGTCCCAGGATCTCTCGGATCTCTCGGATCTCTCGGGAGAGGTTGTGTCATGCCTCTACTCACTATCCTTGAACGAGTCCTCTCTGAGCGGGACTGGGCATAACTGACTCTCTGCTTTGGGGAGAAAATCTCATGGAATCGGCTCCTATAGAACTCAATCTCTACACCCCGCATAGCCTCTCACATGTAATCTGCCACAAAGGTCCCATCGGCCACTCTCTGCAATCTCTCTGCAGTAGCCTGTGCTATCTCTGCTACCTGTCTGGCAGTATCTCGCTCTGCAGTCAAGGCAGTAATCTATGCCTGCATCTGGACCGGAGTCTGTACATCTGCCGACTGTACCTGTGCTCGCTACCTAGCCTCATCCCTCTTGCTAGTCAACAATGTGATATGTGCCTGCGCAGTGGTCAACTATGCTAGTACATCTGCTAGCTGAGCCTGTGCTCGCTCTGCTAACTGTCTAGCCTCATCTCTCTCACCAATCAGAGAGGTAATCTGTGTCTGTGTAGTAGCTAGTCATGCCTGCATCTGGGCCTGAGTCTGTGCTACTAATCCCTGCGCCTGTGCTAGCTGTCCCTGTAAAGTTAGAACCTCAACACACAAACCAACAATCTCTGATCGCTCTACTAGAGAGGGAGCAACTGCCTACCTCTTACAAGGCGCACTAGTCGAAGGCTCTGAGGTACTTGCTACGCTCGGTCTCCCCTCATCTTTGCCATCATCCCCACTGTCATCATCACTATCATCATCACTATCATCACTATCACTCTTGTCACTATCCTCCACATCCACATCAACATCCACATCCTCCTCTCTCCTCCGTCTACGACCACCATGACCACCCCCTACAACTGCTGGTTTTGGCTCATCTGGAATGGTAATACGAGGAGGTGGGTGTAGAGCTAAATACTGTCCATAGTCAGGAGTAATGGGTGCCTCTGCAATATCTCGCCGCAGATCCCATACCGATGGCTAAAGAGCATGATAACCCTCAATAAGTGCCTCATAAGGTAAGCATAGACCCCAATCACTGGCATCTATCCAGTGTCGTCCATAGTGAGCTACTCCCTGTGGCATACACTATACAATCCCATACTGCCTGTAGACGCGGTGAATCAGGAATCACTCCAAAATCTTGGAGCTCTTCCCAATCAAATACATCGAGTCACACAAATATCCCAACTCGACATCATCCTCATCCTAGTCATCACAATCTAAATATGGACACTAGGTCACTGTCTCCACATCATCAAGAACTCGTCTCCAATAATCTAGCTTACCCATCATATGTTGGGTAGGCTTTCCTCTGTAACAGAACACATAGGGTCTTGTCGCTAGTATCGATAACACCAGCTCAGGACGCGTGACAACAATATGCTCCCATGCCCATACCTGAAGAAGTGTAGCTCATGTCGATAAACTGTTACCTCCTAGGTACACGATAGAATGTAAATCATGATATAACTGAGCAAGCATACACATGCCCCAAGCATATCTCATCCTGTGTACCACCATGCTCTCTAATACCCGACCCCCTCCAAGAGATAGACCCTTTGACCTCTTATCAGGACAAAGGAATCCACCAATAAAGCCTGCCAAAACTGAAGGAAGTCGAGCATATGAATTATACATCTCTACCCAGGGGATCCAAACTCCTACAATATGAGGATCCTGAAAAACTCTCTGAATAGAATCTATCCCACCCCGCTCCTCTGAATCATGCACAACAATCTCACCAACAAAAGGAATACGAAGGATACGCCATACATCCTCTGGCGTCATGGTCATCTCGCCAGTAGGTAAATGAAAGGTGTTGTGGTCGCTATGCCACCGCTTTGTTAATGCTGTAAGTAGACCCCTATTAAGTCTAATATGGGGCATGTCCAATAATGACGCTAAACCACAATCAGTAATATGTTGTCTCTCCTCTAGTGAAAGTCGTGGTATCATATCAAAAGGCCAAGGGAACTACTCTTGCAATTGGACAACATCTAAATTCTCTTGTTATCATAGAAACATTTTACAAATCAATACGTTATCATCAGAATATCAAACATCATTTATTTTATCCAAACTAATGATCAAATCTTATGGGTAAAAAAATATTTTAACCCTCACCTATCATGAGGTCATCAATTTCTAAAATTGTGCTTATCTATCATACGATCAATTTATCAAGAATGAACCCTCATCTATCAATCAGGTTCATTCCATCAAATTTTTAATTATTCCTCGCTTATCATGAGGGTAATTATTATCAATCAATCAATGGATCTCACTTATCATGAGATCATTTACCATCTATTTTGTCAAATCAATGTGCTACAATTTCTGGCCGACGCACTGTAAGATTTGGTCGGGGCACTAAAACTACTGGGGCACTATGCTATCCTGTCAGCGCGCTAAAACAGAGTTCCTGCATGCTCTTTTGGTGAGGTGCTACAACAGACCTCCAGCACGCTAACCTATCTACTCAAAGTTCTATTCTTTTCGACGTGCTAATCTATGCTATAGGGGCACTATAGAACTTGGTTGGCGCGCTAAAGTTCTTGCACACTAAAATAGACAGTCGACGTGCTACGTCAGGCCGTCGACACGCTATTCCGCACTGGGTTGGGTGCTAAAACTCTTAAAAAAAAAGAAATAAAATCACGTGTGCGAATTACGAGGAGGTTTTGGGGTACGTACCGGAGGTCCATAATCGGCTGGACGCTGGTGACATCGCACACGCTCGAGTCGGTGAGTGTGGTAGGGGATCGGCATCCTGCTGCTCCTAGCACTCTAAGGGTCTCTATCACAATTTTTTTTCTAAGTCAAATGCACAAATGACTTTTGAAAATGACCTTTTGAGCTTTTATAGGTTCTTTTTGTGGGATTTTCATGGGATTTATTTATTTTTCTTTCTGAGGAATTAATTCTTATCTATTGCAAGGGCAGTTTTGGACAGTTTTATCGGGAGATAAATTGTTTCTTCATCATTTCTTCCTCAAATCATTCTGAAATCATCAAATTACTCATAAAATTTCAAAATTCATCAATTTATCTCCCGAGGGGGCATATATCGCTATCATTTCAAAATTCAACATCTGAGGCAAATTAGGGGCATATTTTAAACTTATCGTCAATACTAGTGGCTAAGGCAAAATCATTCTTTGAAGCAATGCGTAAACACATCACTTCAAAGAGGGGCAAAATGTATACACTTAAAAATGGTCTAATTAATTAAATACATTTATTTGATTAATTAATCTGTTATTCCTCTACTATTAAATAAATAAAAATTATTTATTTATATAGTTCATATTTATTTCTTCTAATTTCTTCTATTATTCTAATTTTAATTAAATAAGCAAAATTAAATACTTTGTTTTATTTAATTATTATTATCATCAATTTCTCCTATTTTCTATTTTAAATACATTATTCTACTTTAATTAATTAAATAAAGATTACATACTTTGTTTAAATTAATTAATCATTCCACATTTAATTTAATAAATAAACTACTATAGTTTATTTGTTTAAATTAATATCTCATTTTTCTCTCATATTTTGAATAAATTAAATAAAATATTCAAAATATTCTCAAAACCTCCACCTCATCAAATCTCAACAATAAAATTGAACTATTCAGTTTTATTAAATATTTCAACAACCAACTCTTGTGCATTTACGGGAATGGCTGTGAAAGTCTGTCACAGGAAAGCCTTTTTCTTCTCTCCTTCTCCTATCCTCTGGCTTGATGTTTTTGTGGGGAGGAACAATCTCCATGGAAATCTCAAGAATCTCCATCTCTCACCACACATTTCCTTAGAGGAAATCCCAACCTTTTATCCTGTGCCCTTTCACAAATGTGTGCCGTAAAATCTATAAATACAGGTTTCTGGCTATAGGAAAGGGATCCTAATTTGTGTAATCTTACTCTGTAGGTATTCCAGGCGATCAAGCATTCAAGCAATCTAGTTTTAGGATCAATCCACCAAGCATTCATCCAGCATTCATCAAGCATTCAACATTTACAGTCATGGCTGCCATTACAATAGATTTGCATATTTAAATCATATAGAAATAGAATTAGCTTAATTCTCATTCTCTAAGTGTCATTTTAACAATTAATTAGCTTCTAAAATCTGAGAGCAAGTTGATTAAATAAATCTTTAGAGTTAGAGAGTAATAGGACAGCTTTAGAGGTTCCTCCATTTAAATTAATTTAAATTCTCTTGAATCTTTGCTATTATGTCTTATTTAGAAGTGTAGATGCATATTTGTTTGTTTTCCTCATCTTTACACTTTCAGAGTGAAGTATAAATGAAGCTCTCCCTAGACTCATGCCCTATCACTAGTGATTAGTGATATGCTATGGGAGAAATGACTCCCAACTTCTACCTCAAATGTTCAATTTGTTCCTTGGGAAGAGGCTTGGTGAAAATTTCAGCTACCTTTTTTATAGTGGGAACATACTCCATACTGACCTCCTTATCTACAACCTTCTCTCTTATGAAGTGATACTTAATGGATATGTGCTTTGTTCTAGAGTGCATCACAAGATTATGTGATATATTTATAGCAATTGAATTATCACAAAGAATTGAGATAGGTTCTTTGTAATCCACCTTGATGTCCTTAAGTGTCTTCTTCATCCATAGGACTTGAGTACAACATGTTGTTACATAATCTACTTCTGTAGTGCATAGAGTGACTAATTCTTGCTTCTTGCTTATCTAGGAAACTAACTCATTTCCCAAAAACAATGCTCCACCACTGGTGGTTTTCCTGTCATCTATACTTCCTGCCCAATCAACATTTGTATATGAAATTAAGGAAAAATCCTTTCTCTTGGGATACCATAGCCCATAGTCAACAGTACTTTTAATGTATCTAAAAATTATTTTCACAGCATTAACATGAGATTCTTTTGGTGCAGCCTAAAACCTTGCAACCAAACATATTGCTTGCATAATATATGGTCTTGATGCAGCTAAGTATAGCAAGCTTCCAATCATTGACCTATACATTGTCTTATTTTCCTCTAGTGATTCATATGATTTACTCAATTTGTTGCTAGTTATTATGGGAGTACCGACTGGTCTACAATCTTCCATGCCAAACTTCTTAAGCATTTCCTTAGCATACTTGGTTTGAGATATAAATATTCCATTATCAGTTTGTACAATTTGTAAACCAAGGAAAAATGAAAACTCTCCTAAAATTGACATCTCAAACTCATCTTGCATGTATGTAGCAAATACTTTACACATTTTATCATTGCCACCTCCAAAAATGATCTCATCAACATAGACAACAACAATAATTGTGTGCTCATTTTCTGATTTTAAGTACAAATTACTGTTTGCACATCCTTTCTTGAATCCTTGTTGTAGGTATTGGTCTAACCTAGAATATCATGCCCTTGGTGCTTGCTTTAGAACATACAACACTTTCTTTAATTTGCACACATAATCATCATCCTCTTATAGCTGAAAACCTTCTGGTTGTTCTATGTAGACTTCTTCAAGGTTTCCATTAAGGAATGCAAATTTAACATCCATTTGATATACTTTGAATCCTTTGTAAAATTGAAATGCAAGAAACATTCCGACTACTTCTAAACTTTCCACAGGTGCAAATGTTTCTTCAAAATCAATGCCTTCAACTTGTGCATACCCCTTGCACACTAATCTTGCCTTATTTTTTGCTACAACTCCATCTTCATTTAGTTTGTTTCTAAACACCCATTTTGTGCCAATGACATTTTTACTTGGGATTCTAGGAACCAATTCCCATGTTTTACTCTTCTCAATATGATTTAACTCTTCCTCCATGGCCTTTATCCAACTCTCATCTTTACTAGCTTCAAAGAAGCTTTTTGGCTCAGTCTATGATAGGAGAGAAAAATTTACTTGTTCCTTATTTTTTGCAAGTTTTCTTCTGGTCAGAATTCCCTCATTTTTATCACCAATTATTTGGTTTTCTGGATGATCCTTTTGCACATACTTTGCAGGATCTCTTTCAATATCTAGTTCACATACTTCTTCCTCATTTTCTTCATCAACAACAACCTTTTCTTCATCTTCTAATTCAATCTCAAGGTTGGTTATGTTGGGCTTAATCTGATTTATATCCTCATCAATCTTGACATTGATGCTTTCCACCATCTTGTGCAACCTCTTGTTATAGCACTTGTAAGCCTTGCTTTGAGCGGAATATCCTAAAAATATACCTTCATCACACCTCAAATCAAAAATCCCAAAATTATCATCTTCTCTTTTTATATAGCATTTGCTACCAAATACTTTAAAATACTTGACAGACGCAGGTCTGCCATACCATAGTTCACATGGAGTCTTTCCACTGTTTGCTCTTAAAAGAAATCTATTCTGAATGTACAATGTAGTGTGAACTGCTTCTTTCCAAAAATTGTTTGTCAATTTGGCCTCACTCAACATTTCTCTTGCCATATCTTTAACTATTCTATTTCTTCTCTCTACAACTCCATTTTGAAGTGGAGTTATTGGTGCAGAATATTACCTCTTAATTCCATGGTTTTCACAATACCTATTGAATTCACTTGATGTAAATTCTCCTCTATTAAATGTATAAGATACTGAGAGGGGGGGTGAATCAATATCTTCTTAATTTTTTTTATCAGATACCATCCAATTATTCCAAAACATACAATGCCACAAATAAGTAAAAGCATTAACAAAACATGAAATCATAGCACACATGAATACCAAGATTTTTACGTGGAAAACCCAAAATGGGAAAAACCATGGTGAGTGTTAGCTCAAAATATAGTATAACCGGTTATAAGATATTACAAAATGGGTGGCTCATTTCCAGGACTCACTATCTAGAAACAAAGGCTCACTGCCTACAGAATTACAATAACATAAAATGTCTTACAACCAGAAAATGAACAGATGGAGTACACCTAGTAAGTGCAGATTTAGTTCCAATGTAGCTCAATAAAATGACTTGACACACTTCATCATACTCACTCTTCTTCACATTCACATTCACAACATACCCAAAAAATCATCTACTTCAAACTTCAAAGATTGTCCAATATATATCTGATCTCTCCACAAGCATGAATTAGGTTGGCCTAATTAGATGCACTTCTTATTTACCAAAAATACCAACCGTTGGCTTCAAGCATTCACAAAATATTTCAAAAAGATAATTCAAACCTCCAACACGCTACATTATGTCGGAAAGGACCTAAAATAGGTCACACATATATCTGCATAGCAAGATTAATTCATTGTATCACAATTATCTCAAGAAGTCAGCCAGGAATATACTTCAATACAAAAAGTAATAAACATTTTGTACGAGCACCAGATATGTGAGATCTTGAGAGTACGTGCTCCTGACATCTACAAACCATTTCCCAAAACCACGAGCAAGATTAATCATTGACAAACAAATGCAGACCAAAATACCTGAGGATGTAAGCAAAATACCGGTTCAGATACTGGACTAGAATACCGAAACAACTTCAGTCTTGATCTTGTAGTTGAAACTCATATATCATGGTGACATCAATGACAACACAGAGTATCAAAATGAGATCTTCATTTTTCCAACAAGCTCCCCCTTTGTCATTGATGGCAACATGTGCGAAAAAATAATATTTACATAATTCCTTATTTACAATACTTCTCCCTCTAACACCATTTCACCATTCTTCACTCCCCCTTTGACATCAAGGACAAAGGGTGTCCCAAAAAAAATTGAAAAACATTAAAGCAAAGAAAAGAAAGAAACATGTATCAACTTGAGGATGGTGAGCCTTGAAGCTCCTTTAGAATACCTTCCCATACTACTTTTCCATTCTCCCAACTATCCTTTGTGTTAATCAACATCATGTTCAGAGACTCGAACTCAATCAGAGTTTCTTCTACACTATCTAAAGTATTAGGATTCAAGTTTATCTTTTCAAGTTTTTATGTGCAAGCCAGAGCCTTGCCAGCTAGATTGAATTCAACTTTCACAATGTCACTGAACTGATCAAATTTTCTAATAATTTCTTCCTTTTGCTTTTGCAAAAAAAATATTTTTTCTTTATGCGCAAAGATTGCATTCCAGGTTGAGTAGTCTCTATCTTTAGATAGACTGTAAGTATCGAAGATAGTTGACAAATGAGACTCAATGGAATCCATAACAACCTTAATATTCTAAGTGGTATTCAGCCACTTCAAGCAATAAGCAAGGACAACATTAGCTTCAGACTCACAAAATTTCATGCAATCAAGGTTCTTTTCAACTCTGGAGTGTGCAATAACACACTTGTCATGTAAAGCCAATAGCCTTATCTCTGTCAATTTCTCCTCAACATCTTATTTTTCCTTTTCATTAAGCTCAGAGGTATACTCCTTGAGAGAATCTAGTAGTAATCTCATATTTTCAATAAGGGTGAGAGATGTATCAATGGATGTACCAGGTATGACTTCCTGCAATGCCTTGAGGGAATCTTCTACAAGTTTTGTTCCTCTTTAATGTGCTTCAATAATTTCCTTTCTACTAGATGCTTGCATAGCATCTCCCAACATTACTTTATGCACCAGAGACATCTTCTCCATATCCACCAACCCTTCAATTATAGGAATTTGTAAAAGCTCCTGGGGTATTGTAGGCTCAAATATGATTTTCTTGGAAATCAAACCTTTCAAAACATCATTACTGAAGGATGATTCTCTGAGAATCTTAAGTGATCTTACAATTTTCTTTTCACTTTCTTCATTTTTCCCGATAGTATCTTTGTTTTTCTTTTCTTCCTTTGTCTTTTCCTTCTCTTCTTCTTCCTTCTCTTCTTCTTCTATTTCCTCTTCATCTTCTTCTTTCTTCTCTTTCTTCTTGTCTTCATCTTTGTCTTTATCATTATTTTCCTCTTCACCATTTCCATCATTTTCATATTTATTTTTCTCTTCCTCAAGATTATCTTTTCCTTCTTCTTCAACATTACCTTGATCATTATTGCCTATTTCTACTTCAGAGTGCTCCAGAGGAGCATCATTATGCTTTTCAGGATAAACTTCTCCTTCATTCTGCTTATCATTTTTACCACCAACATTAATTTCAACATCAAAATTTCTAGAAATATCTTCATTACCTATATCAAGAGGAGTATTCTCCTCAACATTTTCAGCAATAGCATCTTCATCGGCCTTCAACATACCATATTTTTCTGCTATCTCATGAATTACTTTTGTTGTTTACTTTCTCACTTTCTCTGTTAGCTTCTTATTCCTTGTCATCATTATGCTTTTGTTGTGCCTTCAACATTTTTGCACAGATCTTCTTTAGAGATTTTAGATCATTAGGGGTTAAGGAAGACCCAATCTTATTATATGCAACATTTTTAATTTTCTCTTCAAACACAATGGCCTCTGATATCCTTTTCATCAAATCATCCTACATGCTTTCAGGTACATCTTTCCTTATGTCATCCCATTTGACTTCTAAGATGATAACATATTCAATAATAGTTAAAAGTAGAGTTTTCTTGTTTTCTTCTCCAGCCTTATCATAGTATTTAGTTGTAGGTTGAAGCATATTCTCAAATTTTAACAAGGAATTAAGAGTTGGCTCTAGTTTAAATCAGGGACTAGAACTTACCAGAATGTCTTGTTCATTTCTCTGGTCTTCAGAGGCTTCACTAGCTACCTTAGCTTTCTTTGATTCTGGCTTGGTGTGCACATGTATACCAAACTCTTTCTCTTCTTCATCATCAAAACATGATACAATATGTAATCTCTTGGAACCAACAACTTTTGTAGATACACCTTCATTAGAGGGTAAACCTCCTCTTCTTCTTCTCACTAGCTTTGCATCAGGGTCTCCTTCTTCATCATCTTGATCATCTATAACACTGAGATTTTTCTCCCTTGTTGTTTTCTCTTTCCTTCCTCTCTTTGCAGGGGCTACCAGAGGAGTTTCTTTCCTCTTCCCGGATCTAGTAGTCGGTCTGGAGGAAACAAGACCTTTGCCTTTTCCTTTACCAACCACACTAGGCTCAATCTTAGTTGTACGGGCTATGGGAGGTTTTGTAGAGGTAGTCCTTCCCGATCTCCTTAGGCTAGATGATTCTTCCTCCAACCGTTCTCCCCAAGCCCTTCTAAGGGAAATCTCCTCATCAGTGAATCCAACTTCTTTAAGTGTTTTCTCCACTTTCTTTCTAAACTTAGGCTTTTGCTGCTCTAGATGAATATCCATAGACTTCTCAGCATATGTACCAATTTTGGGTTCATTAGGGTCCTTTGGATTCTTCAACAATAATTGCACATATCCTTCAGCTTCGTCTTCTATCACCTCATACCCCAGAGGCTGAATCCATATGGTTTGAGGTTCTATAGCCACAATCATGCATTCATTAGATGAAACATGGAATATGATCTCGTATTTATACTTCTCAACATTTTTTTTCAGAATCATTTCCCTTTCATTCATGTTTCTTTTAAATACAACAAAGAATGTTGTCAGAGCATTATCTTGGGCATCCAGATTTCCCAGACTATGCAAATAATAAAAAAATTGATGACCTACTGGTCTAGATGAGTCACAATGTACTTCTTCATTCTTTCTTGGAAGTCTCTTCATGAAATAAAACAATAGACATATAATCAAAGAACCAAACTTGAAAGCATACTTCCTCTCCTTTGTCGACTTCAAGTTCTCTAGCAATTGTAACCTAATAAGCTCACAAAGATCATAATTAGCACCATTTTCAACCATATCAAAACCAATATAGATTTTTGTAGCTGAAACAAAATTATCTCTGTTTGTGAAGTATATTATATGTCCAATCATCATAGCTGCATACTTCACAGAAGGATCAGTAATGGTTTTCGTCACTAAGGCTTTTATCATACACGACTCATATAAGTTCTATTACGACCTCATTCTTCATAGATTTTAACACATGTATTGTACCTTTATCCTAGAGTCTGGTTACAACCCTAATCACCTCCTTAGTTATTAGGTGTGGTCGGTCAGTCCACATAAATTTTTCATGTATTGTACCTAGGACTACTTTCACAAATTTTTCATCATAGCTGAAATTGGGAAAATTATTCCATCTCTCCAACCTTTTCTCAACCAAGTTTGAGTACTCAGGTTTTACCAAGAATTCATCACCAGTAAGTGCATTTTTCCAATTATCAATCAACTAAAGAGTGATCATATTCCTCATACTTTACACGAATGTACATCCTTGTATCTTTGGTCGGCATTACTCCATGTGGAATTGACGAAAATGCACCCATGGCATCATCTTCAAAAACCTTCGAAGAATATTCTCTATAAGAGGTTCTAGGCCTCTCTGACACTTTCATGACTATAGGAGTTGCCATTATACCAGTTCTGAATTCAAACAAATTAACCAAAGCAAAAACACAACTGCTCAGAAGATGAAAATACCTTTTTCTACACAACTAGGGTTCCCATAGCTCAAACTCCAATTTTCTTTCAAGAATGCTCCAAAATATCTTCAATTTATTCAACTACTTGAATGATCAAGATGCCTTAAACATTTTCTTTATAAAATAATGATCTACCCCAATTCGCATTAAATGCGACAAATTCCAAAAAGCTGCTAAAAATTCTTCTCTTTTACACAGACAAACCCTAATTTGCTCTGCAAAAGATCATCCCTTCATATTTCCTATTGATTCCTTTTCCATAACCTCTAAAAACTTGATCTTCACATCTCTTCCTTGTGCCAGCCTCTTACATGCCTTTTATCTAGGGGGTTCCTATAATTTTCTGATAATGCTCCCCCTACGACCTTGCTAGGTCTAATCCTTAGAGGAATCATCTATACTAGATGAGGGCACAAACACATCAGCAATCTCTGGTTCTTCTTTCTTTCTCCAAATCTTATTCATCTCTTTCTTAATCTCATCTTTATCAACCTTCTTCACAGATTCATTCTCTTCTACCAGATTGGTTTCCTTACTCTTCTTGCTTCTACAAACCCTTAAAACATGTCTTGGCTTGTTGCAGTTATAGTAGACAATATTTCTCTGGTTAGATTGGCTTCCAATGACTCTTGTTCTGCACTGATTAGCCTTATGTCCATACTTGTTGCAAGTATAGTAATAGCCATTAAAATATTGATTCATTCTTCTTCCATTAAACTGATTCATCATCAAGGTTCTGCATTCACTTGCCCTATGTCCAATTCTTTTGCATGTAAAACATTGACCAATAAAAGGACTAGGGAATTGATTCATCCTACTCCTACAATCTATTGCCTTGTGACCAAATTTATTGCATGAAAAAAAAGTTCCATTAAAAGAAGGATACCTTTGTGCATTAGGTTGTATCACCAAAGGTCTCCTAGTGGATTTCCTTGAATTTTCTTTCTATTTCCTTTATTCAGTCTTCTAATTGTTCATAGTTTTAAAATTTTTATCGGTATCATTTCCTAGACCACCTTTTTCTTTACTCGGTTTATGTCGTGTAATCAATTCATCAAGCCTGTCTGAGCTAGATTTGAATTTTTTTTCATAGAGTTTTTCCTTCTCTAGATCCACTTTTAGGTTCACAACTTCTTGTTCAAGCTTGGTGCAATCTTTAGACTTTCTTTGTACCAACTTGTTCAAACATTCTTCAATTCTTTTCTTCTCCTCTACTTATACTTTCAAACCGGCAATATCTTCATTATCCTTCTTCAACTGATTAGTTACTTTCTTATGCCTATCTTTGAATTTTTTTTAATTGCCCCTTTAATTTCTGGACACATTCATTTGCTTCTTCAAGATTTTCTTTCAGATCTCTATTGTTCATTTCAACTTTGTCAAGATCCTCAAGTGCAGTCTGGAGCTCTCCTTTATCATCCATTTATTCCATCTTTAGGATCTCCCTCTAGCTATTAGGACTTTCTAGAGGAACTAGGCTCTGATACGAATTGTTAAATGTCCAAGATACTAAGAGGGGGGTTGAATCAGTATCTTCTTAAATTTTTTGATTAGATACCATCCAATTATTCCAAAACATACAATGCCACAAATAAGTAAAAGCATTAACAGAACATGAAATCATAGCACACATGAACACCAAGATTTTTACGTGGAAAACCCAAAATTGGAAAAACCACGATGAGTGTTAGCTCACAATATAGTATAACCGGTTATAAGATATTACAAAATGGGTGGCTCACTGCCAGGACTCACTATCCAGAAACAAAGGCTCACTACCTACAAAATTACAATAATAGAAAATGGCTTATAGCCAGAAAATGAACTAATGGAGTACACCTAGTAAGTGTAGATTTAGTTCCAATGTAGCTCAATAAACTGACTTAACACACTTCATCATATTCGCTCTTCTTCACATTCGCATTCACAACATACCCAAAAAATTGTCTACTTAAAACTTTGAAGATTGTCCAATATATATCTAATCTCTCCACAAGCATCAATTAGGTTGGCCTAATTAGATACACTTCTTATTTACCAAAAATACCAAATTTCCACTTCAAGAATTCACAAAATATTTCAAAAATATAATTCAAACCTCCAGCACACTATATTATGTTGGCAAGGACCTAAAATAGGTTGCACATATATCTGCATAGCAAGATTAATTCACCATATCACAATTACCCCAAGAAGTCGGCCAGGAATAGACTTCAATGCAAAAAGCAATAAACATTCTATACGAGCACCAGATACATGAGATCTTGAGAGTATGTGCTCTTTCCATCTACAAAAAATTTCCCAAAACCGCAAGCAACAATAATCATTGACAAACAAATGTGGACCAAAATATCGAAGGATGTAAGTAAAATACCAATTCAGATACTAGACTAGAATACCATAACAAATTCAATCTTGATCTTGCAGTTGCAACTCATATATCATGATGACATCAATGACAACACAAAGTAGCAAAATGAGATGTTCTTCATTTTTCCAACATCCTCCTCTATCTAATCTTAAGCACTTGATTCTCCTATCGGTTTCCTTCTCAACTAGCTTCTTAAATATCCTAAACTTCTCAAATACCTCAACCTTATCCTTAAGAAATTTTACCCATGCCATTCTTGTATAATCATCAATGAGAAGCATGAAATACCTCTCACCTTGGATTTCTCTTATTCTCATGGGACCACATAGATCAGTATGGACTATCTGCAAGAGTTTTGTGGTTGAATAATCCTTTGTTGATAACTTAGCTTTTGTTTGCTTTCCTTGTCGACATCCTTTACAGGTGGTGTTTGTAGGCTTGGTTATCTTTGGAAAATTGACATGGCCCAATCTTCTATGCCACAACCAACTCTCATCTACATGACTTATTAGAAAATTGTTTCCTTTTAGTTCACAAAGGTTGTATAGATTGCTATCAATCCAAATTCCTTGTGCAATTGTCTTACCATTCTTCCTTATCTTGTAACCTTCAGAGTTAAATGGAACTTTGTAACCATTGTCACACATCTGGTTGAAACTTAGAAGGTTATGCTTTAACCCTTCAACATAAAGGACATCTTTTGTCTTGTTCTTTCCATCTGGACTCAAGATTCCTTTACCACAAATTTTTACAATAGTATTGTCACCTAAGCTTACTAATCCTTCTTTGCACTTCTTAAGCTAAATTAATTTTCTTTTATCTCCAATCACATGCTTGGAGAAGCCACTATCAATTACCCATAGACTTTGTTTCTTTGCATGTAGTGTAGTCTAGGAAATCATGGATTGAGTAGAACTCTATTCTTTTTCTTGCCACACTTTCTTAGGTTTCTTTTCAATCTTCTCACCCTCTTCCTTAGGAGCCTTAGATTCCTTTTCCATTTTGGATTTTGTATTCTTCTTCTTCTCAAACTGAACATTTGGTCTTGTGAACTTTGTTTTATAGTTTCTAGCTATGTGACCAAGATTGTTGTAGTTATAACATATTACATTCATATCAACTAAGGAAGGAAATGGATTTTTTCTTACATAATTTTTACTTCCCTTAGGAATGACTCTACATTCTCTACCCCTATGACCAAATTGATTACATGTATAACTATCCATGAAAGAATGATGAATGCCTAGTCGTAGCATTTCCTTGATTTTGATGAGATGGTCTTCTTTTTATTGGCCTCCTTTGATCACGTACTCTTGTAAAACCATCAACATCCATTCTTTTCATGTTTTTCTTCTTCCTTTGTTGATCAAGGACTGATTTTTATTCTTTTTTTATGCCAATGGCTTATTTATTTCATCTAATTTCTTCAACAACTTCCTTACATGATTTTTCAACATTTGAGCTTGACCTTTCTTCTACCTAAACCTTTCATAAAGTTTTGTAGACTCATTGATGAAGGTATTGATTTTTCTCCTCTCCATCAACAACTTCCTTACATGATTTTTCACCATTTGAGCTTGACCTTTCTTCTACCCTAAGACTTTCATAAAGTTTTGTAGATTCATTGATGAAGGTATTCTTTCCTTTTCCCAGACCTAAACTTGATTCTCCTTATTTGTAGGTTTTTGGGTGCTCAGTAATTCATCAAGGATCTCAAATCCTCCCTTCAACTTTAATCCTCTTTCAATCTGCTCCTTAGCTTTTTCTAAATCCTTTCTTATGGCAAATACTTCTTCCTCAAGCTTCATGTATCTGTCTACTTTAGATCAAAATTTGGTTTTCATCACTTCTTCCATTCTTCAAACTTCCTCTACTTTAAGTTTCAGATCTACTACAATATGATTTGATTCCTTAAGCTCTTTAGATAGCTTCTTATTCTCCCTTTTCAACCCTTCTACTTCATCTCTTAGAACATCAAGATCTTCTAAGTTACAAATAAGTTCTCCCTCCATATCTATTTTAGCTTCCTCTTCACCAAGATGCTTACCCATACCATGCTTCTACTTCACTGAGCCTTGAGCCATGAGGAGAAATTCTTCCTTTTCCTCCATTACAAGAGCACAACCAAGTTCATCATATGAACTATCATCAACATCAGACGAGTCACTTCCCTCTTGAATGTACAGGATTTTCTTATTCTTTCTAAAGATTTTTTTTAGGATAATAGGTTTTCTTCATCTTAAGGTCTTAATCTTGTTCAAGTTTATCCTTCTTGTAGGGGTATTTAGAAGAAAAATGTCCTACTTTATCACAGTCAAAGCATTTGAAAGGAAACTTACCTTTGTACTTTCCAGATCCTCTCCTTAATCGTCTGATTAAGTTTTCTTCTTCCTCATTAGTCTCTCCTTGTTCATATGTGGTGGTTTCAGCTTTATCTTTCCTAGGTTCATCATCCTTTGCTTTGTTGGCAACCTTGAAGTCAACTTCTTTTATAGATGGTTCTCCATTTCCCATCCTCATCTCATAAGTAGTGAATATACCATGCAACTCATTAAGAGTGAGTTTGTCTATTTCACTTTCTTCCTCTATTGTTGAGGTCTTAGAGTCATACTTGTATGTCATTGACCTAAGAACTTTTAGTACAATGACCTCTTCTTTTGCTTCTTGTCCATATCCTCTAATGGAGTTCACTATATCATTAACTCTCTGAAGATAGTTTGTAGTATTCTCTTCTTTTGTCATCTTTAGACCTTCAAATATGGCTCTCAGTACTTGAATCTTGGCCATTTCCACCTTGTCATCTCCTTCATAGATCTTCTTTAGTGTCTCCTAGACATCATGTGCTTTTTTACAATACATGACCTTGCTATGCACAGATCTAGTAAAGCTATTTGTAATGGTAAACCATGCCTTTTCATTGTTCTCATAATCTCTTTTCCCTACAACATTAGTAAGAGGTGTGGTTGGTGGTATGTATCCATTTACAACAGACAACCAGACATCAAATCCTAATGATCCCAAGTATCTCTTCATCAAAAAACTCTAAAAGGTATAATCTATTCCATCAAATCGGGGTGGCTTGTTTGTGGAGGATCTTTCTTGACTAGCCATTGTGTTCACAATTTAAAGAATCTACCCAAGCTAATTAAGCTTCTCCTAGGGAACCTAGGGCTCTGAAACCAATTGTTTGAACACAAAAATCTACCGAGAGGGGGGTGGATCAATAGATACTAAATTTTTTAACCTTTTTAAACTTTTGAGAAAATAGACTTCAAGACACTTAGTGTGCATATTGAAATAGGAATTACAAAAATGTAATAAAACATCAAATCACACAATTGTTGATGGGTGTTTTTGCACTTTCTCAACACATACAACATATAAGTATAGTATCTCTCTTGAAAGATAACTTATGCAACTAAGTTTTAGAAATCACCCCAAGGTCTCTGGGGTGTCAGGTCATGACTTGTAAAAACAAATTAGTTGTTGATGTGATTTGTTGGTAATCACAAAGGTAATTTATGGTCTATTAAGCATGGATGGAATTGGATCTACAAATGGATCCACAATTGCTGCAAGTTTAAAACAACAAGCTAAAACTCCTTCTTGTTCATCAGATTTGAATTTATAATGATGTTGGAACTTTGTTTTAACTTTAGATTTAAAGAAATAGCAAAAGGGGAAATAGGGTTAGAAGTTTCCTAGACCTACAACTTGTAGACACGTAAAATGTACTGATTGGCATTACACACTTGATCCTGATTTACTAACACCGTTTCAACCTGAATCATCCTCTTAGCTTGTCATCACTCTTTGTCCCTTAATTAAATAAATAATAATTTATCTAATTAAGTTATTCTCTCTTGTTAATTAAATCAATCAATATGATCAAATTAACCCTATATCTTTATTTAATTAAATAATTCATTTTATTTGATTAAATCTCTAAAGTCGCCCTATTAAATTAAATAAATTAAAACCTTGTTTGATTTAATCTAACATCATCCCCTTTAATTAAATAAATAAAAATCATTTATTTAATTAAATCTAAACCATTTTCTTCTCATCTTTTGATTTAAATCAACCCATAAATCTAAATCAATTAGTCACATCATCTAATCCTTCTTTAAATTAATTAACCCTTGATTAATTAAATTCTAACCCATGTCCCATCCTCTAGCTTTTGCCACTTGCACATGAAAATACATTTAATTCATTTATTAAATCTCTATTTTCTCTCGACTTGGCATCTTTTAGAGGAATATTCTTCCAAATTTGAAATCCCTCCAAGTGGACTTTGTCCTTCCAACAAGACATTCATTCCTTCTTACATGTCCTTATGCATTGAGCCAAGTGGCATTTAAGTCATTCCTATAGATAAGGGAAAAATTATATTTA
This sequence comes from Sequoia sempervirens, assembly GCA_007258455.2. NCBI lineage: Eukaryota > Viridiplantae > Streptophyta > Pinopsida > Cupressales > Cupressaceae > Sequoia > Sequoia sempervirens. The sequence goes on from VDFB02086081.1 coordinate 344,715,725, forward strand.
ATGCGTTGAAAACAATAAAGTAATTAAATCCTATCAAGCACAATAGAGTACGAAACAACATGAAAATCACAATAAGAAGCACAAATGCAGACCGATCTCCACACTAAACTCGATTTATCTCCATTGCTCTTCTCCACCTGCATGACAATGAGATATTTTGAAGGGTTGACAATGGAGGAATGTAGGATACTCATTCCTGCAGCATAACGACTTGATGGCAAAAATGACAAATGGAGAGAATGATAGATAGAGATGGAAGACTGATTTTGATAGAGTCTGGATGCTAGGTGAATCAACCCCCTAAATGTATTGTGAGAGGTCATATTTATAGAGCCGTGATATTGATGAAGATAATATTTGACAAGATTCAATAAGGATTTGATTTTTGACAAAAGAGGAAATACAACAAGATGAGATAAGATGTCAAAAAAAGATAGAAAGATTTCATTTCCTGTTTTAAAGGAAATAAATCTTGAAAAAGACGAGAAGGATAATTGATGAATTATCTAATTAAATAAATTAATTAGATACACATGAGTTTCAATTTTGGAAAGAAAGTGAGAAGATCTTTTTAGGATTTTATTAATAAATAAATATTTGATTTATTTAATTAATATTGGATTTATGATTTCATTAATTAAATAATATAAATTATTTAATTAACATTAGAAGAATGAATAGAAAGGATTTAATTAAATAAATAATATAAATTATTTAATTAACATTAGAGGAATGGATAGATTATGCATAGGAAGGGAATAAATGAAATTAGTCAAATAAATAAGATTTATTTAACTAATTAGATGATGACATGGGTACCTAGGGAAAAACATGCCACAAGATGCCTAAATGATGTAATGTCGAGACAAGTGTTGTAAGAGGACATTTTTGGGTGTCTACATTTTGCCCTTCTTTGAGATGATCCTCTTAAACCATTAAAAAAGACAAAAACATTGCAAAAAGTCCTGAAAAAAGACAAAAACATTGCAACAAGTCCTGCAAAAAGACAAAAACGTTGCAAAAAGTCCTCAAGAAAGACCAAAAACATCACAAAAAGTCCTGAAAAAAGAAAAAGACCAAAAAACATTGCAAAATGTCTTGAAGAAAGACCTAAAAATTGAAAAGCATTCTGAAGAAAACCACAACAAATGTCAAACTACTCGAAGAACGCAAAACAAAGTCACATTTTTGCATGTCTGTCGCACTAGTCAAGTCTTTGTCATTTGTCTAAACTACGTTGTCTCTGTGCATTTGCTACGTAGGAAAGACTCATGTTTGAGTCCCTGAGACATTAGGTCAGTCCTTTTAGGTTTGTCAAAATAAAATCATGGTGCAATCTTTGGTCATCAAGACAAAGTCATTGGTCGTATCGAACTACGAGGTCTCTGAGTGTATGACGTAGGAAAGGCCATCTGTCGATGAGCCCCCGAGGCTGCACTAGGTCAGTCCATTAGGGTTCATGGCATTACACTGGCACACACGTCAAAAGTTTTCAAGTCAAGATAAATCATTTTCTGAATGGAAAACTCCTAAAACTAAGTATGGCAATCATTTATTCAAACATGACAGTCACATCAACATGTCAAAGGAAATTGACATATGGTCAACACAAGTCAAACTCAGTCAAAACAAGTAAAATTGTCGCAACTGGTCAAACTATCAACTCTTGGTTATCTTTCAGATGCATCCTTCTGAAGAATAGCCTCTGTCTTTTGTGCCTTAGGATGTGTCCTTCCTAGGCATCGTCATTGTCATCTGACATTTTTTTAGGGATCCTCTTGACATTTAAGGATCACTCCTTTCAACATTAATGAATTCTTCAGATGTGTCCTTCTGAAGAACAACCTCTATCATTTATGCCTTAGGATGTGTCTTTCCTAGGCATCGTCACTGTCACCTGGCATTTCGAGGGATCCCTTTTGATATCTAGGGATCAATCCTCTTGACATCAACATTATTTAGGATGTGTTCTTCCCAAATTTGGCAATCATTGGCATTTTGTCATCTTGGCATCATCAAAACCTTGACACCCTAGCATCTCGACATCATCAAACCCGACATCTTGACATTAAAACACTTGGCATCCAGACACACTTGGCAAACACTTGGAACTTGTCTTTGGCTTTTTCATCATGTTACTAGTTTTTTCAATGAGATCCCGACAACAGGATTTAGAGAAGCAGTAACATATCATGACGTTTGTCTGGCCTTTTGATACTCATGTTACTAGTTTCTCAACGATGTCTTGACTACGGGATTTAGAAAAGCAACAATGTATCATGATAATGGCTTTATTTTGTCATTTTGGAAATCATGCTTCTAGTTTCTCGAGGATGTTTTGGAAACAGGATTTAGAGAAGCAACGATGTTTCATGACTTGCCTTTATTGTCTTTATTTGTCTTTTTATGTTTGTGGTTGGTTATGACAAAAAGACTCGGGCAACTGTGTTCTTAGTATGAGTCATGATCATCCTTTTCTATGACTGTTTGTCTCATGTGATGGTATGACCTTGTACACCTTGATCTATGTCATATCATGGTGTTTGTTGGCCATTACAATAATATGCCCAATGATGATTAAGAGCAAAAATATTGAAGTCCTATGGTAATGTTTTGAAGGATTTGGTCTAGGGACTAACATGCATCTCCTTCTGTCTTTCCATCTTCTCTTGCTCATCTCATATAGGCATTGCATCCATCTCATCATCCATATCTTTTGCACTAACATTTCTGTCTCTTCATATTCTAGTCTTCTCGTCAATTTCGAGAGCACACCCATGTTCTTGGAACCCATCTGTCCTTTGAAGGGGGCATACTGCTACCATCCTCATCATTCTTCCTCATCTTATTTTGCACTGGGGCATATTTTTTACTTATTTTCTGTCACAATGCAGCATGCTACATTATGACAAAGAGGGGAAAAATGTAGACACTTAAAAATGACCTAGGCCTGCAAGCTCTAGTTTTACCATTTTCGTCCTAGCATAATTATGAAATTTATCTATGTCCTTGGTCCACATTTAACTATTGATTAAATAATTCATAATTATTTAATTAATTCATGTCCTTTTATTCTTCATGATTATTAAATAAATAAATTTTATTTATTTATTAAATACGTCATTAATTGTCTAAGTCTTCCTCTAATTAAATAAATTTATAAATTTATTTAATTATCTTTATTCATTTATTCTTCCTGATTATTAAATAAATGAATTTCATTTATTTATTTAATGTCACTAATTCTCATAATTAAATGAATTTATTAATTTATTTAATTATTAATCATATCCTCTCAATTAAATAATTATCTTTAATTATTTAATTACCTAATTTAACATTTCTCTCATTTTAAATAAGTTAATTATTTAAAATGATTTCACATTCTTAACTGACAGTTCATTTTAGTAAATAATCTGAAAATCGATTATTTATTATCTCACAAAATCCATATTTTGAATTAATTTAATTCAAAATGGTAACTTTCTTTCAAAAATCAAGTAATTGAGCAAATTCTTGATTTTCCAAATCTGATCTTCAGTTCAACTCTTATCTTCTTGTTTTTTCAAATCTCACAAATCAGGCAGTCTTTATCTTCTTGATTTTCAAAAATCTTTATTTTTCTAATTAATTATCTCATCTATTCTCCACCGTCGATTTGATTTTCTCAGATGACATCTTGACCACTCATTTAATGATTTTTCCCTAACCCTAATTAGGGATTATCACATTAAATCTTGTCCTCTGATTTTAGGTTTTTGTCAAAATTCAATCTCGTCTGTCCATTCAAAATTGCATTTTTTATAAAATGCTATTTTGCTCACATTTTTAGATTAGACATGAATTTCGTTATTCTGATGCATTAATGCTTAGAGTTATTGGGCATTCTAGAGTCATTTTGCCATAGGCATAGGCATAGTCTTTATTTAAATCGTTCAAAACTTGCATAGGACATTGTCATAGTCAAATTGCTCACACACTCGATCTGAGGGCAACATCATACGCTACAAGCTAGAAGGTGCTATGGAGGTGAATTAGGGAAGCTTCAACGAATATCTGTATAATCGTTCTTGTTATTTGCTTTCTTTGTGCTTCACAACTTCTTTGGTTTTATATGCTTTATTGATTTGATAATCTAACCTTAGGAAATTTACCCTTATCTACAATTCCTTTTTCCCTCTTACATGTCATTTCATTATTTTCAAATTCCACCTAATTGCATTTATGGGCACATTCATCAAAATGTGCACATCCTTTGCCCATTCACATCTTGACAAGTGGCATTTGGCCATTGGTTGAAAGTTAGTCCCACATTACTTCATTTTTGGAATTTCTCCATTTTGTCTTTCTATAAATAAGAGGTTTCTCTCCTCATTTGATCATCCACAATTTGAGTAAACTTAATATACTCAATTTCATCTTCAAGCATATCTATTCTCATCAATTTTATCAAAGTCTTAGCTAGGTTATGCAGATTTTTCATCATGGAGCATATTTGAATCTTCAACAAAGTGGATCAACCTTCATCATTCATCAAAATTGCATCATAGGAGTTGGGAAAGGGCCAATTTTCACATCAAATTGGCACCAATTCCCCCATGGGATCAAGATTTTCCATGTTTAATTAGGATTTCATTGCTTTCTTATTGCGTTCTTCATTTTATTTCCTAATTTGAGCTTTGCTAATGGATTTCATGGGGAATCTTGATTCTCACTTGCATATGATCTAACTATGTGTTTGTTTATTGTGTTTTGTAGGTGCTAGGATTGGGGTTCTACATTTGGCGCTAGGAGGGAAAATCTCACGTTTAAATCACATTTTTATCAAAAAATTTGTGCTTTTTTCTATTTTTGTGTGTCTATAGGGAACTGTACCACTATCAGTCTAGCATTGCCATACAAAACTACTAGAAGTCTAGCGTCACCATACAACACTGCTTCAAACTACAAACTGCAATGCTTGGTCTTTCCCACCCAGATTTCAAAATTCTTAATTGCACCATTGATTCCATTCTCATGTGTTGGGATTCTCAAACTCCAAACTGCACCGCTGGGTAAAAATCCAACACAATCACCCTCTTTGTTTTGTTGCAGAGCGATGCTTGCAGAATTAGCGATGCTATATAGCACCACTAAGTCCTTCAAACTGCACCACTTGTGCAGAATCCGCCACTGAAGTGAAGTACAAAGTGAAATTTTAGTTTTTTATAACATGTGCTTTTTTAATTTTGATCACCTAGGTTATTAATTGCCTTCATGACTTCTATTTTTTAGTTCTAACTAGTTTTTGTAGGTTGGCTTAATCAAAGGTGAAGAAAAGAAACCTAGTGGAAGTTTTGTAATGACATCATCATCTCATGATATCAAGTGTTTTTGAACACTTTAGTGTTTGTTGAACACTCTTAGAGAATTCATAACCTCTCTTAAGGATTTGTTTCTTTTCATGCGCTTAGGACATACTAAATTTCTTCTGGGCTCTAAAAAGAACACTACAAAGAACATTTCAATTTTTGCTACAAAGGGCTTAAAAAGAACTTTAGGACAAAATCACTAGATTTGGTTTGAGGATTAACAATTGAACAAGGAAATTTCCATATTTCGTTTTGGTGCACTAAAAGGAATCAAATCATTGCTTTGTGGAATTAAAATGAACAAGTGCTTCTTTGTTTTGTAATTACTTACTCAAAGTAATATCGTTAAAAGGATGTATGTTCTTCTCTCATGCCTCACGACGATCTTGACATTACGTTTTGGTGACATTACGTTGTGTAATTTCCCCCACACTTCAATTTGGATTTTAAAATTGAACAAATCTTGTGAGTGTGAGTGGAGCATATTTCATACATTCTCTCTCTTTGAATTGCAACAAATATTGATTGAGTTACGAATATGTTTGCTTGCTTCTTTTTTTTTATCTTAGAGGGCCTGCCTTGTGGGAAAAAGTAATCACCCAAGGGAACGACCCAACTAGGAACACGCTAAAGCCAAGCAACTTCCACCTGGGATATAAGTGTGGATATTGGAACAAAGGCCAATATCATGAGGATTATTCCGACGAGAAGGGCAACAATGGTCTCTCACTGCATGGATGGTCCCCCACAAACGGAATGCCCACATTAAAACCCTTGTTTAGAAAAGGCCAAAATCCTTGATCTATTTTTTGGTGCAAGAACAATCATTCTGAAGCCACCCCATAGTTGTATGACTTTTAGTAGAAATGAAAAGTATGCCATGGGAGATTCATGGGTATTGATGCTTGGCTGACCCGAGAAGTGAGTACACTATAAGGGGGAGCCTGTGTGGTCAAGCACCTAACCATTCACTAAAAGTAGGCATAGCTAGACTTGTCCAAGTGGGGATTCAACAAATAAAATATTTCATAGCCATAGGGTTGTGCATGTTCTTGGAAACAAAACACTTTTCTTGTTCGTAAACATTGGGAAAACAAACAATCAACATTTTTCATCAAAGTTCAAACCTTTTAGGAAGCAAATATCTTTGACAAAATTCAAGTGTTATTGCTTGCCCTAGGGATTCTATCCTTAGAGGTTTCTAAACATTTGGATTTACATCTTGATTTTATTACTAAAGTCAATAATAGGTAACTTTTTCCTTGATTTCATTGAAGTTCCACACAATATACTTTGTGGAATGATAAGAAGTTAAGACATTAGACATCTAGCTCAAAGACCTAATCAAGAATTTTTTGTGGTAAAAGGAACTCACTAAGCAAAGCTAAGAACAATTGAACCCCACACATGTGTCTCAAATGATTTCACACAAGATAAAAATATAGAAACCAAAGTCAAAAGATCTTAGTCCAAAAGATCATCAAAAGTGTCTCTCAATGCTCTACGAATTTAGACAAAGATTACTTTTTAACTTTTACAAAAAAGCCTCAAGAAACAATCCCGGTTTGTACTCGTCCTATTATTGTCAAAATCCAAATCTTTTTTAGGAATTTGAACACCTTGTTTAGAGTAAAGCATGTTCTACAAAATCGAGGTCTTGTAAACAAGTATTTTTAGGTAAAAATAGGATCAAAGTCAACCTACATCCATCTTTTGAACATCAAACCAAGGTCATCTCACCAACAACTTTTGAAAATATTGAAATCATCCTTCATGCTAGACTTTTTGGAAAATCCATGAATGAAAAAATCCTTGAATCAAAACATCAAAATCATCTTGTTTAGCTAGATATATGTAGATGCATCCTTCTCCATATGCTTAGTTGAATTATCATCAAAAATTATTTTGTTTGGTTAGGTGTGGGTAGATACATCCTTCTCCCTACACTTAGTCAAACTATCATCTTGTGAGAAAATCTATCCTATAGATAACATCCAACATCTTGGGATCTATTTATTCATTATCCAAAATCAAAACACTCCAAAACCATGTCAAGGTTAAAATCAAATCCAAAAAATCCAAGAATCCCAAGAAAGTCCCAAAAGTCTAGCATTCCCCTCAAGATCTTCTAAGAGTTTAATCATCCATATCATCCCCCTTCACACATTTCACAACCACACCTTTGATCCTTAATCATCCTAGATCTTCCCTTTTGAGCCTCATTTTATGGTTCAAACAAGATTGCAACACAAGAAGAACATGGAGATCAACAAAGAACATCAACTCTAAGTGATCTAAGCCAAACCAATACTGAAATGAATCTCGTTGGATCAAGAAATCCTCTAACTAATTTTCCTTCATCATCACAAAATTTGCATGAGGAAGCTCAAGTGGAGGATATCACCAATAATTCCTTTGGGATGACACAAGACGAGATCACCAAAATGGTCCAAAACTGTGAGAATCATAGAATAGTCAACATCATGATGAAGCCCCATCCCACACAATACATGCTTGAATTAGCAAAACAAGGGGTTAAACTCCCTTTTGATTTCAATGTGAGCACCATTGTGGAAAAACCTTTCAGGTCATGCCTCAAATTTCATACATGCCCCCAATCTCATCCACACCTCCATTCCAAAGCATCACCCAACCCATCCCCCAAATTACATCATCCATTGCTCCAACTCAACCTATTGTTAACAAAGGGAGCACATTTATCAATGCAATACAAACACACCCCCTTGTCAGTAACCAAGATTTGGACGCAAACACAATCTTGGGGCAAATTGTACCACAAAATCCATAACATCCATATTTCCCCATCACCTTTCATGATCCGAATGACCCATCATCATCATTTCATGCAACACCGACATACCCATTAAACACACAAACCTCTCTCCCTATGACCTCGCAAGGAGGAGACTTATTTGGACCAAGGGGCATCTTTGACCCTTCATCTTCATCATTTCCCCAATGGAGTGTGCCACTCACTTTTCCACCACTCCCACCCTTACCTCCAATATCAACATCAACTCTTGGTTTGGGGTTACCACCATTACTGCCACTCATTCAAAACAATCTCCCAATCATCAATAAAAAAAAATAACAAATCCACCCATCTTGCCATTGGTATCACAACAACAGATGGAAACCATCCCAATAACACAAACAACCACCACATCATTAGCCATGGTCTCTCAAGGACCAATAATATCAATCACACCATCCACTACACAAATCCCAATCATCAATACAATGGTGCCTCTCATCACAACAACAAACACTATACCAAATCTGGCGCCACCACCACCACCACCTCCACCACCAAACACAAATAAATCAAGCCAATATAGAATTGCATTACAAGCTACTCAATAAGTTTCCTATCAAAAGACACTTCAGCAAATCCAAAACCGACAAGCTACACAACTAGCCACTCAGCAAGCACAAATACAATTAGTTGCATAGCAAGTAGCACAAGTAGCACAAGCTGCACAAGCCACTCAAGCCACACAACAAGCACAACAAGCACAGAAGGATTCTCAAGCCCAAGCCCTATTACAACAACAACAAGCCACTCAAGCCACGCAGGCTACTTAGGCTGCACAAATTGCACAAGCTACCCAACAAGTACAAGCCTAAGCTCAAGCACAAGTGCAAGCTCGAGCCCAATACCAAGCTCAATAGGCACAGGAACAAGCATAAGCACAAGAACAAGCACAATACCTCGCACAACAAGTAGCCCAAAAATAAGCATACTAGCAAGCATTGAAGCAATACCAAGAACAATAAGAAGCAGCCCAACTATCATCCCAACAACAAGCATTGTTGGTGCAACAACAACAACAAGCTCAACAACAAGCACTATTAGTGCAACAACAATAGGACCAACAACAAGCATTGTTGATACAACAATAAGTACAAGCATACTTGGCACAAAAAAATTTGCAAACACCATCCATCAACACACCAACTAATCCACCCATCCCTCCAAAAAATGAACCACCACAAAACACCTTCATCTCACCCCCTGATCCGCAAAACGACGTCACAACACATATCAAGTTACTCTCACAACAAGTGCTTGATCTTCAATCAAGGAAAACCACAAAGACACCCAGCAAATTGTGTCCTTATCTATTCAACAGGAGTATTGTAATGAAACCGTTCCCAAAGGGATTTCAAATCCCTAAATTTGATAAATATCAAGGGACGGGAAACCCTGAAGATCACATCAGGGAATTCCAAGTGCATTACATGGAAGTCACATATGATGATACATATCTGTTGTGGCTATTTCCTAGAATTTTGGTTGGCCATGCCATGGAGTGGTTCTCTCACCTCCCTCCTAGCATCAAGAAGTTCCAAGAAATAGTAGATGCATTCATAAAAATTTATTCATTCAATATCGGTATGGATGTTAGTCTAGAGGAACTATCAGCTCTTAAACAAGGTAAAAATGAATCATTTGCTTTGTTTCTACAACAATGGCAATCCAAGCCCAAAAGGAGCAAATGGGTCATGCCAAAAGAACAACAATTTTGCACCATCATCTCCAATTTGGAGGGAACCTTGGCATTTCATCTCAAGGTGCAAGGTATCACCACTTATGATCAATTGATCTTCAAGGTGCTTAACATTGAACGAGCCCTTATTACACAAGGAGGGACACCCACATATCTAGAACAAAAAAACAATTGCCCATCCAATAGCTATAATGAGAAACCTCGCACATGGGAAAGGAACATAAATGTCACAAACGATGGTGTGGTTGATGCTAAGGTCATAATCAGTTCTCTGAGGAAAAACACCCAAACCTACCAACAACAACAAAACAATGATCAGAACAACACCCAAACCAATGCGGTAGCACAACACCAACCAACCAACAATCAGGTTAATAACCTAAATAATCAAGGGAGACCACCCCCACGAAACAAAAATCCTCCCAAGCAGAAGTACACTGCCTTTAGGGAACCACTTGAGGTTGTCATGAACAAATTGATAAACAAAAACCTCATCAAGGCACCCACCTATGAGAATTACCAAGAACCAGAAGTGAAACCACCCTGGTATAATAAAAACTAGCTTTGTGACTTTCACAAAATCAAAGGGCACACCACTAACAGTTGCATGAGGTTGAAAAACCTAATCCAGGACCTCATTGATCAAAAAATCATAAATGTGGAGCAACCAATAGGAAACCAAGACCTAAAGATATACACCAATCTGATGCCTGATCACAACAAGGGAAACAATGATAAAGGAAAAGGAAAATACAAGGACGTGAACCACGTGTATGAGCATGTTGTGGCAACACTTGAGGAGTATGTCCCTATAAATTAACATTAAGGGAGCCAATGTGGACTGTGGAGTCACCACATGTGGCGAAAAAGTCACCATCGCTAGACCCTCACAAACACCTAGGGAATCCTCTTCAAAATCCATCTTGCATGGCTATAATGTCCTTGACCAACTAAAGATAACCCTTTCTTAGATATCCATCATGGAGTTGCTGAAGATATCACCTGCCCACAGAAAAATTCTAGAAGAAGCATTAGCCTCATCCACCGTCTCCTCCGATCTAGATACAAATCAATTCCAAGCTATGGTCAGAAATATCACCACTACAAGACTTTTCACATTCTTAGGCCAGGACTTCCCCGCTCAACCATCTCACAATCATGCTCTCCACCTTGAAGTCTTGGTTCACAAAAATAAAGTCAAGAGAGTCTTGGTGGATGGGGGCACAGGTCTTAACATTTGTTCTCTAAAGCTAATAAAGAATATGGGATTCTCAGAGGATTCCATTAAAAAATTCAAGGGCATTATGATCAAAGCTTATGATGATTAGGAAAGAGTGTCTCTAGGCACTATCCAGATTCTTGTTCAAGTAGGACCCACCATTATGGAAACCACATGCCAAGTCCAGGACCTTCATCTGCCTTATAACATTCTCCTAGGGAATCCGTGGATCCATGGGATGTAAGTGGTGGCATCGACCTTTCACCAATGCATCAAATTACTATATGAAAATCAAGAGGTTACCATCCATGGTGATCCTAAACCCTTTGCCTATTGCAAAAGCCTGAAAGCCAATTATTACAAGATCCCCCAAGTTCCAAAAAATGATGAAGGCCCCACCACTCCATATGTAGATCCAACTATGTTACCCTCCACTTATGAGACAAAGACACCCTCCATCCCTGATATCTTTGAAATAAAAGTCATTATCCAAGATGATGGATGTGGGAATTACAAAATGAAGAAAAGTGCCTTTGTGGTAGGGGAATTACCACAATCTCCTAGATCTCATGGACAACCTCAACTAGCAGGAGCATCATCCCAAACCATCATAGCAGGTTCATCCAGCTTTAGAAGTTGGGGAGACCTAGGTCGAGAAGTGATTGAAGAGGAACCATCCCATCTTCTATAGAAAGACAATAGACCGACAGTTGATCTACCTATGGATGATAGCAGTAAAGGCCTACAAATGATGCTCACCATGGGCTATGAAAAAAATATAAAGTTGGGAAAAAATGACAATGGTCTATTAATACCTCTCATTCCTATGATATGTATGAGAAATCTTAGCCTCAGATGTACCCCTACGAGGGTGACCATACTTGGTAGAGGTGCCTCAGTTAGGAATGTCAGAAATACTCCTTGGCAATCAACATCCACTCATCAAACACCCATATCTCTAGATCAGGTCATAGATGTTGGTAATGAAGAAGACCCCATAACCAATTTACCCATGCTTTTTGAAGATACCTCCCTCCTCATGATTAGTGTTGTATCATTTGAGTCAACCAATCAAACCCACGAGATCAATCTAGTCTACCCCCAACTCATCGATTACAACCAACGAGGACTGCCAATTTTGGACACCTTTGAAAATGATGAAGCGCTCTCAGAATTCATGGGACTTCATAACACAATTCATGGGAGATGATTGAATCCTTCAGTCATAAAAGCAAAAAATTGAGAATAATCGCAAAGTATTTGAGTGAAAACCACACCATGGCACTCTCCGACCCAAAAATAGTAAAAAGAAAGGATGCATCCAATGGTGAAAACCTCTCTGAGGCACCCAATGATGGGGGATTCAATCTTCCTCTCAAAGCTCTACATCAGGAAAAGTCAGCGGTTCTAGCCAAAAAGTGCAACCTAGTCAACTTAGGGATAGAGCAAACCCCGCACATCACATTCTATGCTGAGTCATTACTATCAAAGGAACAAGAGCTCCTAGCAGCCTTCTTAAAGGAAAGAAAGGTCAAATTTTCATGGAGCTATGCTGACATGCTCGGGTTGGATCCAGAGATTGTCATCCACCATCTAATAGTTTACCCTGAAGCAAAGCCTGTCAGGTAGAAACTCAGAAAAATGCATCCCCAGATAGCATTGTTAGTCAAGATGGAATTGAAGAAGCTACTTGATGCAGGTTTCATATAACCAATCAACTATCCATAATGGGTATCAAATTTGGTTCCTATTTCAAAACCTAATGGGGGCATCCAAATCTGCATGAATTTCAGAGACCTAAACAAAGCATGTCCAAAAGATGATTTCTCATTGCCTAACATTGACATGATTGAAGACATGACAACGAGACATGAGATGCTTTCTCTAATGGATGGTTTCTCTAGGTATAACCAAATAATGATTGCCAAAGAAGACCAATACAAAACAACCTTCATTTGTCCATGGGGGACATACTACTGGAACATGATGTCGTTTGGCCTAAAGAACGTTGGAGCAACATATCAGAGGGCCATGACCTTAATATTTAATGACATGATACATAAGACTATGGAAGATTATGTCGATGACATATTGGAAAAATCTAGAAACAGAAGGGACCACATAGCAGCATTAAGTGTTTTTTTGACAGGCTGGAGGAATAGAAGGTCCATTTAAATCCAAAGAAGTACGTCTTCGGTGTACAATCAAGGAAGCTTTTGGGATACATTGTGTCCATGAGAGGGATTGAAATACATCCTGCCAAGGTAAAGGAAATCCTCGAGATGGAGGCTCCTAAAACATTGAAATAGTTGAGAGGCCTCAAAGGCAGGCTTCAGTCCATTTGCAGATTCATAGCAAAACTGGTAGACAAGTAAATCCCTTATTCTCACCTACTCCACAAGGGGGTAGCGTACAAGTGGGATGAAAAGTGTGATGAAGCCTTCAAAAAAATCAAAGAATATTTGCTCACACCTCTGATCCTCATGCCACCGATTCCAAGAAAGCCACTAATCCTCTATGTATCAGCAACCACAACAACCCTCAGTGCTCTCCTAGCCCAACACAATGAAAATGGGATAGAGAGGGCCATCTATTACATCAGCAGCATAATGTTCGGGCATGAGTTAAACTACTCATTCATCAAAAAATCGTGTATAGAAGTAGTGTTTGCTTCACAAAAATTCAGACACTACATGTTTGCACACAAAATCAAACTCATCACCAAAATCAACCCCCTAAAGTACCTACTATCAAAGGAAATGCTCACAGGAAGGATGGCCAAGTGGGTCATGATTCTATCTGAATATGACATCGAGTACGTGGAACAAAAAGCAATCAAAGGCTAAGCGTTCATAGATCAGCTTGCAAAAGCACCCATGTATTTAGAGAATCCACTCATATCAGAGTTTCCATATGAATCCATCTTCAATCTCAGCATAGCCAAGCACTGGAAACTCTACTTTGATGGTTCCTACATGCAACATGGCTCAGGAGCTGGTGTCTTCTTCATCACCCCATAAGGGGACTGTATACCTAGATCCTACAAATTGGAATTCCCCTCCACTAACAACATTGTAGAATATGAGGCTTTAACCATAGGTCTCAGAATAGCAATGTAGTGGCACATCATGGCCCTCAGGGTATATGGAGACTCCCAACTGATAATAAATCAAGTAAATAACAAGTACCAAACAAAGGATGATAAGCTAACTCCATAAAAAAAGTTGGTAGAGAATCTCAAGGAATCATTCATTGATATCACATTCGAGTAGATTCTCAGAGCAAAAAATAGAGCAATGGACGCCATGGAAACTATTGGATCCCTAGTGGACATCCCTCGCAATGTCCCAAAGCATGAATTCCTGGTAGAGTAGCTTCTCATTCCAGCATTCAAGATCCCAGAGTCATAATTTTTGTGTGAAATCGTTGGTTCCAATGATCCCTGGTACCATGACATTTACACCTACCTGTGAATAGGAGTCCTCCTCGCTAACTTACCTTCGAGTCTAAAGAGAACCTTTATCAAAAATACATCCCAATTTGTGATTCTAGGAGATACCCTATATCGTAGGAGCATAGAAGGAACCCTGTTAAGGTGTTTGAATCCTAAGGAGGCTTTGACTGCTCTAACTGAGGTGCATAACAAAATTTGTGGTTCACACTCAAGCGGTATGACCTTGGCCAAGAAACTACTGAGGACGGGTTATTATTGGCCTACTATGGAAAGAGAAGCACATGACTATGTCAAAAGGTGTCTAAAATGTCAATAGCATGGGGACCTCATCCATGCACCAGCTCAAGAGCTTCATCCCATCATCACACCATGGCCCTTTTCACAGTGGGGGCTCGATCTTTTCGAAAAAATCACCCCCACCTCATCCAGTGGCCACAAGTTTATCATAACCACCACTGAGTACTTTACCAAGTGGGTGGAAGCCATACCAATGACATACATTACTAGAAAACATATATCAAAGTTCATCCTGAACTACTTAATATGCTGCTATGATGTTCCCCAAGCTATTATCTCAGATAATGGGACACCTTTCAAGAATCGAGATGTTCATGACCTTTTCAACAAGTTCAAAACCCAATATCACTTTTCCACTCCATATTATCCCCAAGGCAATGGCCAAGCAAAAGCTACCAATAAAACCATTCTAAAAATTCTCAAAAAGACAGTCAATGATGCAGGTCGTGACTGGCATCTATAGCTAAATCCTACCCTCTAGGCTTATCAAACCAACATTCACACACCCATAGGTTCCACTCCCTTCTCCCTAGTCTACGGATCATAAGCCATATTACCCATTGAGATCGAGCTCCCATCACTAAGAATATCACTACACAATCTCATCACGGATGAAGAATACCGAGTATCAAGACTAAATGAGCTATAATTACTAGATGAGCGGCATATGGAAGCATTAAATCATTTGTAGGTCTATCATAACCAACTCAAGAGGATATATAAGAAGAAGATCAGGAGCAGGACCTTCCAAATTGGAGAATTGGTGCTAAAAGATAATCAAAAGAACGTCCCAAACCCAAATGACAAAGGAAAATTTGAACCCAACTGGTTGGGGCCATTTATCATCATAGCGAGCTATAAGTTAGGGTCATATTAGTTATCAACACTTGAAGGAAAGCCTCTGCAGGAGCCCATGAACATCTCCCATCTTAAAAATTATTATGCCTAAAATATTTTAAGGTATAGAACCCAAAAATTCAAAAAAATTAGAAAATATCCTTAAAAAGTGGTCATCTTGATGAAAACCTGGCAAACAGGCATCTTGGTGACAAAAAAAGAAAACAAAAATTCCAAAAAAATCAGAAAAAGGATAAAAAACAATAAAGAGAAAAAATGTCCTCTAGTGAAAACCACTTTGATGGTGCTTTGGGAAACTACCTTGGTGAAAACCTGGAAAACAAGTGCCTTGTGTAAATAAGCACTTTCCATCCACCAGGATGTTTGCAACTTATTTTGCACGCTTCCATCATCCATCACATTCCATATCCCCATCCATCATTCATTCGACATCTGCATCATAGCTTGGTCCTGTGTTCGTGTCATGATCCCTCCTAGTACTACTCAACTTATTCTCAAGGTCAATTTGTCCTGCCTCTATCAAAGTAGTCTATTGTTTCAAGCTGGGGGCATGTTCTCATTGGATCAGATTCATCTATATTCTTGAAGTCCTTAAATTAGGAAATCTAAAAACATAAAAAAAATTAGAAAATCCAAAAACATCAAAAAATTGCAAAATCCAAAAACATTCAAAACCTATCAAAATCCAAAAACGGGTCAAAAAGTCAAAAAAAAGTCATCTTGTCAAAATACGTCATCTCTGAGCCTTGAATGTAGGCAAGGTTGATCTTTTATCATCCCTCGAGACAATTAGGTCAGTCCTTTAGGAGTCTGTCATAATAAACTGGCAGTCCATTTATTCATATCTCATCAATAATCAAGTCTATGATAGTCGAGCTATGTGGTCTCTGCATGTATAACATAGGAAAGGCTAATCTGTTGATCAGCCCCTAAGGCCCCTAGGATAGGTCTTTAGGTTAGGTCTTGGTTAAAATTTTAGAAAACCCCAAAAACATGTGGAAAATCAAAAATCAAAACATTTGTAAAATCTTGAAAATACCAAAAAACAGCCTCAAAACAATTCAGAAAACTCCAGAAACATCCAAATATTTGAAAAAAATCCATCTGTCTCATCTTGCTTTCACCTACAATAAGCATCACTCACAATAAATCAATCATCATCTCCAACCTTTGGTGAAACAATCAGAAACAGGTCTAGCAGTTCAAAAACGTGAAAACTTGAATGTCAAAGTCCCAAGTCTAAGTCAATACGTAAACAAGTTGGTCAACTCTTTGTGTCAATAGCCTATCATCCAATCAATCTCATATCAAATCATCTAATATCATCATGTCCTAGGATGCATCCTTCCTACAATGAACATCAACATCAGGCATCACCGTAGTGTAGTCTTGGCTAGCGGTATTGAAGAACATCAACTTGTTTGTTTACTTTGTCTTTCTCTTTTGATTTATATTATTGCATTCATTCCAAGGACCTATCGATGATATCCAAATGAAGGATTTAGAGAGATAGGAATGGGGCAATGATCATTATCTTTTATCTACTATTCTTGTTGGATATTTTTATAATATAACCTTTTTAATGTGTGCTTTGTTTAGGTGTAGGAAATGTGTTTTAAGTATTTTTTTGACCACATAGGAAGGCTAGATTTTCTATGTTTTGGTCTGAGATGTTTGGAATATCTGAACTACATTTTGAATAAGGTTTCATATGCTAGGTGTGAACAAGAATACTAATATTTGATTGTCAATTCAAAGTCTATCACACTAGGTGCAACGCCATCCTGGTTCTTTATACCTTGATGCATCCTACCTACGTGTGTAATCAAACATAAGATAATTGACCCTTTGAAAATCCCAACTCCTCAGAAAAAACTAATCATCATCATCATCATCATTGTATGTCTTGTTGGAATCTCTTGCTTTCTTCTATCTTCTTTCAAGCTAACATGGCTCCATGATAGTTAGTCACAAATCATTATCGTTATTGCATTCATCCTGCATCCACAAAACCATTAGCATATTGCATACTAAATATCATATTACATAGAAAACATTAATCATAACACCATTCAATGCATTTCCATCCATACATAATATAGATTGGTTATTCTAAGCATCTCATAAACTATACATTTGAATTCATTATATAAACATAAAAGCAATCATCCCATAGCATTATAAACATCATACACCGTTACCCTAACATTTGTATCACAATAAAATTGCATAATCATCCCATATCACATATAAAACATCCTTTATGCCATCACATCATATATCATATATCAAAAGCATCCATTTGCATGTCATAAACATCATATCATAACACATACATATATCATTTCATAAAACATCACTTCAACATATCATATCATCACATCATCATCATAACATCATAAGTGCATATCATACATGAGAAAATTACACACATCTTATCATCCATCATTGCATAAAAATATAGATCCGTTAGTCTAAACATTTGCATACCATAACATTTTGCATACATCATGAAAAGTGCATAAGAAAAGGTAGGAAAAAGAAAGGCATCCATACATCATTCATCATATCATATCATATCATCATATAGTGCATGAGAAAAAATAATGAAAAGAGAAGAAAGATTGCATTTACATCATCACATAGAACATAATGCACATCACATAATCATTGCATCACATCATAAAGTCACACATCACATAGCATCATCATCATCATCATAAGCATCATATAAGTATCATCATCATAACATAGAACATTATTGCATCACATATAGAAATAAGATCCATCCATAAAGCATAAAGTAAAGATAGGACATATCACATCATATCGAATAAATATCATCTCATATATCATCAAAATAACTACACTGTCATGGTACAAAAAATTAGATCAATGTACATGTGTATGTCAATGGAGTACAATGGCCCATGGGGCTATCAAAAATGAGCCCATGGGGCACAAAAAGAATCTTGTCTCTGATAAAAATGACCTATCCCTATTGGTTGTTGCCCTCGCCACCTACTCTTTCTCCATGATCCTTTGCAGGTTTGTGGTCAGTCCTCTGTGAAAAATATAGCACTCGGGTTGCTTGCGGCACAACCTGGTAATAATGTAACCTGTAGTATTCGGCCTCCTGGATGGCCTCTTGGTATGATCAAAGCAATACTATGCTTCGGGAGGAGGATGAAAACATACTCTCAATATGTTGTCGTCTACCCATCTCTGCTACTACCTATAGCTCTGCAGCCTATCTTTGTTGGACTGCTTGGTCTCGCTCTAATTGTAGCTGATCCCATTCAGCTATCAGTGCCTATAACTACAATATTTGGCCATCTCTAGGGTCCAAATGGGGAGGTGGCTGCATGGGTGGCTGGTCCTTACCCCTGTCTCTGGGTGGTGTTGGGACCCTATCCTGTCATCCCTGATCCTGATCCCACCGAGGGACATCCTGTCTCTGCTCCCCCACTTGTGGATCTAGGAGTGGCTGATCCTATGGCCCCCTATCCTAATCTAGTGGTGGTCCTCTTCCTCTTTGGTCCTTGTCTTCGTCCCCTCGGCCTCGACTTGCTCCCCTGCCCCTAGCTCTGCGTCGAGAAAATGGTGTCCCTGGCACTATCAGGCGAAGAGGCGACTGAAACCAATCTCTATATGCCTACATGGTCCCTAGATCAGCCTGTCCCTGGTCATATGGACATGGCCTAGCCACCAATTGCATGAAACTCTGAACTACCTCATGGGTAGGTATATATCAGCCCTAAGAGCTCTGGCTCATTGTTCATGCAAAAATGGCCACATACTAAGCATCTGGCCTATCTTGTGGCTTGCCAAACTGCCTCTAAACTCTACCTGGCAGGTACATCTCGAGCATCGTGTGCTCCCTACCCTACTTCAATCTATCTTTGGGGGCTAAGAAAAGTTACTGCACATCGTCAAACCATGCAGGTCATCCAAGATATGGCTGCCATGTGAAAACACAAATATCATTGAGAAATCTCCTCCAATGAGGAATCTCGTGATGTCTTGTGTGGGTGAATGAAACACCTCCTCTGTATTTCTAGACAACGGGATCATTTGGCTACATGGTAACTGGAACAACTCTAAGACGCAACACAAAAATGTGCTCCCAAGCCCAGATGTGTAGCAATGTAATGCCAAACCCAAGTGCTTGGTCGTCTAGGTAGGAAAACTCATGCAAATCTCTATACAGTGAGGCTAGAAGAACTGGCCCCCATGCAAACAGTGTTTGTCATAAAACCATGCACTCCCAAGCGAGCCCCCATCCAAGATTGAAGTATCAGCCTTGTCAATCTTGTGCAACAAGACCTGATATGATGGCTTCAATGAAAAGGTGGAAGGGTGACTCAGAGAGCCTATAATGCTCTAACTTGATCTGACCCTCACAGAAAACAAGCTAATCAAGGCCCATAATATCAAATCAAGCCTCCCTCCCAACATCCATGTCATATATCACCTACTCTCTGTGGATGGGCAATATGTGGATCTGCCACACATCCTCTAGTGTGACTGTCACCTCACCTGTCGGGAGGTGGAAAGAGGATGTCTCACTATTCCATCTCTTAGAGAGTGTCGTTAGCATACCCAAGTGTGTCTGAATGGGTGGTGCATAGGCAATGTACCAAAGTCTGATCCGCCCTAGGTGCTCCTGTTGTCACTTAGACAGATCATCCAAAATGCTAAAAAGTCTGAGGACCTATGCTCACGTGAGTAAAGTATCATCACTTCCTCCTGCATCAAGAAATCCACTGTGTTAAAATTCATCAAAAAAGTCTTGATCCTGGTTTGTCTCGACATCCCGAAGCAACCTCAACATCGTTGTCTGTGGGTGCAATGTAGTTTACAAACTCCAAACTACACTACTAGGAGTATTTCAATCTCAAACTCTGCCACAAAGTCGCATCTTGCGAAGGCGGCTCAATTTAGGAGGAAACCCTAGTTTCAAAGAGAACTGTGGCAGTGCACTTTGCATATGTGATTGGGTTTGGAATTTAAACCCTAATTCCAAACTGCGCCACGGTGTCACTACTCACGACTACAGTATAGTTTGAGGCCGAGCGGCGCTGTTTAAATTTTTTTGTGGTGCATAATAGAATCACTCCTAAAAGCTAAGTTTTCTAACCTAATAAATGCATGCGTAAATCAAAAAATGAAGTTGGGTCAAGTTGACTCACCGGTAGTCCAGTGCCAGGAAGCCTCTGGTGTGTCTGTACTCTATCGGAAATGTGTTGGGGAAGTTGTTGTTGTGCCTTCTAGCAAAGGTGTTAGAGCTCAAAATTGCAAAATATCTAAAGCCTGAATGTGAAAATGAATTGGAAGTGGCCCCTCAAGGCCTATTTAAGCCTAAAAATTAGGGTTTTTTACCCTGTTTAAGACGTCTTGCTAGGGTTTTGGTCCTATGATCCTATTTTCACCCAACCGAGGGCTGTTTTCACACTGTTTTTGCATTTTATCTCATTTTTTACCTTCTAGAGCCTTTCTAGACCCATCGAGCACCTTCTCTTTTTTTGCGAGATAACCCAAAAAATAAAATAAAAAAATTGTCCAATCTCTCGAGTGGGTAGTAGATTGGCATATTTCTCCCGCTAAGGCAATAGTGGGGCAAGTTTTGAAATCAAAATTTTTTTGGCTTTTGATCGAGACATTTTATTCTTTAAATCAACGCAACAAGTACATCGCTTCAAAGAGGGGCAAAATGTAGACACGTAAAATGTACTGATTGGCATTACACACTTGATCCTGATTTACTGACACCATTTCAACCTAAATTATCCTCTTAGCTTGTCATCACTCTTCGTCCCTTCATTAATTAAATAATCATTTATCTGATTAAGTCATTCTCTCTTGTTAATTAAATCAATCAATCTAATCTAATTAACCCTATATCTCTATTTAATTAAATAATTCATTTTATTTGATTAAATCTCTAAAGTCACCCTATTAAATTAAATAAATTAAAACCTTGTTTGATTTAATCTAACATCATCCCCTTTAATTAAATAAATAAAAACCATTTATTTAATTAAATCTAAACCATTTTCTTCTCATCTTTTGATTTAAATCAACCCATAAATGTAAATCAATTAGTCACATGATCTAATCCTTCTTTAAATTAATTAACCCTTGATTAATTAAATTCTAATCCATGTCCCATCCTCTAGCTTTTTCCACTTGCAACAGTGGGGCATCATAAAATCAGAGAATTTTTAACTTTGATCTCAACAAGATTATTCTTTGAACCAATGCAACAAGTGCATCACTTCAAAGAGGGGCAAAATGTAGACATGGAAAATATACCGATTGACATTGCACATCTGATTCTGATTACTAATACCATTTCATCTTGAATCATCCCTCAGTCTAACCATATAATCAAATTTCCTTATTCGGTTGAATTCATCAATTTCCTTCCCTTAATTAAATAAATCAGTTTATCTAATTAAGTCTCTCTCTTTTGTTAATTAAATCAATCAATCTGATCTAATTATCCCTATTTAATTAAATAATTAATGTTATTTTATTAAATCTCTAAAGTCTATCTATTAAATTAAATAAATTAAAAACTTATTTAATTTAATCTAACATCATCTCCTTTAATTAAATAAATAAAAATCTTTATTTAATTAATCTCTTATCAAATTCCTCTTATATTTGATTTAAATAAATCCACAAATCTAAGTCAAATTTTTCACATCAACTAATCTCTCATTAAATTAATTAACCTTTGATTAATTTAATCTCTTATCATGTCCCATCCTCCAACTTTTTCCACTTGCACATGAAAATAGATTTAATTGATTTATTAAATCCTTATTTTCCTCAACAAGGCATCTTTTGGAATATTCCCCCAAGTTTGAATTCATATTCCAAATTGACATGTACATCCAACAAGGTATTTACTCCATCTTACATGTCCTTTTCCTTGAGCCAAGTGGCATTTAATGCATTTTCCCTTCCCTCTTGCATGTCATTTCAACAAATTTGAAATTCAAAAATATGCATTTATTGGCACAATCCTCAAAACTTGCACATCCTCCATCCACTCATAGATTGACAAGTGGCATCTTGCCATTGGATGAATTTTAGTCCCACATTGCTCAAATTTGAACATTCATCCATCTTGGCATTCTATAAATAAAGAGCTCATATCCTCATTTGATCATCCACAAATTATGAAAAGTTACCATGCTCAAATCATTAGCAATCCTAATCCATTTTTATTGAATCATAGCTAGGTTATGCAAATTTTCTTATTGGAGCATTCTTCAACATCATCAAAGTGGATCAATTGTCATCAACACATCAAGCTTGCATCATACGAATTGGGAAAGGGCCAATTTTCACATCAAATTGGCACCAATTCCCCCATGGGATCAAGAGTTTTCTTGCTTAATTAAGATTCAATCTTTATTTTGTTATTTCATTGTGTTTTTCATTGTTTTTTCCTAATTTGAGTTATGTTAATGGATTTCATGGGGAATCTTTGTTCTTGCTTGCAATTGATTATCTAATGTGTTTGTTCTCATTGTTTTGTAGGTATTTGGATTGAGGTTCACACACATTTAATTCATTTATTAAATCTCTATTTTCTCTCAACTTGGCATCTTTTAGAAGAATATTCTTCCAAATTTGAAATCCCTCCAAGTGGACTTTGTCCTTCCAACAAGACATTCATTCCTTCTTACATGTCCTTGTGCATTGAGCCAAGTGGCATTTAAGTCATTCCCTTTTCCCTCTTACATATCATTTCATTATTTTCAAATTCCACCTAATTGCATTTATGGGCACATTTATCAAAATGTGCACATCCTTTGCCCATTCACATCTTGACAAGTGGCATTTGGCCATTGGTTGAAAGTTAGTCCCACATGTTGGAACTGTTAAAATTTTGGACAATTTCACATGTTTTCCATAACCCTAAGTTTCCATATAGTCCTCATCATATACACATGGGTTTGTTTTCATATCATTCTACTCACATTTTGTCCATATTTGTCTCATTGAATCCATCGAGTCTTACATATTTCATATCATGGTCTGTTTCGGCATGACAATTTCTGGGTCTCCCCGATTCAGTTTTTTGGCAAACATCTGTGTTTCCTATCGGCAAGACGTTTCTGATGTCATGGCAATTGTATTTCATCTACTGGCAGTTATCGGCATGACTTTCACGTGGTTTCGGCGACAGGAGGATACATATATTGGCAAGAGTTTTGGCGTCGATATAATGTCACAATGAGATTGTTTTATCTTGCCGACTAGTGAATGAAGATGCCTATCAGTGTGAGTCTTTGCATCAGTGTAATGTTATAATGAACTTGATATGTCTTACTAATTTTCTCATGTAGATATCTTTCGGCCAGAGTCATTTTTTTCAGCATTGTGTCTTGGCGAAGTCTTTCTTGTCTTACCGACTTGTGCTCTAATGTTCACTTCGGCCAAATGGGTTGTTTTCGATGAGAGGTTATAACGAGATTCTATTGTCTCTTCGACCAGCGGTGGATGAATTGATATATCGGTATGAGTTACTGGCTTCAGTGAAATGTCATAGTGACTTTGTTGGGTCTCACCGATAAAAATGGCATAAGGTCTTTGTCAGTGTGAGATTTGATTTCTCTTGGTGATCTAAATGTGCTCGGGATGTTTTGGTATGACTTAGCAGACTCTTTGGGACCTCTCTCCCCAATTTTGATTTGTCTTGGCAATAGCGAATGAAGGATATGTTTCGGCAAGAGTGTGCTTGTGTCATGGCGACATACATGATAGATGAAGATTTTTGATGAGATTTAATATGGTCTACGTGAGGTCTCTCCGATACTATTTAGTCACAGCGATAGTGAATGGGACAAAAGTGCATTTCGGTGAGAAACTTATTATGTCTTGGTGACTAAGAAACATTAAGGGCTTTCGGGGAAACATAATGTGATCAACATGATATTTCTTCGACAGTGGAGAGTCACGGCGAAGGTGAACAAAACCAAGGAACGATTGACGATTGAATTGCCTTTGACATACCTACTGGATTGTCTCAGCGACTGATTCACTGATGACTAATAAGATTCAAATGTTGTGGCCGACATATAAATGCTTAATTTCAATTGCACGCTGACATGAATTTTCCTGAATATTGTGGTAAGTCGACATGGAATATGAAATGATGTGTCTATTCGGTTGCTGGTGTATAAATATGCACTTTCGAATGTAATATGATATCAGATTTTAGATAGATATAGCAGGTAGAGGATGGATACAGTAGAATAAAGCCCTCATTTCAGAGGCTATGTTGCATGTTTTCAAATGGCGATTTCAATGAAAGTTAGTTAATGTGGCAGGTTATTTCTGGTGTCAATTGTCTATTGAGTTTATTGAAAAGTATTGCTAAGCTGTCTCCATGATTGACTCTTTTTGGTTGTTTAAATTGATGTAACAAGTTTACTTTCAGTTTATCAGTGCACATTTGTTGTATCTGTGTGGTTAATTAACTGTTTCTCTCAAGAAGAGATTAAATCCTTTTGGTTGATCATAGTAATTAGGGAGATTCATCTAGATTATTAAAGTAGAGCTTAGTAGTCACAATCTTGCATGTTTATACAAGTATAAACAGAACATATGCCAACAATTTGAGTTTCTGCCAGAATAAGTTGCCCATTGCTATTTCATTTGACTCCGCATACCCAATAACACACTAGTCTCTAAATTTCATCATTTAATTCATTTAGTTTCTTTGCATCTGTTAATTGAGCATTTTAGAATTTAGATTAGAAGATTGCTTTTGCTATTGCTATCAAGTTTGGTTTCATTTGTTCACTTCCATCTACCATTGTGGAAAAATCTCTGCAAGAAGGATAATCATAAGTCAAGTCTGCTTCATTCAGATAGGTACACCTGCCTAGATTTAGCAGCACCTGAAGAGTAGAAGGTTAAATTCTTTTGACCTTGTCTGTTACCCTGAAATGTATCAAGAGATTGGCAACCTCTTGAGGCATTCTGCCTGCGTTTTTGAGAGCTAAAAAATTGGCGACTCTGCTGGGGATTACATCAGAAAATTTAGTTGAAGACAATCATATAGAGTCAGTGAAGAAGAAGTTGTAATTTGAGAAGTTTCAGAAAGAGTGATTCCGCTGGGGAGAAGACCAGAAATAATCATTTTCCTACTTTTGGAAAAGTAGGTGGTGACTCTGTAAAAAGCTTGATGAAGAATGGAATTTGTATATGGAACGAGTGAATACACAAATGCAGGAAGGTATTGGATTCCTCAAATGCTTGATTGTACAATTGGAAATTTCTACAATGAAGGCAGTACATATCATGCACATCAGAACACTTATTCTCCACAATTGCATAAGCAAATAAATACTTATCCAGTCCCTCCTAGACAAAGATTGGCAAGTTATCAAGAATGTCAGTGTGATCAGTGTCAGGTGCAATGTCAATGTGATCAATGTCAAGTGTAGCACAATTCCAATTCGCTTGAAGATATCAGCCAGAATCTGCAACAAGGTATGTATCAGAACCAACAATATAATGATGATGAATATTTCAAAAATCTTTTGGATACCTTTCTTGGCATAAGGAGATGTAGAGGAGAATCCGGGTGCTCTTTGCTCCACATAATGATGGGTATTTGTAGAAAAATACCTATGAACTTCCCACCTAGTAAACTTGAGATCATTCGGCAGTTCATGAAAGTGTATGAGCCAAACCCAGTTTATTGGCCTGAATTATGCATACCAATTTATTTTGATCAACTAGATGAATGGACAGACATTGTAGACAGGTAAAGATATGAAGATAATTGCGACATCATTGATGAAGATAGAGATATCTATCAAAATGTGCAGCAATATGTGTGCCATAATCAACAATTTGAAGAAGAAGAAGCTAAGTATGTACATACTCAAATTCAAGACTCCATCATAGAATCAGAATGTGGAATTTACCCCTTGATACATTTCTTAACATAAGGAGGTATGAAGGAGAAGATATGACTTCTCTTTACAATAGAATGATAGATATTTGTATGCAGTTACCTTCTCATTATAGGCCTACAAGGGCTATGTTTGTTGAACAGTTCGTAAGAGAAGCAAAGCCAGAATCAATTTATTGGCCAGATAAATGACATACCTTTGATATAGCGAATAAATTTATTGACACCATGGAGAGGATAAGGTATGTTGAATCCAATGGTTGTGTTTCTGATAAGAATAGAGACATTGATCAAACAATGTATCCAATAGAAGATGAGACATGTGCAAGTCAGAATGACTCATCTGATAGCTTGCATGATGAAGATGAAGGTACAAGATATCTCTCTTGCATAACAAATTGTGACCATAAAGGCAATGCATGTTGTGAGGAATCCAGTGAGTATTCAGATTGTGAAGATGCACCTGTGGATTTTGATCTGCAATCAAGGGATTCTTCTACCTCTTATGAAGATCAGGATGAAGAAGCAATGGAAAATGTGGATCCATTTGATAGTGAACAAGTAACACCTCCAGCCACGGTTGAGTACTATGAAGATACACTTGATGATGAGGAAAATATATTTTCAGACAAACAAAGTGAGGTGTCAAAATGTAGAACAAATGACTGTGCTGGTAATCTTTCTTATTTTTTATTCTCTGATGATCTTGGACCGCTTTTTGATGATGAAAAAAGTGGAGAATATGACTGTAGTAATGAGACTTGTTTACTTAGCAGTGAGAAAATTTCAAATTTGCTGACTCTTGAATATCAAAAATGTGTACACAGGGATGATCCTGAAGTTTTGTGTCCAGCTTACATTTGTTTTGATAGTGAAGGATCTTTGTGTGATGGTTCTTATGACTCTCAATGCATTTCTTGAGTTTATGGTGAAGCCTTTGAAGTTGATCAAAAGTCTGTTCAAGATGAGGTATGTGATTTTAAAATTTCTAACTCATGTGGAGAAGACATTTGTTTGCATACCAAGAATGATAGAGGTTCAGCTTTGATTGATTCATATATACATGATATTGGAGATATGATTCATGTTCAAGTATTGTCTCCAAATGATGATTTGAGGGAGGTGCAAATGGTTTTTGATTTGTTTGTTCTAGATAGTGTTGATATGATAGAACCTTTTGACTCTCAAGAGAAGCACTCTGATGGTAAATTTTTAGTACAGCTGGGAGAATGTTTCATAATGCATAACAGTGAGAGAGATAATGAGGAATGTTGTATTGAATATGCATGCATTTTGTATGTTGAGGATAACAGAGTTTTGTTTAATGATGGAGAATATAAATTGTTGAATACTGTAGGAAATTTGGGCCAAGCTGAGCATGATGATTTTCTAAAAACTTGCAATAACAGTGACAGGAAAGATTGCATGAATGTCTTCAGGAAGAATCTAATGAACTCAAGACAAAACCAAGTATTTGACAGGGGAAAATATGGTTTGAGTTTCAGATTGTAACAGCTCAGAACAGGTCAAGTTGAAACACAGAGGATTAAGGGTTGCTAGTGCATGGACAACTCTTGCTTATCCTCTTTAAAATTCTTTTCCATGCACAGTAGTTCAGGGTTTTGGTTCACCTCCATCTTGCATTCATTTTTTCATTCCATCCTACTACTTGTCCATTTCATTTTTGCTCATTTTTTGTCTGGTCTACTCACCCAAAGATTCTAGATCCTTGCAATGATCTTACTATCATTCATCCCCAGATGGAGCCACTGTTGGAACTGTTAAAATTTTGGATAATTTCACATGTTTTCCATAACCCTAAGTTTCCATATAGTCCTCATCATATACACATGGGTTTGTTTTCATATCATTCTGCTCACATTTTGTCCATATTTGTCTCATTGAATCCATCGAGTCTTGCATATTTCATATCATGGTCTGTTTTGACATGACAATTTCTGGGTCTCCCCGATTCAATTTTCTAGCAAACATCTATGTTGCCTATCGGCAAGACATTTCTGATGTCATGGCGATTGGATTTCATCTACTGGAATTTATCGGCATGACTTTCACGTGGTTTCGGTGACAGGAGGATACGTATATTGGCAAGAGTTTTGGCGTCGATATAATGTCACGGCAAGATTGTTTTATCTTGCCAACTGGTGGATGAAGATGCCTATCGGTGTGAGTCTTTGCATCGGTGTAATGTTATAACGAACTTGATATGTCTTACTGATTTGCTCATGTGGATCTCTTTCAGCCAGAGTCATTATTTTTGACATTGTGTCTTGGCGAAGTCTTTCTTGTCTTATCGACTTGTGCTCTAATGTTCACTTCGACCAAACAGGTTGTTTTCGGTGAGAGGTTATAACAAGATTCTATTGTCTCATCGACCAGCGGTGGATGAATTGATATATCGGTATGAGTTACTGGCTTCAGTGAAATGTCATAGTGACTTTGTTGGGTCTCACTGATAAAAAGGGCATAAGGTCTCTATTGGTGTGAGATTTGATTTCTCTTGGCGATCTAAATGTGCTCAGGATGTTTCGGTATGACTTAGCAAAATCTTTGGGACCTCTCCCTGATTTTGATTTGTCTTGAAGATAGTGAATGAAGGATATGTTTTGGCGAGAGTGTGCTTGTGTCACGACGACATACATGATAGATGAAGATTTTCGGTGAGATTTAATATGGTCTACGTGAGGTCTCTCTGATACTATTTAGTCATAGCAATAGTGAATGGGACAAAAGTGCATTTCGGCGAGAAACTTCTTATGTCTTGGCGACTGAGAAACATTAAGGGCTTTTAGGGAAACATAATGTGATCGACATGATATCTCTTCGACAGTGGAAAGTCATGGTGAAGGCGAACAAAACCAAGGAATGATTGACAATTGAATTTCCTTCGGCATACCTACTAGATTGTCTCAGTGACTGATTCACTGATGACTACTAAGATTTAAATGTTGTGGCTGACATGTAAATGCTTAATTTCAATTGCAGGCCGAAATGAATTTTCCCGAATATTGTGGTAAGCCGAGATGGAATATGAAATGATGTGTTTGTTCAGTTGCTGGTGTATAAATATGCACTTCTGAATGTAATTTGATATCATATTTTAGATAGATACTGTAGGTAGAGGATGGATATAGTAGAATAAAGTCCTCATTTCAGAGGCTATGTTGCATGTTTTCAAATGGTGATTTCAATGAAAGTCAGTTAATGTGGCAGGTTATTTCTGGTGTCAATTGTCTGTTGAGTTTATTGAAAAGTATTGCTAAGTTGTCTCCATGATTGACTCTTTTTGGTTGTTTAAATTGATGTAACAAGTTTACTTTCAGTTTATCAGTGCACATTTGTTTTATCTATGTGGTTAATTAACTATTTCTCTCAAGAAGAGATTAAATCCTTTTGGTTGATCACAGTAATCAGGGAGATTCATCTGGATTATTAAAGTAGAGCTTAGTAGTCACAATCTTGCATGTTTATACAAGTATAAACATAACATATGCCAACAATTTGAGTTTCTGCCAGAATAAGTTGCCCATTGCTATTTCATTTGATTCTGCATACCCAATAATGCACTGGTCTCTGCATTTCATCATTTAATTCATTCAGTTTCTTTGCATCTGTTAATTGAGCATTTTAGAATTTAGATTAGAAGATTGCTTTTGCTATTGCTATCAAGTTTGGTTTCATTTGTTCACTTCCATCTACCATTGTGGAAAAATCTCTGCAAGAGGGATAATCATAAGTCAAGTCTGCTTCATTTAGATAGGTACACCCACCTAGGTTTAGCAGCACCTGAAGAGTAGAAGGTTAAATTCTTTTGACCTTGTCTGTTACCTTGAAATGTATCAAGAGATTGGTAGCCTCTTGAGGCATTCCGCCTACGTTTTTGAGAGCTAACACCACATTGCTTAATTTTGGGCATTTCTCCATCTTGTATTTCTATAAATAAGAGGTTTCTCTCCTCATTTGATCATCCACAATTTGAGTAAACTTACTATACTCAATTTCATCTTCAATCATATCTATTCTCATCAATTTTTATCAAAGTCTTAGCTAAGTTTTTTGATTTTTCATCATGGAGCATATTTGAATCTTCAACAAAGTGGATCAACCTTCATCATTCATCAACATTGCATCATAGGAGTTGGGAAAGGGCCAATTTTCACATCAAATTGGCAACAATTCCCCCATGGGATCAAGAGTTTGCATGTTTAATTAGGATTCCATTGCTTTCTTATTGCGTTCTTCATTTTATTTCCTAATTTGAGCTTTGCTAATGGATTTCATGAGGAATCTTGATTCTCATTTGCATATGATCTAACTATGTGTTTTTTTATTGTGTTTTGTAGATGCTAGTATTGGGGTTCTACAAAACTAATGATGAAAAGTAACAATGGAGGATGCTACAGTGGATAGAATTCCTAAAACTGAGTTCCACTTAACCAAGATAGACCAGAGTCTCATGAAACTAGTGCAATCTTCAAAGGGTCATTACAGATTTTTAGATTATTCATTCACTATTAAAGCATAAATAAAAATTGAACTTAGATGCAACAATATAAATGATCTTAGACTAACTTTACACAACAATTTATCATCAATAAATGGTAAAAATTATGATCTAGGAAGACATCAAACACCATAGCATACTTCACCATTAAAGCACAACATGAACTAGTAGCTAAAAGTAACTTAAAACTTGAACAACAAAGCTAAAATCTACTAATTGGAGATAGAATCAAGCACACATGGAGAAGAAAACACAAGAAACCATCAAAATAATTTTTTTCACATATATTTTTTGTAGCATGCCTTTACACAACAACTCATCTCTCCCTTTGAAAATGAGAGGATGCCCCTATTTATAGTTTCCAAAAATTTAAATGAATGGACAAGATTCATTTACAATGAGTGGCTCAGATTCATCCTCACTTAGGGTTTCACCTACCCCCAATATATTACAATTTAAAATAGACTATTTTGTCTTTTCTCTATTTTGTCCTCTAGTCTATTTTCTCTTGTAGCTATTTTTTCTTCTATCTTCCTTTTCAGCATTTATAACTACTTCAATAAGTATTCATCATCGATGATAGGCTTCCTAGCCTCTCTCTGCGCTGTCACATACTCAACAAACTTGTCGATCATGACTAAGTTTATTCTCTTCGGATAGCTCAAACTTAAGGATCTGCAAGGCTATCTTCTTGAATCTATCACTGATTTTCTCCTTCTGTTTAGTGCACTTGGGCATAGCCTTGATAACCTATTCAAATTGAGTGAATGCCCTTGTAGAAAAATACATGAAATCCGGTGACAGTGTATCTCCAGCCCCTTGTTCCATCTTTCTATGAAATAATGACTTGACCTTCTCTGGATCTAACTCCAGAGCAAGTATTTTGTAGTCCATCATAATCTTCAAGTACTCTTCACTATTTTTCCCATGCTTCATGACCCATTCACGATCAAGCTCCAATTTGTGCACAGAATTCTCTAGGATTTCTTTCCTATAATTGAGATTCATCTGTCATGTTTTAACCAGCAAATGATCTTATTTTGGAAGCTCCAACTCCTTTTCTCATGTTTCTTAAGAGAGCTTAAGGATGCTCTCCAGCTTAGGATAGGTGATCCTATATAGCCTGGAGAACTCTTTGTAGGTATTTATCATGTCCTCCACTTGCTTTTGTAAACTCCAGAATTTATTAAACACCCTGGCAACATGATGAATGCCCATATCTCCATTATAAATTACCCTATGAAACCAGTATGCAATGGACTTGGTCTAGTTTTTCATTTTCTTCATTTTATTTAGCTCCTCCTTCGAGAGGAGAGTAGGAACAAAAGATTCCGCCAGGGTTTCTTCCTTTGTAGAAGTCCACTATTGAATGTAAGTGGTGAGGTCTGCCACTTGTGATTTCAACTCTTCTTTAGTGGACTAATCCTTGTTCATCTGCTATATAATGGTGGACACGAACCCTTGAAGATCATCCACCGTATTCTCACAGGTGGTTAGGCCTAGATTGATTGTAGATATTTGGTAGTATTTCCCCCAAATGGTTCTGAAATCTTTTCCTGCTACTGTGGTGGAAATTTGTAGTGTCTTGGATCTAGAGTCATCAACCATGATGTGTGACCTAATTTTAGCCTTCTTCTCTTTTTCAATCCTTGTCTGGGCTCTGCCAGAATTGCTTCTAACCTAACCTTAGGATCAACAACCATTGGAGCGTTCATATTTAATTATTATTCCATCCATGCAAGAACCTCTATTTGACCCTTTGGTGATTCATGATCATCTTCCTCTTCTTAATTACCAGGAGCTTCTTCGTCACTCTTTTCCTCCTCATCTACCTCCCTTTTTGGTGAAGTCCTTCCTATATTAGGCTCGATGGTAGATAAATTTTCTTCAATGATACTTTCCTCTTGCATTTCCATCTCTTCATCATCTTCATGCTAAATTTCAACATTTTTCTTGGTATTAACGCTCTTTTCTTATATCTCCTCTTCTTCTTTATCCTTTTATTCCTCCCTTTCTAGAGGCACTTCTTCCCACATTAGGCCCTTGTCTTGCCCATTCAATGGAGGTTCCTAAATTATCTCTACATCTAGATCTGTGTCTTTCTTCCCTTCTTTGGATCGGTGCTCCTCTAGGCATGTCTCTTCTTCTGGCTCACGATCCAATATCTCTAGCACATAGTGCTCATCAAGACCCTCAACATCTTCCTCAGAAGTTTGTGGCCCTTCTTCATTAGAGGCCACCTTGTCCAAGTTTATACTTAATCCTTCCTCTAGTTGTTCAAAGTAATCATCTTTATCAGAATCCTCGGGCTCCTTAGCTATGTCTCTCGCAACCTCTTTGTGTTGTTTTGTGCTAATTCTTTCCATTTCTTTTTAGATCTGCATTGTGGGCTCCATTTTTAGTGGCTCAGTAGCTAGTGGGGGAATAGGAAAAACAATAGCAAGCTGGGCCATTAAAGCTTGAACCTTGGGGTCAAGGATTAGCCCCAAGAGCTCAATAGGCATGTTTTGCATTTATGCTACAAAACTTTGCAACAAGATGGGTGGTGCCATAGAGGTTGAGGGAATGGATGGAAGTAGAGTGGAAAAGGTAGGTAATGGGGGTGGGATTGAGGAGGATGATAGTGGAGAGGTGGTTAAAGAGGAAGAGACTAATACCATTACTGGAGTAGTTGGTGTGGTAGAGGCGAGGGAGAAAGATATGTCCATAGTAGGTGGGGAAAAGATACGAAAAGATTTAGAGGTGGTGGGTGGAGGAGTGGTGATGGCACAACAATAGTGGGAGAGAAAGTGGTAGGCAGTGAATGATGCTACTTGATTTCTTCTTCCTCTTCGCGTTGAGGCTCCTCCTCCTGAATGGTCGACATTTCAAGAACAAATTTCCCTATTCTTTTTTCCTTTTTGGATAGCTGGCCTTTTGTAGCCTTCCTAGAATACACCTTTTGTTTCAGCTTGCGCTCAGGTGCATCCTTCCTTTTCTTGGATCTTGTGACTAGTGGGGACTTGGGAGCTTCACCAGAAGATCCCATGGTAGCACCACTATCAGTTTCACTTTCAAGATCATAATCAAGCTCCCTATATGTCAATTCTGCACCCTACTCCTTTAGTTGGGTGATTTGTGCATCCATCCATTGCCTGGTTTTGTGTTGAATAAGGCGAGTGAGAATGTCCAGGTTAGTGACCTCTTCTTCGGTCCAATCAATAACTAGTAGGGGCATCTCAGCCAAGGCATGGAATATATCATCCAGAATGTTATCATCTTCAACAATTTGGTCAAGCACAGGAAATAGATTGATTCAATTTACAAACTGAGTGGTCATCCTCATCTAGTGCTACATCCACACCTCTTTATCATCATTATAGTTGGCCCAAAAGTCCTCAATATGAGGTCGGTCGGCATATTTTCTCCCAACCCATTTCTTCAACTTTCCATGAGGGTCCACTCTTCCTCTGTTTGTGTGAAGGTCCAAGTGATACTCTACCAATTCCTTCTCTGAGTATTCCGCACATTGGGCAGTAGTGCAAGAGTACATTCATTGCCCAAAGGTTAAGGGATAGGGGACCCCAACTTGGTGCTTATCACTTAACAATGTATGGGTAGTCTATAGCTACTGAGAAACCTCCAGTAGAATAATCTGATCATTAGGGTAGTGGAGAAACCAGTAGGTTTTTCCTGAGAACCCCTATGCTCTGACGTAGGTGAACTTTGGCAACTGAATAAACATATACCCAAAACCTTTTATGAAAGCTTTGACATTGTGGGTTACCCTTCTTTTAAAATCTCCTCCCAAAGTTTGATTATATTCCCAATCAAGGCATCATTTACTCTCTTGTATTCCCTTTTAGAATTTATATATTACAACTGGGAATAATAGTCATAAACTTTGAGTTCTCCCCTCCTGGTCCCCAATGTTCTTGCATAGAAGTCCTTTGTATGGGAATTTATCTTCCAAGAGATAGAACAAGTATGAAGTCATATAGAACTAGGAGGTCTGATTCACTGTCATGAGCTAGTTATGTAGGTTGGCACTTATCATTTTTTCCCTATGGAATTCAGTTTCACCATAGAGGATTTCTTCTACAAAGTAGAACATCCACTCTTCAAAGAATGTAGCAGTAGGCAGGCCCATTACTCTGCTCAAGAGTGTGACCAAATCATGGTATTCCTTAAAGACATAACTCATATACAACTTCTAAGGCACCTTGTTAGTGTTTCCCCTCTTTTCCTTTAACCAATGTTGATTAATCATTCTTTTGCATCTGAGAAGGTCCTGTTGCCACACATTTTGAGTAAACCCATTCTTTGTTTCCTCCATCTTTTCAAATATTGGGATATCAAATTTTTTGCCAATAGAATTGGAAAAAATGTCTACCAATACCCTCCCATCCTTATCAATTATTTTCCTATTGGAGTGGTAACACTCCTAGTAGACCATGACTAGCTCCAGAGCAACCAACGCAAGAGGGAAGCTGACTTCCTTTGCAATTCCACTTCCTTTGATCTTCTATGCATCCTCTGTAGTAGGGTTGACCATCAACCTCTACTTGAACTCATCAATTTTCATGTGCCCAAGGTCTGTATCTAAGACTATGTCCTAGGTCGAAGTGAGCTTGGAGGTGCACTCCACCCCATGAAATTGATACTTCATTTGTTCCTTTTCTTCTTATCCCCTTGGTGTTCTTGCAGGCTTCTTTCCCTTGTCACCTTTTCCCATGGGCTTCCTTGATGATCCCTCAGTAGGTTTCATAAATCCTACACACATGGAGTGCAGTAAGTGCATTGACATATCAAAAGGGTGAATGTCAGTCAAATCCTTCAAATTCACAACTAGATCCATTTATATACCCTTGAAGAATCATGACATTCATCATCATTACACGTTTGGAGCTTTTTCAGGTCATTTGTGAAAATGCGAGTTCAAGGGTGTAGGTTTCCCCTAGGTGGAAGCCGTCAGAATGAAGACCGTTAAAAAATGGCATTGGGACTGTGGAATCCTGTAGACAGCCACCTACCCCAGAATTTCCACATGGCATGTTTGGTAGCCAAATATAAGTCTGGGTCATTTGGGCATGTGTGAAATCCTTGTCTACAATGCTTTCAATTGTTTCCATTTATCAAACCAACCTCCTTTGGTTCATGCAGGTATAGAGGCTACAGGCACTATGGGGTGGAAAGTCCTCAGAGTTTAGCCATTAAGCAGTAGTATTGGATGGATGATTCCCCACATGCGAGTCCCACATAACAGAACCCACATGACAAATTTCCATCCCAGGTTCTTGAAATGTTCTAAGTTAATGCTCGCAGAGTGGGGCAGTGTAGAGGTTGTGAAGCAGATGGCTATTAGCATTTCGATGTTAGGGAACAACGGTGAGAGGATGGCCACCCACAAAAACAAGTATGCATAGGTAGACCCATAGAGGGTTGATTGTTCTTAGATTCGTAGGCCAGCTTCCGAGTTTGGTGCAAAGGAAAAGGGTCCCAAAGAGTCTGTAATGCAAGACGATGCATTGATTTTTCTATTCAAAAATGGCTACAATGTGACAACATCCTGCAAGCAGATGCAAACAAGAGCCGAGCCACATAGGTCTTTTGCATGGTGTTTTATTGAAAATATTTTAGGTTTTGGTCCCAAGGAAACAAGGGATGGGAAACCCGCGAAGCAGAAGGACATGGGCGCTCGACCATCAGATAGCAGCAATAGGTTTCTGACTCTCTGATAATAGCCACTTGCATGGGTGGATCCGCATGCACATTCAAACTTAATTTTTTTCCTAAAGACTTTGAATTCATGATAGGAAAGAGTGAGTGTGAAATCCATAATGCAAAACATCATGGGAGCTCCACCATTAAATAATGGTAGTAGAGTGGTGGCAAGCCGCATGCAATGACCCTGAAGACATTTTGGACTTAACCAATTTCCAAGTGTATTGGGTTCAGCTCACTCATGGCAAGGGAAAAGGCAAAACCTGCATGGCGGAAGGATGCAAATGCTCCTCTACTAAATGATGGTGATGATGGCACAACGGTTTGCATACAATAGTCCACTCTTGCGGGTCTATAAGAGTTTGATGACTCAATTATTTTTGAATGTTAATCATTTTAGGGCAATACAGTTGTGGGGTTTCCAAGGTGGGATTCAACATTCAAAAAGTCGTTAAAGAATGTCCACGAAGGGATGGACACTCACAAATGAGGTTCCACAAACCCTATTGATGACTTATTGTTCATTTTACCTTCCCAGGATATTGGAGACTTAGACAAGGGATGAGGTAGATGGGATAAAGGCTACAACCATTTGGTTTAGTTGAATCATCCCTCCAAATTGTGGGTTTTGGTTCCTAAAATTAGAGACTCATTTTGTAGAAGATACCCGAGAAAACAATCATTTATTAACACATTTGAATCATGGGGGGTTAAAAGAATAAGATCCAAATACTTACTCTAATCATTTGGAAAGAAAATAATGAATGCCAAAAGCTTGGATCTTCCTATGTGCATGGGAGCTCCTCTTCTCTTTGAAATTCAAAAAACAAGGGTGAAAATGACAGCCAAGCACTTCTATTTATAAGCGGTTTGATCATTAATGTATGCATTAACTCCTTAGTATGGCAGTAGGTGGGTAGGTAAAGTGCGAAAACCCACACCAGGTTGGATGCTTGGAAAATACATAGATGGAGAAATGAGAT
The DNA here is from genome assembly GCA_007258455.2 of Sequoia sempervirens. NCBI lineage: Eukaryota > Viridiplantae > Streptophyta > Pinopsida > Cupressales > Cupressaceae > Sequoia > Sequoia sempervirens. The sequence continues at coordinate 344,753,589 of VDFB02086081.1, forward strand.
GCAGAGCCCGCCATACAAGCGGAAGTTAAGAGTTAGTTGCTAGTTAGTAATGAAACATAAGCAACAACGCGCATGAGGTAACCTACATGCAGGTCTGCAATGCTTGATGGACGTGGCCACAAAAGGCCAGAGGAAACTCATAACTCAACTATCACAAAGGAAAATCACTTAGTGAATTTTGGATAGGTGTTTTTTGTCAGATGAAATTTGATGACCTTAATGCATGTGACCAATTTAAGCTCAAAATAGGGGCACATAAAAAAAGGCAAGAGCAAAAATGACCTGAAAAAAATGAAATAGGAAGAGGGGGTCCCTGGTCCAAATGGGGCGTGTGTGCTATAGGCACAACAAATGGAAAATCTACTGGGAGAATTCTCTCAAGTGTTCTAAGGGTAAGGATTCATCTGGAACCTAGAATCTCCAGTTTCACAGACTAGAAGCCAGTTTCCCCAAACAAACTAAAGACTTAAAGAAGGAAAAGATCCTTGTTTGAATGAAATCATGAAATATCTTAGAAGTGTGTGCAGTGAGTTCATTTCCCTCCTTCAGAGACCACAAAGGATGGCAGTCAATCATCCAAGGCAAGTTACATAGAGTATCTAACCCCAAAAGTAACCTGGACATTGGTTCGCTGCTAGTCAGGCATCCATAGCCCCAATGAAGTTTTCATTGTGATCCCCATGAACATTGCTCTATTGCTAGCTGGACATCCATAACCCCGACAGAGTTGCTCGCACACCCACAAAGTTTCCTATTTTTCAATATTTTCTCTTTCCTCTTTCTTTTCCTTTCATATTTTCTTTTTGATACTCTTTTGCTCAACTGCATAAGCACTAAAGCTCATCATGGGTTTCGAGATCATAGTGGTCACTAGAGAAGACTTAAGGTTTTTCACTTTCTAAAGTATCATGACAACTATCATATAGCTCATCGAGAGGATTTAAGGTGTATATCATGTGTACTATGAGATAGATGTGAAGGGATTCAAATAAGGGTTCTATCCTAGGTCAAGTAGGAGTTCAAGGAAACCCACTTCATGGAGGCGGACAAAAAATCATGGTAACTAATGAAGACTTATCTAGGGAATGAAAGGAGCGTGTAGTAAAGTGATCCTTCTATCAAGGCTAAGCATAACCACTGCACCAAGATCAAACAACACCCTCGACAAAATGAAGGCCGAGAAAGCAACCGAAAGCGAAGCAAAAAAAAAATAGCAAACCAAAAGACCTACTCTAACTATATACAACTATATACAAAGGGTGAGCTTGGACAGCTCAAGAAATGAAATAATGCTTGAGGTACTGCCCATTGATAGGCAATGGGATATCCTCTCTAGTGAGAATTTTGAGATGAAAGGAATTATCTCCTAAGATCTCAAAAATATGAAAGGGGCCAAGCTAGAGCTTGTCAAATTTGTCATGTCCCTCTTTCTTTTTATGGGACTTGTCCCAACATAGGACCAAATCTACAATCCTAAAGGCCTTAACTTTGGCTCTACGGTTGAACCATCTCTTCACTACACCCTATTGTTTGGTGAAATTTTCTACTACTTGGGTATGGACTTCCTCCAAATGAAGCAACTCAGCTAAGCAAGCCTCATTACGTTCCCCCTCCTCATAGTAGGTATTGATGAATTGAAGTGTGGAGATCTTGAGGTGGACTAGGAAAACAAGATCTAAACCATAGATGAGGTAGAATGGTGAATTTCCTAGGGCTTCCTTATGGAAAGTGCGATCACCCCATAGAGCAAAACGTAGATGGGTATGCCAGTCTTTTGGGCTCTTGTCAAACAGTTTTCATATGACAGTGAACAAGTTTTTGTTTGTAGGTTTGGCTAAGTTGTTCCCTTGGGGATAATAATTAGATGAAAACTTAAGCACAATTCCATAATCAAACACCCAACCATAAAACTTAAGGGAAGAAAATGCAAGACCATTATTTTTAGACCAAGGTGAATGGGCAACCAAAATGATTTATGATAAAACTTTCAAGGAAATTAGTAACTACTTTAGTTTTACATTGTCTACAAGTAATTAATTCAATCCATCTAGTGCAATAATCAAAAGTGGTCAGGATATACCTATGGCCTACAGAGGATGGTGGGTTGATGGGACCAATAAAATCAAGACCCCATTGAGTGAAGGGCCTTACCTCAACAACTGGTTGCAGTGGGACAACAACGTACCTTTCCCTAGTGGCAAAAATCTAACAGATGTGACAGGATCTAACATGATTTCATGCATATTTGAACAAATTCAGCCAATAGTACCCATTCTATAAGATTTGATGGGATGTCGAAGGGTCAGATCCATGACCAATTTTGAACTTATCATGAAATTCTTTCAACACTTGGGATACTTCTGCCTTTCCTAGACATCTGAGATAAATTCCCTCATGGTTTTTCTTGTATAACATAGCTCCTTGTAGCATGTAGCTATTGCTTTTCAATATTAAAGCACATTTTTGTACTCCCTGCAGTCGTGAAGGACATTTTTTATTCAGTAGATAGTAGAAAATTTCATCATACCATTCATCTAGGCTAATGTCCTCCAACTGATATTGTTGCACTATAAGCTCAGGTTCCATTTTTTCCATCATGCGAGTGAGAGATTTCCCTCTAACTAGCTTCATAGGCTAAATTTCCATGTTGTACTCTTGCAGCAACATGACCCACTTTGCTCTTCTTTCTCTTGGTTCATTTTGCATCAGCAGGGTCTTAACAACTAGGTCTAGAACAATGGTGAACACTTTGTTCCTCAGGATGTAGTGTCTGAATTTCTTAATTCCATGAACCAAGGTATACACTTGATTTTCAACACTATGGTATTATAATTCAACATCTTTTAATGTGGAACTCATAAAAGCAATTGGGTGCTCATTCCCTTCATCATCTTTTTGTGTTAACATGCTAGTGCATGAGTGATCTGAAGTGAAGAATTAAATGTAGAATGGCTTCAAGTAATCTGGGCTAATCAACACTAGACCATCTACAATATCCCTCTTAATTTCTTTGAAAGATTATTTGGCTTCTTGTGTCCATTCCACTTTGGCATCCTGCTTGAGCATGGCATTAAATGGCTTAACTATTTTTGCAAAGCCCGTGATGAACTTCCTGACGAAATTGATTTTCTTGAAAAAGGCCTTCATTTCTTTTTTCTTGCCTGGAGGTTGAATTTTCAATATGGCTTATATGCACTCCAGATCTATTGAGATTCCTTTCTCTATAATCACATGTCTTAGCAACTTTCCCTTGGTCATCCCAAAGATGCACTTCTTCGGGTTCAGTGAGATGCTAAACTCTTTGCACTTCTAAAATACTTTACACAAGTCTGAAATGTGGTCTCCTCTTTTCTTTGAGAACATAGTGAGATCATCCATATATATGATGATGCACTTTCCAATGAGATATTTGAATGCTATGTCCATGGCACGTTGAAATGTTTCACCCACATTAATCAACCCGGACAACATCCTTCTATAGGTAAACATTCCCCACTTTGTGGTAAATGTTGTTTTGTGTCTATCCCCATACCGCACCATCACCTAGTTATATCTAGAGTAGCCATCAAGAAATGACATCATTTGCGACCCATTTACGATTTGTAGTACCTCATTTAGTGAGGGCATAAGATAATTGTCCTTTTTAGAAGATTTGTTTAGTTTTGAAAATCCATGCATAATCTGATTTCCCCATTCTTCTTCCTGACCAGAACTAGATTCACCACCCATGTGGAGTGTCAGAAAAGAAAGATAATTCTAGCTTAAAGAAGCATTTGTACTTCCTTGAAGATAATGGGTTCCAATAGTGAATTAATCGGGCACTAACGTTGTTGCAATGGTCTCACATCTAGTTTAAGGGGAATAGTATGGGTAATAATTAAAGTATCATAGGTTTTAAGGTATTCATACCCCCAAAAAATAAAATCATGATAAGTGCGCAAGGAGTCCACAATTTATTTTCTTTCCCTTGAGGTGCACACTTTACCAATGAACATGTTTTCAACATCTTCTCCAATACCCATGTTGTGAGCATTAGATTGATTATCTATTGATTCCTTCTTGGTTTTCTAATCTTGGTCCCTAATGTGATCCAAATCAAGTATTTGTTCTAGCTGAACCATGCCTCTTGGTATTGTGTTAGTCTTTAAATTGATTACTCCCTCGATATCAAGTTTAGCCTCTTTTGGCTCTACTTCATCAATGATTTGAAATGAAAATACGTCTAAACTGGTGATGAATTCCAAGATGTTCTTGTCATCATTAAACACTTGGAAGTGGGTGACATTGTCAGGCACTAACGGGGTAGAGGTGAGCTCTACGGTAAATTTATTTAAACCAGTCAAGGATAAGGGATGGAGGGTACTAGTTGCTTGGGCTAATGCATTAGTGGTCTGATTTTTTCTGTAGGGAATGAGCTGAATATTGAATGCATCTAAGCCTTCTACGAGATCCCATACCCTATCCCTATAGTTTTCTAACCTTCTATCATGACAGGAGTATAATTTCCTAACTTGTTTGACTACTAATTCTGAGTCCCCAAAGAATTGCAACATTTCGGCTTTCTTTCTCAATGCCATTAGTAGTCCATGAACTAATTATTTGTATTCTGCTACATTATTTGTACAATAGAATTATAATCTATGGGTAGAAAAATATGTCTTACCTATAGGACTGATGAGCTCGAAGCCTACTCTCATTCCTTGCTTGGATTTGGATCCATCAAAGCACAACATCCAAAACTTAGAGGGATTCTTGCCTTTGAAGGTAATGGAGTAGACATCTTCTCCTAGTTGCACCTCCATCTTTGTACCTCTAGGTGGTTGTTTACACTCGGGCTGACCTTGATCTTGTTGTTATACCATATTCTCTCTTGGAGTGATTTGATCTTTGATATGCTCTACCACCATTTGAAATAGATAGCATTCAAATTCAAAATGAGTCGCATTGTGCACCCTACACTAGCTAGGTAGAACCAACTCTTCAAAATCCATTCGAGCTCCTAGGATGAGCTGATCTTGCATGCATTTCTGCATAAATTCTTGGAAGCCATCAAGAAACCCATGGTGGCCATCCTCATGGGATTCTGCATCCTCTGAATCAATCAACACTTCTGTGTTGTTAGGAAGAGAAGTTAGACTAGTGAGGACTTCAAATAGCACAAGGACCTCTTATGCTTCCTCTTCTTCTTCTTGATCCTAGTAAGTAGCGAGGAAGTATTTGTCCAATCCTATTTTTGCAAACAACACCTCATTCATGTTATTGTACTCAGTAATCATGAACTTCATCCTAGTTTCTCAATCAATGTGGATTTGATTAGGAAATCCCATCCCTGGAAACCATAAATGAGAGTAATCAGTGGCGGCATAATCATTCAAATCTCGGGTGAAATTTCTTCCTAGTATGATACCATAAGTTTCTCGAATTTCAGCAACTTGAATGTCAATGACTTGTTGCACTCGTGGGTCAACTACGACTTGCATAGGGATTATGTTCAATTCCCCCACTATATTCACCTTAGTTTTGTCAAGCTTAGTCACCTTTCATTTGGACCGGGTTAGAGTTATTCCTAGTGCTTGCCATACTACAAGTGGCATTACATTAGCTAAGGTACCTGAATCTAGTAAGTAGTTGTGGAGATTTTTCCCAAATATGTGAATTGTTAACAAGAAGGGAGGAGTCTCCAATCTTCCTTGAAACAGTCCCACATAGACATCAACTTGGGCTACTTGAACCTTATCCTTACCACTGTTCTTGTCTCTTATTTTTGTTGACCTTTCTCTTTGGTTGGAGGTTTGTCCGATGATTGGTTTTTACTAGCTTGTTGGTTTGGGGGCTGATCGGGCTTCTTTCCTATGATTTCCTTGATCACCGGCTCAGTGTCAGCAGTGCCAAATGAAACTCTCTTTTCAAGTACCTCTTGAGATGGTTTTGACGGAGACGTTCCATTTAATGACCTAAAGAAGTAATTTCAGAAAACGAGTACCCTTAACAACTCAAAGGCTAATAGACCCACTTTGAATTTCTTTGATTCATCTGCTACATATTCTCCAATTTGTTCGACTTCTACTTTAGAAAATTTACCTTGGGAGAAACTAGTGGGTTGATTTTGAGTCTGATTTGGATGCCTATTTTTATTGAAATATTGAGTAGGCATGTGGGGATAATTTGGATTGTTGTTGGCATTAGGATCATGTAGAGTATTGAAATTGTTGGGAGGGGTAAAGGTTGTGAAAGGAACACCAACTTTCCTACTATGTAGATTGTATGGGGTTTCTCTTTGGTGGAACATATGGACCTCATCCTCATGTGGCTCTTCGTCATCCTTAGGACCATTATCTACTAAATCAAAGAGTTGAGATAGGGAGCTCTCGATACTTACCTCCTTCAATTCTCCTTCCGTGGCTACAACCTCCTCGGGTGGATTGCTTTCAATTTGTGAGAAAGGAGCTTGATTGAACACCAGCACTAAGGAATCATATGGCTCTAACGGAACTAGGTCTCTGCAGCTTGAGCCATCGACAACATTCTAGACTTCTACTTCGAAGATTTCTATAGCAGTTTGGAATTTCGGGCAATCAAGCTTGGAATGCCTGTTGGTTTTGTGAATTTGACACCAAATGGACAAGGAAACTGTAACTGAGGGTAAATTTTTGGATTAGATTATCAATTGATAAAGCATATAAAATAAACCCAAAGATCTATCAAGAACAATGAAAACTAAAAATAACAATTATACCTGTCATTCATAGGAGTTTCCATGATTCACCTTGATAGTACCTTCAAACTTGTTGATTTGTGTTGCCCTCAGATTCGATGTGCGAGCAATCTGAAAATAAAGCCTAAGTCCTACACAAGCTTTGAAGGATTTGAATCTAAATGCCTATGCCTATGTCTATGACAAAATGACTCTAAAATTCCAAATTAATTTAAGTATTAATATGCCAGAATATCGTAATCTATGTGTGTAATGTAGAAATGAGAGCAAAATAGCATTTTATAGAAAATGCCATTTTGAATGGATGGACGAGATTGACTTTTGACAAAGAACTAAAATCAGAGGCCTAGATTAAATTTGACAATCCCTAATCAGGGTTAGGGAAAAATCCTTAAGTGAGCAGTCAAGATGTCATCTAAGAGAATCAAATCGGCGATGGAGAATAAATGAGATAATCAATTAGAAAAATAAATATTTTCAAAAATCAAGAAGATAAAGACTACCTGATTTGTGAGATTCGAAAAATCAAGAAGATAAGAGTTGGACTGAAGATCAGATTTGGAAAATCAAGAATCTGCCCGATTACTTTATTTTTGGAAGATTAGTTACTATTTTGAATTAAATTAATTCAAAATAATGATTTTGTGAGACAATAAATAATTTTTTTCAGATTATTTACCAAAATGGACCCAGTTAAGAAAGTAATGACATTTTAAATAATTTCATTTATTTAAAATGAGAGGAATATTAATTTTGACAATTAAATAATTAAAGATAATTATTTAATTTAGTAGATAAGATTAATTAATTAAATAAATTAATCAATTCATTTAATTATGACAGTTAGTGACATATTAAATAAATAAATAAAATTTATTTATTTAATAATCAGGAAGAAATTGTAGACACCAAAAAATGACCTAGGCCTACAAGCTTCATTTTCACCACTTTTCCTCCTAGCATAATTATGACACTTTAATTATGTGCCTAACCCATCTTCAACTATTAATTAAATAATTCACAATTATTTAATTAATTCAGGGTCTTCTATTCTTCCTAATTATTAAATAAATAAATCATATTTATTTAATGTGCCACTAATTGTCTAAAGTCAACTTGTAATTAAATAAAGTGCTCATTTTATTTAATTAATCTATGTCATTAATGTCCTCCTGATTATCAAATAAATATATTTTAATATATTTATTTAATATGTCACTAATTCCTAAATCCTCTCTTTTAATTAAATAGATTTGTTAGTTTATTTAATTAATTAACCACTTCTAAATTAAATAATTATTTTAATTATTTAATTGTTGTATGTGACACTTCTTTATTTTTAAATAAAGCAATTTATTTAAAAATGTCTCACATAGTTAACTGATTCTTCTTTTAGTAATTGATTTCAAAAATCAATCACTAATTGTCTCACAAAATCCATAATTTGAATTACTTTAATTCAAAATGGTAGCTTTCTTCCAAAAGACAAATAAAGCAAGCATGTTCTTGATTTTAATCAAATTTTCTTTTCAGTCCATCTTTTATGGATCTCACAAAGTAGGTTATCTCTTATCTTCTTAAGTTTGGAAATCTTTATTTTTGAAATTAATTATCTCATCTTTTCTCCACTGCTGATCTGATTTTCTCCTATGACATCTTGATCACTCATTTAAGGATTTTGACCTAACCCTAATTAGGGATTATCAAATTGAATCTCGTCCTCTGATTTTAGGTTTCTGTCAAGAGTCGATCTCATCCGTCCATTCAAAATTGTGTTTTCTATAAAATGACAATTTTGTTCATAATTTTGGGACCACTTCATTAATAGAGGCATTATAGTCATTTAGTATTCATAGCATTGTTTTCATTTTATCATATTGTCATAGGCATAAATTTTATCAAATCCTTCAAAACTTGCATAGGACAATGGCATAGTCAAATTGCTCACACACTCGATCTGAGGGCACTAATCATACGCTGCAAGCTAGAAGGTGTTATGGAGGTGATTTGTGGAAGCTTCACGAATCTGGTATAATCGTTTTGTTATTATTTGCTTTCTTTGTGCTTCATATCTCTTTGGGTTTATTTCATATGCTTTCAATTGATTATCTGATATCTAACCTGAATATTACCCTTAGATACATTGGTGAACCTGACGTGAACACGAGTCTGTTATTTGCTATTATTTCCATATGGTTTTCGTGTATTTTATGTCGTTTTTGCAAGTACAGGTACGAAGTGACGTGGTATTTTTTTTTTTAAATCATGATGCATCAGATGCGTTGCGACGCATTCGAAGACCCAAACACCACAATCGCTCTGTCAAGCCACAATCATAGTCCAGAAAGCCGCAGTTGAAATACCGAGCCACATTTGACGAACCAAGCGACAAATTCACTCTGTCATGACGCATTCGCCTGGTAAAGTTTTCTTCACATTTGCATTCGGATTTTTGAGGTTTTTCTGTTCCTTCTATTTTTTTTTTAGCACTCTAGTTTTATTTTCTGCATTCTGCCCAATAGGGGTTGTCATGTTACTAATCGTGTTTTGCAGCGTGTGGCGGTTACATTTCACGGGTCCAAGACTGGTGGATGAAACTGCTAACTTATGGTTTTGTAGCTACGCTTGTTAAAGACTCATTTCTCAAACAACATGTTTGCGATTTCTAGTGTAGAAAACACTTCATTTGGTGCTTTTAAAATGGATGCGTGTTTGATTTTGTTTGATTGTGCTTGAAGGTGGTAGGTGATTATGCTCTCACCTTGTGAAAACTAGGTGATAAAAAAACCAGACCCATCTTATTTTGTGTCACCCTCACGATTTGGTAATTGAAGTATCCTCTCCCCTTGCACACTTGTACGATCCTGGGTGTAAGAGAAACGGTTACTGACTCTAGAACTTGGGCCTGTTTTGGTGGGAAAAAGTACTCACCCCAGGACAACTCAGACCGGTAGCACCCTGACACCGAGGTACTTCCAGCCGGTATATAAAAGTGGGTTCTTGGGGAAAGCCCAAGAATCACGAGTGTGGTTCTGACGAGATGGATCCGAAAGGGGACTCTCATTGCATGGATCATGCCCCATGAACGGAATGCCCGAATTAAACACCTCTTGTCTTAGTGTCCAACCGTTCTATTGGTCATTGCTTGATATAGTGCAGGGTACAGTATCATGCCCAAAGACACTCACTACTGATCCCCTTGAGTAGAGATAGCAATTCTTGGGATGTCATTACCAAAAGAATCCGAATTTGGTGTGCTCGAATGATGTTAATGAGCCGTGGAGGGGAGCCAATTCCACCAAAATTCTAAGCTATCCACTCTCGAGAAGGAAAGGTATTTATCACCAATCCGAGGTATATTAGTGGGCTATATCAAGTATAAAAACCCTTGGCCTATTGGCCTTTTTGGATTGTGCTTATCTGATGTGTGATTGGTTACACTCAAAACACTGTGTTTGTCAAGTGCTTTCTGGTTTCATCACAGTTCTAAACAAAACATTCAACACCAAATAGATCAAACTTGCCATCAAAATGATAAGAAAATCAATTTTAAACAAAACTCTGTTACATCTGTTGAACCACAATCGATTTTCTGCACTGCAATTGCTCTGTTAAACTGCATTTGACATTTAAAATGCCTCATCTGTATGCGTCATGACCCATCTGAACAATACAGAGCCGCATACACAAAACTGAGTCGCATCTGATAGTCCAAAAGCCGCAATTGCAAAAACAACCCGCATTTGACAAATTGTGACGCATTCGCCTATCACGAATCAAACCTTGAAACAAATCCAAATCTGAGTCCACACTTTGTCAGTGTTTTGTCAAACACAGTTTCCAAAGGAATCCTATCAGAAACCAATTCTGAAATTGCTCAAAACTTTTGTCCATTAATTTGCATTCTTTACCATAGGTTTCACCATTCATTATTCTTAGGTGCATACATTTGACATTAGTTTGTCCCTAGGCTTCAAATCATTGCATACTTTGGATTAGATAAATCCTAGCACCAATTCGCAAATGTCACTATTTTTGAAATTAGGTTATCTTGGACTTCACCATCCATTAAATTTTTCAGTCATTGTCCCTTTTTGTGAGATCCTTTTTCCAACTCAAAAGTCTAGTTAGGAAAAAAACTCACTAGTCATATTGGCCTTGTCATCTTGTTATTTTTAGCGAAGTCCTTTAGTAATTGAAATCGAAAACAAAAAGTTAGTTTAGAAATGCTTAGATATCCTTGTCTCAAACTGCATTATAGGTTTTGACATTGCATATTTTATTCCCAAAAATCCAAAAACATTACACATTTTAGTCGTCATTTTGAACTTAGACTTCACATAGTGTCATCCTTACATTTAGTTGTCATCTCCATTTTGAGCAATATCATTTTATGGTGGAAACTAGACTCCAAAAACAAAAGAGACAAATGGAAAACTTTCGACAAGACCCCACGTCCATTGTCAACAATCCCACATACGATCCAAATTGGACTTTTGATGATCCATTTGCCAACACAAAGGACCAACCTCTCACGGTAACACCCCCCTCATCAAACAGTCCATTTGAACCATTCTTACGTAAGGATGAATACGGTCAAATACTTGAGGAAAACTTAGAGGTAGCAGCACAAGACCCAAAGGCCTCTCAATTCATTGAAACAATGGTCCTTTACGATAGAGATAGATACTTGGCTATACTCTTGAGTCAAGGAGCCAAATTACCTAAAGGATTCGACATTGACACATTGAGATCAACATCTCTAGACCCTAATGTCAACAACATGCACAATATATCAAATAGTGGTCAACCCCCAAACACTACGAGCAATACTTTCTTTGACACTACAACGACAGTGCATGCTACTCCCAATGTCCCAAACACCTCCAACTCAATAAACGCAACATCCATTAGAGGATCACAATCATCCACAATGCCCACAACATCCACGACACTATCACAATCAGCTGGAACCACTCTTGGCTCCTCAACAACATGGACGAGTTACTCCAATCCTCTCTTTACCACTACGCTAAATGCCATGGGGGCATCATCAAGTCACACTAATTCCCCCTTGACAACCACATCCAATACCATGAGTACACCTTCGACACATCCACTCATGGGTACATCACACAACCCTTTGGGGGGAGGCAAACGACATGTATTCATTCAAGGACAACAACAAAATGTTAGCACACCAACACAGTCAAATGTCGTTGCCTCCCAAGGATCAAATGCAAACATACCCCTAGTTCAAACTCAACAATTTGGACAAGGTAGTCAACAAACACAACCCATGACATCATTCACAAATCAAAATGTTCATGGTGACCATATTCCCCAAATATCAACACAAATGGTTGGGGGACATATTCCAACCTACTCATCCCACGTTCATACTCATCAACATACACCCAACCCTAACTTTCAGTACCAACAACACATCAATCTACACACATCATACATGTCACAACAATCCATATCGCCACAATTCACCAATATTCACTCACAACAAACAGGGACCTATGGTGTACCAGACAACCCAACACACGGGACCACAAATGATCCTGTTATGGATGCCTTACGAACGCGATTGATGGATATAGAGAAAACTATCCAAAACATATACGTATCAGGCAAGAAATCGGAATTATCATATGATCTAAACGTATACCCAGTCGACATGAACTTATGCATGCCTCCATCTCCTCGAGGATATGTGTCACCCAATTTCACAAAATATAGAGGCAATACAAACCCCATTGAACATGTTCGCGAGTTTGCAACTAATTGTATGGACATCGCTTATGAACAAACATACTTGATGAGAATTTTCTCTAAAAGTCTGGCGGGTCAGGCCCTTGAATGGTTTTCCACTCAAAAGGATATCCAAACATGGGATGAGCTTAAAAGAAAATTCATAAAAAATTATGCGTACAACATTGACATGGATACCTCTATCACTAGCTTGTGCAATCTCATGCAAGAGGATGCTGGTGAGACTTTCATCCCATTCTTTCAAAAATGGAGAAGTCTAGCTAGTCGATGTCATATTGATATACCCGAAAGGGAAAAGGTCGACATGTTCGTGCAAACACTTCTTGGGCCCCTAAAATATGCATTGCAAGTACATTGTTGCACAAACTTCATAGACTTAGTTGAAAAAGGGGTCCAAATTGAGAAAGCCCTTATCACAAAGGGAGAACTAAGATACGGTCCCAAAAACACAAACGTCAATCCACCCACCGATAAAAACAAATATTGGGTTAAAAAAAAACACGTTACAAATGACGACATTGTTAACGCCAAGGCTGCAAACACTGTGGGTCCTGTACTGGCCCTAAAAGGGGTTCAACAACAAAACAAACTGACAACAACATTGATAGCTCCTTCCAATGTCCCTTCAAACAACCAAAGTTGTCAAAACAATCAGGGACAATACCGTCAAATGAGACAATTTCCTAGAGGTCGCACATACACTTCCTTGGGTGAACCCATTGAGGAAGTCCTCAAGAAATGCATCCAAATGGGCGTCATCACACTTCAAGAACCAAAACCATATGACCCAGGAAAATTCAAACCAGCATGGTGGGATGATAATGCGTTCTACGATTATCATCGTACAAAAGGACATAAAACCTCTAACTGTCGACAATTGAAAAATCTAGTACAAGATCTTATGGAAAGCCATATCATTGAAGTAGGCAGATCTCAATTCGCCTCCAATTCAGATCATACTATCCATAAGAACCCACTGTAGGACCATGGTCCTCATAATGCTTCCACCTCAGGTCCACAGGCAAACAATAATCAAGCTAACTTCACTTGAGCCAAGTACGATTATTCTAGTGGACCAATTATAAATAATGTGCGAACTAATGACGAATACATCAACACCATTACAATCAAGAGAGCACCTCAGTGTAATGCTACTAATCGAAGTGGCAAGGTCACCATAGTTGGTCCGTCTCCCGCTAGGCAACCCAAAATTACCATACCTGGCCCATCTGCTAAACAAACAAGACCCACTCCAACCACCAAGCAAGGGCAACCCAAAAGTAAGTTCAACCTTATTGACCAGCTAGGCAAGACTCCCGTGCAAATCTCTATACTTGAGTTGCTTCGTATCTCTCCCACACACAAGGATATACTAGATAAAACCCTATAGGAGTCATTAGTCCCCAAGGACATTGATGTCAATCAGTTTGAGACCATGGTGGGACTATGCCTCACCATGTCACCTTCTCGGATCAAAACTATTCATCACCTAAAACCAACCACAACGATGCCTTGCATATTGAAACATTTGTCCACAAACACAAATTCAGACGGGTGTTAGTAGATGGTGGAGCAAGATTGAACATATGCTCCCTCAAATTGGTTAAGGCTCTAGGATTCTCTGATGCATGCATAGACCCAACAAAGACTATAGTGATCAAAGCATATGATGACGAAGAACGCCCTTCACGTGGTGTTATCTCGCTCCCTATCAGAGTGGGACCAATCATTGTGGACACAACCTGCCAGGTTCTGGATTTGGAATTACCATATAACATCTTGCTCGGTCGTCCATGGATCCATGCCTTAAAAGTCATTTCGTCCACATATCACCAATGCCTAAAGTTTTCATTTGACGGCACAGAAATAACCATATATGGAGACCCCGACCCTTTCCAATATTGTACAAACTTAAGGGGTATCTTTGAAAACTGAGTACCTATTAACCGAGAAGCACCTGCCTCCTCGTCATCCAAATACATCAACCCATCCGCACTCATATCATCTTCCACATCCACTTCATCCACATCTTCCGCCATACCACCACCTTCCACTAGCCCTAAGGTTGAATCCACTGTCAAAATCCAGGACCTCGGCTACGGAGAATTCAAACTGCACACAACATACAACATAACAATAATACCCAAGTCGCCAAAGGTCTATGGTAGGCCATGTTTCAGAATGGAACCCCAAATTATTTTTAAGGTTCCACCAAAAATGGTTTTCATCAAATGGGGGGACATGAGTAATGAAGACCTTGCTGACATCACAGGATGGATCTATAAGGATACTATCACACTACTCCCATTACCAGTTCAAAAATATGGCAAGGGTTATGATATAATGAAGGCTAAGGGCTATGATGGTACTAGTGGCCTGGGCAGAAATAAAGCAGGATGAAGGGAGCCCATTGAACCTTTCAAAATACCAAAGTATCTTGGATTAGGGTTTGGATTGCCTGACTATGGTGATCGACATACCTTTGGACTTTCAAATGAACAAGTACATGCTTTGGATAGTATCGAGACAAATAGGGAAACCCTCACCGAAACTGACTCCCAAGAGTGCGAATTTTGGCTCAAAATGATCCCTAAGTGACTGTTGCCTAGATGATTTGTTTGTTGAAGAAGGGGAACTGACCTCTGAACAATTTTTTTGGCAAACATTTAAAATTGATTAGGCACCCAATAGTCAAACTCCCAGTACCACCTCCCATGATTTACAAACCCCACTATCTGAATCCTATCAGTCCAACCCATCTGAACTACCAAATGACATTGATAATCATGACTCTAGGTCCTTCACCCCTTATTTCAACAACGAATATGAGACAAGCGAAGGGGAATATTGGATAGAATCCGATGTGGAGTTGGATGATGATAACCTCATCTACAATATCACTGAATCTGTCGGCATGCTTTTTGTATCCTCACCCCAATTCACTAGCATTGACGATGGCATTTCCTTAGTCTACCCTGAGCTAGTCGATTGGGACCAACAAGAACCACCAGTCCTGGACACATTTCAGAATGATGAGACAATTGTTGAATTTATGGGATTACGAGAAGGCATACCCAGTGGGGACCACAAATAAGGATTCTCCATTGATTTAGACTGCATGACATACTTCGGTGAGACTGCTCCGTCCTCTAGTCACAAAAGTAAAAATAAAAAATAAAATAAAAAATGAAACGTCTCTAGGTGAAAACCGAAAGGCACCTTTTGATGATAAAATAGTAAAAATAAAGGACGTATCTGCGGGTGAAAATCTCTCTGAGGCGCCCAAAGATGGAAGACTATACTTTCTCCCTGTGCAACAGGAGAAATCGGCTATGCTTATCAAGGACACAATAGAGGATAACATATCAACTGCAGAAGATCCCAAGATGGTCCTCTTTGCTGCATCATTGACTGAAGAAGAGAGACCAGAATTTCATAAATTCTTTGCAGAACGAAAAATCAACTTCGCATGGTCCTATGCTGACATGCCAGGATTTGACCTAGAACTAGTTTTGCACCATCTGCCACTATTACCTAATGCTAAACTAGTCAAGCAGAAGTTGCGCAAAATGCACCCTCAAGTTTCTCTATTAGTCAAGGCTGAGTTAAAGAAATTGCTAGACGTCGGATTCATACGGTCTATTGACTACGCTGAATGGATTTCTAATCTGGTGCCAGTCACAAAGCCAAATGGGTTGATCCGTGTCTGTACAGATTTCTGAGACCTAAATAAAGCATGCCCAAAGGATGACTTTCCTTTGCCAAACATTGACATTATAGTTGATCTTACAGTAGGATATGAGATGCTATCCTGTTTTGAAATAACTTGCACATTAGAAGAATATGATATGAAATATGCTGCAAATACTTGATAATAACTGAGAATAACAAGCCACTTCGAGGGGGAAAACCTCCAAATATCTCTAATGAGAACACACTTCACACTTGATGATGAAATAAGACTCACAACCTCCTATATATACCTATTTATGCCAAGGATATCACCTAGGCCGACTTAGACACACCTATATAAGACTTAGGCTGACCTAAACAACTAAATAACAATATACTAATGATAATATGACTTAATAGAGAGTTAAGATAGCCACAAGCCTACTATTCATAACCCGATGTATAATAATATTAAGGGCTAGCATGCCCCCCTTCTTCAAAGAAGCATTGTCCTCAATGCTAATCAAGTTTGGAAACTTTTGAATGAACTCCTCGTCTTCCCATGTGGCATCTTCAATTGGTAACTTCTTCCATTGGATGAGATACTTGATAGTTCTATTCCTAGCTTCTTTGTTGTGTTTGATGAATGCACTCGGTTCCAAAATGATTCTTCTTCATCCAGCTCGGAAGTGTTGTTTGAGTGGGAATATTATGCCCAATTACCTTCTTCAAACAGGAAACATGAAAAACTGGATGTATCTTTGTTGTTGGTGGCAACTCAAGCTTGTAGGCAACACTACCGATCTTCTGCATGATTTGGTATGGACCATAATACTTTGGAGACAACTTATTATTCTTTCTTTTGCTGCTTTAGTGAGATTTGCTTATAAGGCTGCAATCTCAAGAAGACCCAATCCCCAACTTCAAAACTTCTTTCACTACGATGTTGGTCTGCCTGTTGTTTCATTCGATTTTGTGTCATGGCTAAATTCTCCTTGAGTCTTGAAAGTACTTTTTGTTGATGAAGCAAGTGGTCTTCTACTGCTTGAACTCTTGGGGACACCTTAATTGATGATGTGATGGAAGGAGGATGATATCCATAAAGTGCCAAAAATGGAGACATTTTTGATGAGCTATGAAAAGAAGTGTTATACCACCATTCCGCAAGTGGTAGCCAAAATCCACCCACTGAGATTTGTTTATCAAAAGTGAAACAACATAGATATCCTTCCAAACACTTATTAACAACCTTCGTTTGCCCATTTGATTGAGGGTGGTATGAAGAGCTAAGAGCCAATTGAGTACCCAAACATGAGAATAAATCTTTCCAAAAGTGACTAGTGAAGATAGGATCACGATCACTAACAATAACTTTAGGTGTACCATGTAGCTTTTGGATATTATCCAAAAAAGCTTTAGCCAGTACACTTGCTATAAAAGGATGTGCTAATGCAATGAAATGTGCATATTTAGTGAGCCGATCAACTACCACCATGATGACATTAGGACCTTTAGATTTGGGACGCCCTGTGATGAAGTCCATGGATACCTCTTCCCAACGCTGGCTAGGAATAGATAAGGGATGCAAGAGACCTAGTGTCTTAATTATCTCCCCTTTATGCCTTTGACACACCAAACATTCAGCCACAAATTTTTGAACATCACCCTTTAGCCCCTCCCAAAAGAAATCCTACTTGACTCGATGATATGTCTTCAAAAATCCTTAATGACCACCCACTGGAGACTCATGAAATTCTATGAGAATCTTGATTTTAAGGTTTGAATTCTTGCAGAGATACAAACACTCTTTATACCAAAGAGTATCTCCCTTCCAACAAAACTTATCTAAACTACTAGGATCACTTTTTAATTGCTCGATGAGATTACTTGTCGCAACATCATTTTGCCACTCTGCTTTGGTTTCCTCCACCCAATTTGCTTGTAATATTGAAAGGGCACACAATAAGGCTTCATCTTTCTCATCCTTCCTTGATAGTGCATCTGCGACAATATTTTCTTTCCCTTTCTTATATACAATCTCAAAGTCATATCCTAACATCTTAGTGACCCTTTTTTGTTGCTCTTCAGAAGATAGTCATTGTTCCAAAATATATTTTAGGCTATCATGATGCGTCTTAACCTTGAAATGTCTACCCAATAGATAGGCAGCCATTATTTCCTGCATGAGTATTGCTAGCATTTCCTTCTCATGAATAATGTGGAAGTTTTTAGTTCATTCTTACCTTTTAATTGATGACTTTGAAAAGCAATTGGTTGACCTTGCATGAGCACTGCTCCTATCCCATTTCTAGAAGCATCACATTCCACAATGAATTCCTTGGTGAAGTCAGGAGTGGCAAGTATTGGAGTTGTACACATAGCCTCCTTCAATCTCTCAAATGTTGTATTGGCAGAGTCGTTCCAATGAAAGGAATCCTTCTTCAATAGAGTGGTGAGAGGTGCTGCTATACTACCATAATTCTTCACAAATCTTCTATAGTACCTTGTCAATCTCAATAATACTCTCAGTTTCTTAATGGTTTTGGAATAGGCCATTCCATGATAGCCTTAATTTTGTTAGGGTCCACCTTTACTCCTTCAAGTGAAACTATGTGTCCCAAATACTCCACCTCTGTAAGACAAAAAGCACACTTGGATGGCTTAGCATAGAGTTTATGATCTTCAAGTATTTGCAATGCTTGGTCCACATGTTACCAAATGTTCTTCCCAAGTCTTGCTATAAATTAATATATCATCAAGATACTAACACAAACTTTCTCAAGAACTTCTTAAAATGGAATTCATCAAACTTTGGAATGTAGATGGTGCATTGGTAAGACCAAAATGGCATCACCAAAATTCATAATATTGATGACCCTCATGAGGTCGAGAAATCGTCTTACAAATATCTTCCTCCTTAATCTGAATTTGAGTATTAACTTGAGGATCTAAGATCTAACGGTAAAACATAGCTCCATTTAATTCATCTAGCAAATCATCAATGAATTGGAAACTTATCTTTAATGGTGTACATGTTGAGCCTCTATAAAGATTTTGGACACATGTGCCAAGTATCATCAGCTAACTACGTGCCTTATCACCATGGGTGAGGAGTAAGCACTTTTGTATGCGATGATTCTTGCCTCAGCATCTCTTCAACAATCTTTTCTATCTCACTCTTTTGTATGTGTGGATACCACACACGTAAAGGCGATGTTGATGGATTTGGCTCCCTAGGACTAAGCGTATGGCATGATCATGATCCCTCTTAGAGGAAGTCCTTTAGGAATATCTCAGAACAAGTGATGATAAATTATAACTACCGTCTGGATAGTAGGAGTATTAGATTGAGAGACTTCTAATGAACATAGTTGGGCCACAAATCCATCCACTTCTTTCTTAAGAAGATTTTGCATTTGATGAGAGCTTACCATTTGTGGGTATTTTTCCTTCAACCCCTTAGCTCTACTACCCTTCCTTCTAATTGAAATCTCATGAATAGTTCTTGGAATTTCATCTCAATTGTTCCCAATGTAGTAAGCCATTGTACTCCCAAAACAATATTTGCTGCACCCATGGATATCACATACATTGGGGTATCAAGTTGATAATCTCCAATAAGATAATTTAATGCTATGACACTTCCACTGAACAACTAGCGTACCACCATCTGAAATCAAAACTTGAAACTCTGGAGCTGGATATATGAAACAATTTAGGCGAGTAGCTAACTTTTTGTTGATGAAATTATGAGTACTACCTGAGTCGATCAACACTGTTACCTTCTGCTTCTTTAGGAACCCCACCACCTTGAGAGTTTGTGGAGTGCTGAAACCTGAGAGTGCATGACAAGAAATGATTGGTTGAGAATCATGTGATTCCTCATTTGACTCCCTTTCATCTTCTAGTATGGGTTCCTCCTCTTCTTCCTCATTGGGACCTTCAATATAAAACAATTTCTTTTCACTACATTTATGTCCTCAGGATGTATTTGCTATCACAATTGAAACACAAGCCTTTTGCTCTTTTTTCCTCAATTTGTTGTGGAGTCAACTTAGTAGGTTGTGTTGAATATCCTTTCTCTCTTGTCACATTAGCCCCTTGCTTCTTAGGAATCAAATATTTCTCCTCTACCCTGCGTGCTAAGATAAAAAACTCATTTATGGAACTAGGGCTAAACATGCGTACCTCATGTTGAATGTGATCCTTGAGACCACCCAAGAATAAGTCATTCAAGTTTTCCTCCGTAATTGTATCCATCCATAAGGATAGATTTTGGAATTACTGAATATAATCCTTAAGCGATCTGTTTGTTGAAGTTTAGCTAGTTGGCTGAAG
Source organism: Sequoia sempervirens (assembly GCA_007258455.2). Classification (NCBI taxonomy): domain Eukaryota; kingdom Viridiplantae; phylum Streptophyta; class Pinopsida; order Cupressales; family Cupressaceae; genus Sequoia; species Sequoia sempervirens. Next base: position 344,774,095 of record VDFB02086081.1, read on the forward strand.
AAGTTATCTGTGACACTATTGCTATATTGTGCTTGGAGTTTTTCTATAAAAATTGACCATGAGACGATGAGCCCCTTTTTACTTTGATAAGTGCAAAGCCAACAATACCAAATGAATTGATCTAGTTCTAAATATAGGGAAGCCATCGTGACCTTTTGTCCATTTGGGATTTGGTGTACTTCAAAAAAAATCTTCATTTGGTTTATCCATGTTAGAGGATACTTTCCATTGAACTTGAGCATATCCACCTTTGGAAATAAATTCCTAGATCCCATAGGAGTACTAAAGCTTGTGTCGGTGGTAGCTAACCTAAATTTTCACCTTGGCCGCTTGAGAACTCCTTTCTTGATTTAGCCATGTAGGTGCTTAACATGTTTCGTATGTCCGATATATCTCCTCTTAGGTCACACATATCCATCTTAATTGAGGAAATTTCTTCCTTGACCTTATTTATTTCCTCATTATGAGTAATATCCTCGATTGTTTCACCATCCTTATCAGGAGTCTTCCCCGGAGTGACATTCTTTTTACCCCTTGTTCTAGGCCCCGACATGATGGAAACCACTAATGTTGAAATAAATCACACAAATGAAACTTAAATTCTCTCAAATTTTTACTGTAATCTCTTTTATTATGTCTTCAAAAACCCAATAAAAATTAGACTCCAATTCAACAAGATGTGCGAGATATGTAGATTCCAAAAAAATAGTGTAGAAACACTAATTCTGCAATAATTCACTTAATTCTGCTCCAATTCTTCTTAAATCTGGATTGTAGCTTCTTCAATATGTTCTTCAAAAACCCTTTAAAAATCAGAAAAAAATTCACCAAAATCTGAAAGATATGCTCTTCCCAAAATCGCCTCTAAAATTGAGAAAAACCTTGCCTCTATGGTGCCAAGATCATGCTCTGATACCACTTGTTATGAAATATCTTGCACAATAGAAGAATATGATATGATAATGCTGCAAATACTTGATAATAACTGGGGAGATAACAAGCCATGGGAAAACCTCAAATATCTCCTAATGAGGAGACACACTTGATGATGAAATAAGACTCACAACCTCCTATATATACCTATTTATGCCAAGGATATCACCTAGGCCAACTTAGACACACCTATATAAGACTTAGGCCGACCTAAACAACTAAATAACAATATACTAATGATAATATGACTTAATAGAGAGTTTAGATAGCCATAAGCCGACTATTCATAACCCGATGTACAATAATATTAAGGGCGTAGCATATCCCTCATGGATGGTTTCTCTGGCTATAATCAAATCCGCATTGCTCCTGAAGACCAGCACAAAACAGAATTTACTTGCCCATGGGGTACATACTATTGGAACGTCATGCCATTTGGTCTCAAAAATGCAGGTGCCACATATCAAAGGGCTATGACCACGATCTTCCGTGACATGATGCACAAAATAATGGAAGATTATGTAGATGACCTATTGGCCAAATCAACAACCAGGAAATATCATTTGAAGGTACTCGACATAATTTTCAAGAGACTTGAAGAGTACAAAGTTTGGCTAAATCCTAAGAAGTGTGTTTTTGGGGTCACATCAGGTAAACTATTGGGATACATAGTTTCCCGAAGAGACATAGAGGTTGATTCGGCGAAGGTCAAAGCCATCATAGACATACCTCTGCCCAGAGGAATCAGTGAACTCAAAACTCTACAAGGCAGGGTACAATCTATTCAGCATTTCATAGCCCAATTGGCAGACAAGTGTCACCCATTCCAGTATCTGTTGTGCAAGGGTATCCCCTTTGTATGGACAGATAAATGTCAAGAGGCCTTTTAGCAAATCAAAGATTACCTACTGTCAACACCAGTCCTCATGCCTCTCATACATGGAAAGCCATTGATCCTGTACATCTCGACTACTAGTTCAGCACTGGGGGCATTATTGGCACAAAATGATCATGAAGGAAAAGAAAGAGCCATCTACTACATCAGCCGCACACTGATAGGGTATGAGTTGAACTACACAAACATTGAACATGCATGCCTTGCTGTTGTCTTTGCATCCCAAAAACTAAGACACTATATGCTCAGCCACCAGACATAGCTGGTCGCCAAGATTGATCCACTGAAATATCTCTTAAGTCGAGCGGCATTAACAGGCTGGTTGGCAAAATGGGTCATGATACTAAGCGAGTATGACATACAATATGTCGAGCGTAAGGCAATAAAATGACAGGTAATAGCAGATCAACTGGCGGATGCACCGATTCAAGTCACTCATCCACTAGTAACTGATTTTCCTGATGAGTCCATTTTTCATGTAGAACCGACAGTACCATAGAAGCTATATTTTGATGGGTCTCATACTGGTCATGGCTCAGGTGTTAGAATCTTGTTTATCACACCACAGGGGGATTCAATTCCCAAGTCATACCAAATCACCTTCCCTTGTACAAATAACATTGCCGAATATGAAGCACTAGTCACAGGTCTCAAGATGGCAATTAAATGGAAAATTTAGATGTTGCTTGTATTCGGGGATTCCCAGCTTGTTATCAACCAAGTGAATGATGACTATGAAACAAAGGATGAGAAGTTGCTTCCCTACAAGAGGATGGTGGATAGTTTCCTGACATACTTCCAATTGATTTCTTTTGAACAAATCCCCAAGACACAGAATAAGGCAGCTGATGCAATGGCTACTATTAGTTCTCTCTTGGACATCCCTAAAAATGTGTCACAATTTGAGTTCTTAGTAGAACAGCTTTTGATACCAGCATATGATATCCCAGAATCAGAAATGGTTTGCAAACTTGTTGGTCCCAACTCCCCCTGGTATAAGGATATTTATGACTACCTAAAATCCAAAACCCTTCCACCCAACCTATCCAATAACCAAAAGAAGTCCTTCATTAGAAAAGCTGAGAGATATGCCATCGTCAGTGACACCCTTTACCGCCATAGCTTTGACAATACCCTCAGATGTCTCGACACTAATGATGCGGGTACAACCTTACACAAAGTACATGACGGTATATGCAGATCTCATTCGAGTGGTCCTACTCTAGCTAAGAAGATAATGCGACTTGGGTACTATTGGCCGACCATTGAAAATGATGCATTAGAATATGTCAAGACTTGTCACAAATGTCAAATTCACAGTGATTTGATTTATGCTCCCGCACAGAAACTTTGACCGATCACCTCTCCTTGGCCCTTCACTCAATGGGGACTCGACCTCGTGGGTAAGATCCATCCAACCTCGTCCAACGACCATAAATTCATTATCACCACCACTGAGTATTTTACGAAGTGGATTGAAGCCATCCCATTGACATGTATTACCGGAAAACAAATATCCAAGTTCATCCTTAACTACATTATTTTCCGGTATGGCCTTCCGCAATCCATCATCACTGACAACGGACGTCTATTTAAAAACTAAGACATTCATGAGTTATGTGAGCGATTCCATATCCAACACCATTTTCTATCTCCACATTACCCACAAGGAAACGGTCAAGCTGAGGCGTCGAATAAAACCATTGTTAAAATCCTTAAAAAGACGGTCAATGATGCTGGTCGTGATTGGCAAATACAACTCAATCCTGCTCTGTGGGCTTACCACACTAGTATTCGTACGCCTACAGGAGCCACTCCATTTTCCCTGGTCTATGGTGCTGAGGCAATCTTTCCCATTGAGGTCGAAATTCCTTCGTTACGAGTCTCCCTGAAGGATTTAACAGATGAAGAGGAGAATAGACAATCGCGCTTGCATAAGCTGGAAATGCTAGAAGAAAGAAGACAAATTTTTCTGAACCATCTGCAAGCGTATCAGAACCGTCTCTATCGCAGTTACAATAAGAGGGTCATGGTCAGGAAATTTGACATTGGTGACTTAGTCCTAATGCAGAACCTGAAGAACCAAGCTGACAAAGAAAAGCCAGGAAATTTTGAACCAAACTGGTTGGGCCCTTATGTCATCATCTCTTCTTTTGGTTCTGGAGCCTATCAGCTGGTGACTCCAGATGGAGAACAATTGATAGAGCCCATAAACAGTCTACATCTCCAGAATTTCTATGCATAGCATCAGGAGATCGAGCTAAGAATGGAAAAATACAAAAAAAAAAAAATGATAAAAAAATCGGTGCCTTGATGAAAACCTGGCAAATAGATGTCTCGAAAACAACAAAAAAATAAGAAAAATGACAAAATAGTAAAGAGAAAAATTTCGTCCAACAGTGAAAACCTGGCAAACAGGCACTTTGGATAGGTACCATGGTGAAAACCTGGCAAACAGGCGCCATGTGTAATCGATCATTGCTCTGCCATCTACTGTCACTTTGTCTGCCTTTTCTTAGGATTGAGGACATCTCACACCATTATCACGCTAGTTTCCATGACATTATACCCTCCCTTTCATGGTCGATAAATGATTGACATCAAGTCCTGACGACTGACCATCTAGTAAACCAGCAGCATCTTGTCCATATTCCTTAAAGTTAGCTAAGTCTTGGACCCGACTAGGGGAAAAATTGGTAACATATAACTACAGTGGATGTCACATACGGCTTTGAAAAACATCATAAAAAGTCCTGAAAAAAGACCTAAACATCATAAAAAGTCCTGAAAAAAGACCTAAAAATTTGAAAAAGTCCTAAAAAAGACAAAAATAATCACAAAATGTCCTGAAAAAAAGACCTAAACATCGCAAAATGTCCTGAAGAAAGACCTAAAAATTGAAATATGTCCTAGAGAAAACAACAACAAAATGTCAAACACAGGATCATCTCTGGTCAAATCCATCATGTCGATCGGTCAAGCTTTGTCGTTTGTCCGAACTACGTTGTCTCTGCGCACTTGCTACGTAGGCAAGACTCACATTTGAGTCCCCGAGACATTAGGTAAGTCAATTTAGGTTTGTTGGAATAAAATCATGATTCAAACTTCTGTCATTTGGACAAAGTCATTAGTCGTGTCGAATTATGAGGTCTCTGAGTGTATGACATAGGCAAGGCCATTTGTCGATGAGCCCCCGAGGCCGCACTAGGTCTGACCATTAGGGTTCATGGCACTACACTGGCACACACGTCAAAAGTCTTCAGTCATTTTCCAGATGGGAAAACTCCTAAAGCAAAGTAAAACAATCATTTATTCAGCATCATTAGTCAAACTTCGGTCAAACTTGGTTAAAGCAAGTCAAACCATCATAACCCGTCAAACTGTTGAATCTCGGTTAACCTTCAGATGTGTCCTTCTGAAAGATAACCTCTATCATTCATTCCTTAGGATGTGTCCTTCCTAGGCATCGTCACTATCATTCAACATTTTGAGGGATCCTCTCGACATCTAAGGATCACTCCTCTCGACATCAGTATTTTTCAAATGTGTCCTTCTAAAGAACCAACTGTGTCGTGTATGCCTCAGGATGTGTCCTTCCTAGGCATCGTCATCATCACCATCACATGACATTTGGAGATCAATTCTCTTGGCATTAATTTTATTCAGGATGTGTCCTTCCTGAATTTGGCAAATCTGGACATTTATCGTCTGAGCAACATCAAAGCTTTAACACTTGGGCATCTCATCATCATTAAACCTGGCGTCTTGACATTGGAACAATGGATATCTAGACGCACTTGGCAAACACTTGACAATTGTCTTTTGGTTTTTTATCATGTTATTAGTTTTTCAACGAGATCCCCCTAAGCAGGATTTAGAGAAGCAGCAACGTATCATGACGATTGACACGCATGACTACTAGTTTCTCAGCAAGGCCCTGATTCTAGGATTTAGAAAAACAACGACATACCATGGTAAGGGCTCTATTTGTATTTTGACAATCATGTCGCTAGTTTCTCAAGCATGTCCTGGAAATAGGATTTAGAGAAGCAACGACGTTTCATGATTTTTCCTTGTCTTTTTCTGCTTGTGGTTGACTATGACAAAAAGACTGGGGCAGTCACGCTCTTAGTATGAGTCATGATCATCCTTGTATGTGACTGTTTGTCTTACGTAATGGTACAACCTTGCACACCTTGATCTATGTCATATCCTGGTGTTTGTTGGCCATTACAATAGTCTGCCCAATGATGATTAAAGAGCAATAAATATTAAAGTCCTATAGTAAAGCTTTGAAGGATTTGGTCTAGGAATTAACATGCATCTCTGTCGGTCTCGTCGTCTTCTCTCGTCCATCTCACGATGATATCCTATGATATCCAAAAGCATAAGTGCATACATGATCATATCAATATTGCATTAGGTCCATACATACATCATTCATAGCATTATATCATATACATAATCACAAAAAAGTGTATTAACATAAGCATCAACATTGCACCCATTTCATAAATACATAATGCATATTATTATCATCATCATCTCATATAAGTAAGCACTATATTATCATGGCATCATAATCATAAGCTCATCTCATAGGATATACATGGCATCATAAATTAAGCATCATATATAGGACATCACATCATATACATAAATCAAAGAACATCACATAACACACATGTAAGTCACATCAAAACGGCATCATCATATAGTATCATCTCAAAAATGTACAATGTCACAGGATAAAGTCAGGGGATATCCCAAAAATGGAGCTCGCAGACTCAATAATCTATACATAGTGTGTCATAATAACAAAATGCCCCTAGGGTAGACTCTCATCATCTCCTCGTGGTGAAGAATGTGGTGGTTGCAATTCTGAACCTGGCACTGAAATGATAGGTGGACCTGTAGCGGCCTCTGTCTGTGCTATTGGTGGAACTGAGAATGAAGGTGTCATCTCCACGGTAACGAACATCTGTGATGTCACTACTGCCTGACTCTGAGAGGTAGTTGGATCAACAACTGGTGGTTGTCCCTGTACTGACCTCTGTACTGAACCAGTCGACCCATGGCTGTGACTCGAATGGTGACTCTAGGTGTGCTGGCATGAGTGATGTGACCTATGCCCTGATGTGTGCCCTATCGAGGTAGACCCTTCGACGCTGGTATGACTCCTGATGCCACTGGCACTGCTTGATTTGTGGCCACTGCCTGTCCTCGTCTGTGACCATGACAAGGTAGGATCCCATCACTCAGGTGGCACTGCCTGCTCATATAATGTCTGATACTATCCCAGTCTCGTGCTCACCCTGGCTAGCTCGCATGCCATGTCCCCTGCAGGCCCTATGCATAATGTTGTGAACTGTGTGCACCACTGAGCCGCATCCTGCTAGCGAGTCACTGCTTGATCCCGCTCTACCCAGACTACCTCTAACTCTACCTGTAGGGATCTGACCTGCGCCATGTTGTCATCCAGTCTCTACTGTAGGTCAGCCACCCTCTAATCTGCCATGGCATCATGGGGCAATCCTGAGGAGGACGGTATCTCCTCCTCTCCCTCCACCATCTGCCATCTGAGGAGTCTCTCGGCCTCATCCATAGCATCATCCTCCTCATCGTCATCGTCAGCCACATCCTCTGCCATAGCCATATCCTCTACCACCTCCGCCTCCCCCTCCTGTCCCCCCACCTCCACCTCCTCCTCCTATCCCCCTACCTCCGCCTCCTCTTCCTGTCCCCCCACGTCCACCTCCTCCTCATGCCTCTCCTCCTCATGTCTCTCCTCACCCTCTCCCTCCTACCTGGGGTGCTCCTCTCTCTCCTCATCCTCGCCAACCTCGGGGATAGTATCTAATGCTACCCTCGCCATGCGCTACCGCACCCTCTGGCCCTGTCTCTGACCATCTCGCCTCCGCCTCCTGCCATCTCCACCATCATCTCCCCCTACCTCTATCTCCGCCATCATCTTCCCACTGCCTCCGTCTCTACCTCTGTCTCTACCTCCGTCTCCATCCCAACCTCTATCTCTACCCCTGCCTCCATCCCTACCCCGGCCTCTGCCCCTGTCACCACCTCTGCCTCCCCGTCTGGCCCTCAGCACACGAGGTATCACTGACTGCCTATCCACAGGTGCTAGCCCGTCAGGATCTGTCAATGGCACTAGTCTATGTGCTTGCCACTGTAACTGAGGGTAAATTCTAAGGTTTTAGATTAGATCAATCAAATGAATGTAAATCATAAATGACAATAAACCCAAAGTTCTATAGAGCACAAAGGAAATTAACAATAGAACAATTATACCTGTAAATCGCAATTCCCATGATTACCTCCATAGTACCTTCTTACTTGCTAGATGATGTTGCCCTCAGATTTGTTGTGCAAGCAATTTGAAAATGTCTAAGCCCTACAGCAAACCTTGAAGGATTTGTATAAAAATGTCTAAATGCCTATGACTATGACAATGTCTAAGATTTGATCACATGAAAATAATAATTCTAATGAGAAGCCTAAGAGTGCAAGTGCAAGAGTATAATGCCTATAATATGTGTGTGCGTAAATATAAAATGTCAGCGTGTAATCGAAAAGTGAGAGGAAAATGACATTTTATAGAAAATGTCACTTTGAGTGGACAGACGAGATTAATTGATGATGAGAACCTAAAATGAGAGGTCTAGATTAAATCTGAGAATCCCTAATCAGGGTTAGGGAAAAATCCTTAATCGAACGGTCAGAATAATATCTCACATAATCAGATCGACGGTGGAGAATAAATGAGATAAATTAATTAAAGAAAAGAATATTTTCAAAAAATCAAGAAGATAAGATTGCCTAATTCATGAGATTCAAAAAATCAAGAAGATAAGATTTGGACTGAAGATTCGATTTGGAAAATCAAGAATCTGCCCAATTACTTGATTTTTTGGAAGATTAGTTACTATTTTGAATTAAATTAATTCAAAATAATAATTTTGTGAGATAATAAATAATTTTTTTCAGATTATTTATCAAAATGGACTGACAGTTAAGATTGTGATGATATTTTAAATAATTTAATTTATTTAAAATGAGAGGAATATCAAATTGGCAATTAAATAATTAAATTTAATTATTTAATTTAGCATATAAGACTAATTAATTAAATAAATTAATCAATTTATTTAATTAAGACAATTAGTGACATATTAAATAAATAAATGTAATTCATTTATTTAATAATCGAAGAATTAAATGAAGGGTAAATTAAATAAATTAAGAAATTTATTTAATTAAGGGAAGACTTAGACAATTAATGTGTATTTAATAAATAAATAAAATTTATTTATTTAATAATCATGAAGAATAAATGACATGAATTAATTAAATAATTATGAATTATTTAATCAATAGTCGAATGTGGACCAAGGACATAATTAAATGTCATAATTATGCTAGGACGAAAGTGGTAAAAATGAAGCTTGCAGGCCTAGGTCATTTTTAGGTGTCTACATTTTGCCCCTCTTTGTCATAATGTCGCTTGTCACATTGTAACAAAGAAAATAAGTCAAAGATATGCCCCAGTAAAGGTATGGAGTATCATTGCCCCCTTGAGAAATTTTTCAAATTTTGGGTCAGCGACAGAAAAATTTGTAAAGGGTCCTGATAAATCAATTTAATGACCAGAAAAACAACAGCGCAGTCAGTTTCAGATTCTGACATGTTTAAGACAGTCAACGAGGTAGTCAAACGTGGTCAAATGAGCCTCCAATAATAACCTTGGTTGAGAAATGTCATTTTGACCTTATAAATAAGTTGACAAAGGGGTAAAAGTCAATTCATTTTCACTATTTACCTCGCGAAATTTGAGAGCTCAGAGCGAAAGGCATAGCAACGACGATGGTAATTCCAGTGTCAGAGCATCGCGGGGAGATCGTGCGGACGTTCAGATGGCCAAAGGGTTCAGAGCCAGCGGTATGCACCCTTGGCCCACTTTGTAATTTTCTCGTATGTCGTGTCATTTTTAGCTTTCTAGGACCAACAATATTTGCGCCGCGACGCAACTACGTTCGCGTAAGCCGCAATCATCTATGGGTTTGACGCATTTGATGCGTCGCGACGCAAGTGCATAGACAAATTAAGGTAGACCGGTGGTTTGCGCCGCATTTGACAAATACTGTAACGCATTTGATTTGCCGAGTTGTAATTGAATGTTTGAATGCCGCAATTGCCAAATTGCAACGCAATCGCTATTTTGATCGACGCAATAGTGTTTATGCGACGTAATTGCCTTAATGCGACGCATTCATCAAATTTCACGACGTAAGCGTGAACATGCAACGCATTTGATATTTTGGACCGCATTTGATGTATGGTACAACACAATTGACTTTTTGAGACGCAATTGCCTAAATGCGACGCATTTGTAATTTACCTTGACCACAGTTGATTTTGATATTTGTGTAACCTTAGACGCTTTTAATGATGTTGAAAGTTGTCCAAAAAGTACTGATATATTGTTCATCTTTTTGCAGAGGCAGCTTGCCCCTATCTATACGAGGGAGAGTAGATCGACCACCTTTCATTTTGCCGATCAGCTGGGCCCACGCGAGCAGCAACGATTGATGTGACTGGGCTTATTTTATGCTGCCTATATGCCCGCCATTCGAGCGAACAAGGGATTGCTAACTGCACTATGCGATCGGTGGCATTCAGAGACTTGTTCATTCCACCTTCCGATAGGTGAGGCCATGATCACCTTGGAGGATGTCTATCAGATACTGCGAGTGCCGATCCAAGGGGAGCAGATTGTCTACGACCCTCGTCATGGTGAGTAGACCTTCCGAGATTATTATCGAGATCAGGGTGCAGGACTAGGCATCCAGGGTTACGAGATCAGGTGGGAGTTTATGGCCGAGCACTATGGTCTCTTTGATGCCTTCCTTGCGACTCTGATCGGGGGGATCCTGATTCCTGACCACCGGGGACATGGATTTCCTATTGGTTGGGGCAATGTCCTAGTTGGCATGAGACGGGACATGACGGTTTACACTTGGGGTCCCTGTTTGCTAGGGACACTTTACCATCAGCTACACGACGTTGCTTATAGGCGAGGAGAGAGCATCTCCTGCGGGACTACACCAATGATGATCTGAGCGTGGGAGCATATTGCCATATTTCATCCTCCCATTGAGAGACCACAGTTGGCTGAGGGTATGCCCTATGCCTATTACTACGCGGGTGCACTATAGCAGACACGGATGGGTGAGACCGGCTGGTGGTGACACAGGATTGACACGATGGTGTCATTTATTTGGAGGCTATATAGAGACTGTGAGGCATGGGACGACGAGGCCGAGCACCTCAGTTTCTGCAGACAATACATGTATCTTATTGGTAGGACAGTGTAGACGTCTTTGATCATTGAGATGTATTTACCCTGGCGTGTCTTAAGGTAGTTCAATGAGCAGCAGGGTGTACCTGCAAGGACAGCTGAGTATGCTCATTCTTCCAGGGAGTATGCTTGGGGACCAGCCATCCCAGTGGCATTTGCCAAGTAGTAGATTGACGGGCTAGGAGCCCAGGCATGGGGATGGAGAGGAGTAGCCGATCTGGGGACCACATTGGATTATGATCTCTGGTGGCAGGCACACATACCAGTGCCATTAACAGATCCTGACGGGCCAGCACTAGTGGATAGGCGGTCAGTGATTCCTCATGTACCATGGGCCAGGCGAGGTGGCAGGAGTAGAGATGGAGGCAGGGGGAGAGGCAGAGGCAGAGATAGAGGCAGAGGTGGAGATGGAGGCAGAGACAGATGGCAGGGGTGGAGATGGAGGCAGAGGTGGAGGCAGAGATGATGGCAGGGTGGAGGCAGAGGTGGGGAGGGCGGAGATGGCTGGATGGTGGGATGGGCAGGACAAGTGGAGGGTAGACGGTGGCGAGGGTGGCATTAGAGGAGGAGGTGGGAGAGACAGGAGGAGGAGGTGGCGGGGGGGGACAGGAGGAGGAGGTGGAGGTGGACAGGAGGAGGAGGTGGGTGGGGGTGGGGGGACAGGAGGAGGTGGAGGTGGGAGGAGGAGGAGGTGGCAGGTGTGGGGGGATAGGAGGAGGAGGTGGAGGTGGTAGAGGATGTGATGGATGAGGAGGAGATGGTGGAGGGAAAGGAGGAGATACCATCCACCTCAGGATTGCCTCCGGATGCTACGACGGATCAGAGGGTGGCTGACCTACAGTAGAGACTAGATGATAGCCTGGCACAGGTCAAATCCCTCCAGGTAGAGCTAGAGGTTGTGTGGGTAGAGCGGGATCAGGCAGTGATCCGCTAGCAGGATGCAGCCTAGAGGTGTACAGAGTTCGTAGCTTTATGCATAGGGCCTGTAGGGGACATGGCTCGTGAGTTGGCCAAAGTGAGCACGAGATTGGGGCAGTATCGAACATTATACGAGCAGGTAGTGCCACCAGAGCAACGGGATCCTACCCTGTCACGGTCACAGACGAGGACAGGTAGTGGACACAGATCAGGCAGTGGCAGTGGCAGCAGGAGTCACACCAGTGTCAAAGGGTCTACCTCGACAGGTCACATCACTCTCGCAGGCACACCCCAAGTCACAACCATGGGTCAGCAGGTTCAGCGCAGAGGTCAGCCACCAGTGATAGATCCATCTGCCTCTTAGAGTCCAGCAGCAGTGACCTCACAGATGTTTGCTACTATTGAGATGAGACCTTCATTCACAGTTCCACCGGTAGCACAGATAGTGGCTGCCACAGATCCACCTATCAGTTCAGTGCCAGGTTCAGAGTTTCCGCCGTCACATTCCTCACCATGAGGGGATGATGAGAGTCTACCTTAGGGGCATACTAGTATTTGTGACACATTATGTATATTATTGAGCCTACGAGCTCCATTTTTGGGATATCTCCTGACTTTATCTGTGACATTGTACATTTTTATGATGATAGTATATGATGATGCAGTTTTGATATGGCCTACATGTGTTATGTGATGTTCTTTTATTTAATGCATTATGATATGTATGATGTTGATTTATGATGTATCATGTATGTCCTATGATGCCTATTTGTGATTTTGATGCCATGATGATGCAATGCTTATTTATATGATTATGTTAATGATGTGCATAATGTATTTAGTAAAAGATGCAGTGTTGATGATTATGTTAATGCAATGTTTGTGATTATGTATATGATTTAATGCCATGGATAATGTATGTATGGACCTAATGCAATGTTTATATGATCATGTATGCATTTATGTTTTTGGATGTCACAAGATATCATCGTGAGATGAATTTTGAGAAGATGACGGGACTGATGAGAGAAGATGATCAGACCAAAGAGGAGAAGACATGAGACTAACGGAGATGCATGTTAATTCCTAGACCAAATCCTTCAAAACATTGCCATAGGACTTTTAATATTTATTGCTCTTAATCATCATTGGGCAGACTGTTGTGATGGCCAACAAACACCATGATATGACATAGATCAAGGTGTGCAAGGTCGTACCATTACGTAAGACAAGCAGTCACAGACAAGGATGATCATGACTCATACTGAGAGCGTGATTGCCCCAGTCTTTTTGTCATAATCAACCACAAGTAGAAAAAGACAAGGACAAATCATGCAATGTCATTGCTTCTCTAAATCCTGTTTCTAGGAAATCCTTGAGAAACTAGCGGCATGATTGTCGAAATACAAAAATAGAGCCCTTACCACGATATGTCGTTGTTTTTCTAAATCCCAGAATCAGGACCTCGCTGAGAAACTAGTAGTCATGCGTGTCAATCGTCATGATACGTCGCTGCTTCTCTAAATCCTGCTTAGTGGGATCTCGCTGAAAAACTAATAACATGATAAAAAACCAAAAGACAATTGTCAAGTGTGTCTGGATATCCATTGTTCCGATGTCAAGATGTCTGGTTTAATAATGTCGAGATATCGAAATGTTTAAAGTTTTGATGATCTTGAAAAATGTCGAGAATTGGTGAATTCAGGAAGGACACATCCTGAATAATGCCGATGTCAAGAGGATTTGATCTCTACTAGTCGTAAGGGATCCCTCAAAATGATGATGATTCCTAGGAAGGACACATCCTAAGGCATAGATGACAGAGTTGGTTCTTCAGAAGGACACATTTGAAGAATACTAATGTCATGAAGAGTGATTTTTAGATGTCAAGAGGATCACTCAAAATGTCGAATGACAATGACGATGCCTAGGAAAGACTCATCCTAAGGCATAGATGATAGAGGTTATCGTTCAGAAGGACTCGTCTAAAGATTAACCAAAATTTGACAGTTTGACCAGTTTATGATGATTTGACTTGCTTTGACCGAGTTTGACTTGTGTTGGACTAGCTGTCGCTATTGTCATGATAATATGAGTGACGTGCTAATGAGATTTCCATGCTGAATAAATGATTGTTTTACTTTCTTTTAGGAGTTTTCCCATCTGGAAAATGATTGAAGCCTTTTGACGTGTGTGCCAGTGTAGTGTCATGAACCCTAATGGATTGACCTAGTGTGGCCTCGGGGGCTCATCGATAGATGGCCTTGCCTACGTCATACACTCAGAGACCTCGTAGTTCGACACGACCAATGAATTTGTCTTGATGAACAAAGATTGTGTCATGATATTATGTTGACAAACCTAAAAGGACTGACCTAATGTCTCGGGGACTCAAATGTGAGTCTTGCCTACGTAGCAAGTGCGTAGAGACAACGTAGTTCGGACAAATGACAAAGACTGATTGAACTGACTGACTTTGACAAGAGATGACACTGTGTTTACGTTCTTCAAGTAGTCTAATGTTTTGTTCATGGTTTTCTTCAGGACGTTTTATGATTTTTAGGTCTTTTTTAGGACATTTTGCGATGTTTTTGTCTTTTGTTTAAGGACTTTTTGCCCATGTTTTTTTTTTTCAGGACTTTTTTCCAATGTTTTTGTGATCATATGTGACATCCACTGCAGTTGCATGATAAACATTTTTCCCCCAGTCAGGTCCAAGACTTAGCCATTTGTAAGGAATGTGGACGGGATGTTGCTGGTTTACTAGGTGGACAGTCGTCAGGATTTGATGTCAATCGTTTATCCACTATGACAGGTAGGGTAGGATGTGGTGGCGATTTGCATAGTAATGGCGGAAATACCTTTCATCCTAGGCCAAGTTAGAAAAAATGACAGTAGATGGCAGAGAAATGATTGATTACGCATGGCGCCTGTTTGCTAGGTTTTCACCATGGTACTTGTCCAAAGCGCCTGTTTGCCAGGTTTTCACTGTTGAACGAATCATTTTTCTCTTTACTATTTTCATGATTTTTTTATTTTTTTTTGGTGTCACCAAGATGCCTGTTTGCTAGGTTTTCATCAAGGTGACAATTTTTTTGCAATTTTTCAATTTTTTTGTATTTTATGGTTTTCAACTCAATCCTCTGATGCTATGCGTAGAATCTTCGGAGATGTAAACTGTTGATGGGCTCTGTCAATTGTTCTCCATCTGGTGTAGCCAGTTGATAAGATCTAGAACCAAAAGAAGATATGATAATGTAGGGACCCAGCCAGTTTGGTTCAAATTTTCTTGGCTTTTCTCTGTCTACTTGGTTCTTGGGGTTCTGCATGAGAACTAGGTCGCCAATGTCAAAATTTCTAACCATAACCTTTTTATTGTAGCTACGACAAAGACAGTTCTGATATGCTTGGAGATGGTTTAGTGAATTTTTCCTTCTTTCTTCCAGCATTTCCAGCTCATGCAAGCGTGATTGTCGGTACTCCTCTTCATTAGTTAGACCCTTCAGGGAGACTCGTAGCGAAGGAATTTCGACCTCAATGGGTAAGATGGCTTCAGTGCCGAAGACTAGGGAAAATGAAGTGGCCCCTATAGGAGTACGAATGCTAGTTCGGTAAGCCCACAGAGAAGGGTTGAGTTGTATGTGCCAGTCACAGCTAGCGTCATTGACAGTCTTTTTTAGGATCTTGACAATGGTTTTATTGGATGCCTCAGCTTGACCGTTTCCTTGTGGGTAGTATGGAGATGAAAAGTAGTGTTGGCTATGGAATCGCTCACATAACTCACGTACGTCTTAGTTTTTAAACGGACGCCCGTTGTCAGTGATGATGGATTGCGGAAGGCCATACTAACAAATGATGTAGTTAAGGATGAACTTCGATATTTGTTTGCCGGTAATATATGTCAATGGGATGGCTTCAATCCACTTTGTGAAATACTCAATGGTGGTAATAATGAATTTGTGGCTGTTGGATGAGGTTGGATGAATCTTACCCACGAGGTCAAGTCCCTATTGAGTGAAGGGCCAAGGAGAAGTGATCGACCAAAGTTCCTGTGCTGGAGCATGGACCAAATCACTGTGAATCTAACATTTTCGACAAGTCCTAACATATTCAATTGCATCCTTTTCCATGGTCAGCCAATAATACCCAAGTCTCGTTACTTTCTTAGCTAGAGTAGGACCACTCGAATGAGATCCGCATATACCGCCGTGCACTTCTCGTAAGGTCGTACATGCTTCATCGGTGTCGAGACATCTAAGGAGGGTATCGTCAAAACTACGGCAGTAAAAGGTGTCACTGACAATGGCATACCTTGCAGATTTTCTAATGAAGGACTTTCTTTGGTTATTGGACAGGTTTGGTGGAAGGGTTTGAGATTTTAGGTAGTCATAAAAGTCCTGATACCAAGGAGAATTGGGACCAACAAGTTCGCAAACCATTTCTGATTATGGGATATCATATGCTGGTATCAAAAGCTGTTCTACTAAGAACTCAAACTGTGACACATTTTTAGGGATGTCCAAGAGAGAACTAATAGTAGCCATTGCATCAGCTGCCTTATTCTATGCCCTGGGGATTTGTTCAAAAGAAATCAATTGGAAGTATGTTCAGGAAACTGTCCACCATCCTCTTGTAGGGAAGCAACTTCTCATCTTTTGTTTCATAGTCATCATTCACTTGGTTGATCACAAGCTGGGAATCCCTGAATACAAGCAAGGTCTGAATTTTCCATTTAATTGCCAACTTGAGACCTGTGACTAGTGCTTCATATTCAGAAATTTTATTTGTACAAGGGAAGGCGATCCAGAATGACTTAGGAATTGAATCCCCCTATGGTGTGATAAACAAGATTCTAGCACTAGAGCCATGACCAGTATGAGACCCATCAAAATTTAGCTTCCATGGTGCTGTCAGCTCCGCATGAAAAATGGACTCATCAGGAAAATCAGTTACTAGTGGATGAGTGACTTGAATTGGTGCATCTGCTAGTTGATCTACTATTACCTATCCTTTTATTGCCTTACGCTTGACATATTGTATGTCGTATTCGCTTAGTATCATGACCCATTTTTCCAACCGACCTGTTAATGCCGCCCAACTTAAGAGATATTTCAGTGGATCAATCTTGGCGACCACCGTATGTTGGTGACTGAGCATATAGTGTCTTAGTTTTTGGGACGCAAAGACAACAGCGAGGCATGCACGTTCAATGTATGTGTAGTTCAACTCATACCCTATCAGTGTGCGGCTGATGTAATAGATTGCTCTTTCTTTTCCTTCATGATCATTTTGTGCCAGCAATACCCCCAGTGCTGAACTAGTAGTCGAGATGTATAGAATTAATGGCTTTCCATGAATAGGAGGCATGAGGACTGGTGTTGACACCAAGTAATCTTTGATTTGCTGGAAGACCTCTTGACATTTTTCTGTCCATACAAAGGGGATACCCTTGTACAACAAATACTGGAACGGGTGACACTTATCTTCCAATTGGGCTATGAAACGCCGAATAGATTGTACTCTACCTTGCAGAGTTCTGAGTTCACTGATTCCTCTGGGCAGAGGCATGTCTATGATTGCTTTGACCTTTTCTGGATCGACCTCTATGCCTCTTCGGGAAACTATGTATCCCAAGAGTTTACCTGATGTGACCCCAAAAACACACTTCTTAGGGTTTAGCCGAACTTTGTACCCTTCAAGTCTCTTGAAAATTATGTTGAGTACTATCAAATGATCTTTCCTTGTTGCTGATTTGGCCAATAGGTCATCTAAATAATCCTCCATTATTTTGTGCATCATGTCATAGAAGATTGTGGTCATAGCCCTTAGATATGTGGCCCCTGCATTTTTGAGACCAAATAGCATGACGTTCCAACAATATGTACCCCATGGGCAGGTAAATGTCATTTTGTGCTGATCTTCGGGAGCAATGCGGATTTGATTATAACCGGAGAAACCATCCATGAGGGATAGCATCTCATATCCTGCTGTAAGGTCCACTATGATGTCAATGTTTGGCAAAGGAAAGTCATCCTTTGGACATGCTTTATTTAGGTCTCAAAAATCTGTACATACATAGATCAACCCATTTGGCTTTGTGACTGGGACCAGATTAGAAATCTATTCAGCGTAGTCAATAGACTGTATGAATCCGGCGTCTACCAATTTCTTTAACTCGACTTTGACCAGTAGGGCAACTTGTGGGTGCATTTTGTGCAACTTCTGCTTGACTAGTTTAGCATTAGGTAATAGTGGTAGATGGTGCAGAACCAGTTATGGGTCCAATCCTGGCATGTTAGCATAGGACCATGCAAAATTGATTTTTCGTTCTGTAAAGAATTTATGAAATTCTAGTTTTTCTTCGTCAGTCAATGACGCAGCAAAGAGGACCATCTTGGGGTCTTCTATAGTTGAAATGTTATCCTCTATTGTGTCCTCAATAAGCATAGTCGATTTCTCTTGTTGCATGGGGAGAAAGTCCAGTCCTCCATCTTTGGGCGCCTCAGAGAGGTTTTCACCCATAGATATGTCCTTTATTTTGACTATTTTATCATCAAGAGGTGCCTTTCGGTTTTCACCTAGAGACGTTTCATTTTTTACTTTGTTTTTACATTTACTTTTGTGACTAGAGGATGGAGCAGTCTCACCAAAGTATGTCGTGCAGTCTAAATCAATGGCGAATCATGATTTGTGGTCCCCACTGGGTATGCCTTCTCGTAATCCCATGAATTCATCAATTGCCTCATCATTCTAAAATGTGTCCAGAACTGGCGGTCCTTGTTGGTCCCAATCGACTAGCTCAGGGTAAATTAAGGAAATGCCATCATCAATGCTGGTGAATGGAGGTGAGGATGCAGACAACATGTAGACGGATTCAGTGATGTTGTATATGAGATTATCATCATCCAACTCTACATCGGACTCTATCCAATATTCTCCTTCACTAGTGTCATATTCATTGTCGAAATAAGGAGTGAAGGTTTTAGAGCCCTGGTTGTCAATGTCATCTGATACCTCGGATGGATTGGACTGATGGGGTTCAGATGATGGGTGTTGTACGGAATGGGAAGTGGTAGTGGTACTTTGACTATTTGGTGCCTGTTCAATTTTGAATGTTTGCCAAAACTGTTGTTCAGAGGTCAGTTCTCCTGGTTCGACAAACAAATCATCAAGACAACAGTCACTTATGGATCGTTCTGAGCTAAATTCCCACTCATGGGAGTCTGTTTTGGTGAGGGTTTCCCTAGTAGTCTCGACACTATCCGAAGCATGTACTCGCTCATTTGAAAGTCCAAAGGTACGTCGATCGTCATTGTCGGGTGATCCAAACCCTAATCCAAGATACTTTGGAATTTGAAAAGTTTCTATGGGTTCCCTGCGACCAGTTTTACTTTTTCCTAGGCCACTAGTACCATCGTAGCCTTTAGCCTTCATGATGTCATAACCCTTGCCATATCTTTGAACTGGTAACAGGGGTAGTGCGACAGTATCCTTATAGATCCATCCTGTAATGCCAGCAAGGTCTTCATTACTCATGTCTCCCCACTTGATAAAAATTGTGTTCGGTGGAACTTTGAAAGTTTCTTGAGGTTCCATTCTGAAACATGGCCAACCATATATCTTTGGAGATGTGGGTATTGTTATGCTATATGCTGTATTTAGTTTGAACTCTCCACAGCCGAGGTCCTATATTTTGACAGTGGATTCACCCTTAGGGCTAGTGGAAGGTGGTGGTATGACGGAAGACGTGGATGGAGCGGATGTGGAAGATGACGTGAGTGTGGATGGGTTAATGTACTTGGATGACGAGGAGCCAAGTGCTTCTCAGTTAATAGGTACTCAGTTTTCAGAGATACCCCTTAAGTTGGTACAATATTGGAAAGGGTCGGGGTCTCCGTATATGGTTATTTCTGTACCGTCAAATGGAAACTTTAGGCATTGGTGGTATGTAGACGAAATAGCTTTTAAGGCATGAATCCATGGACGACCAAGCAAGATGTTGTATGGTAGTTCTAAATCCAGGACCTGGCAGGTTGTTTCCACAATGACTGGTCCCACTTTGATAGGGAGAGAGATAACGCCATGTGAAGAGCGTTCCTCGTCATCGTATGCTTTGATCACTATACTTTTTGTTGGGTCTACACACGCATCAGAGAACTCTAGAGCCTTAACCAATTTGAGGGAGCATACCTTAACCAGTTTGAGGGAGCATATGTTCAATCCTGCTCTGCCATCTACTAAAACCCATCTAACTTTGTGCTTGTGGACAAAATTTTCTAGGTGCAATGCATCATTATGGTTGGTTTTAGGTGTTGAGTAATCTTGATCTGAGAAGGTGACGTGGTGAGGCGAAGTGAGATATCCCACCATAGTTTCAAATTGATTGACATCGATGTCCTTGGGGACCGATGACTCTAGCAGAGTTTTGTCTAGGATCTCTTTGTGTGCGGGAGAGATACAGAGCAACTCGAGTATAGAGATTTACACGGGAGTCTTTCCTAACTGGTCTATGAGGTTGAACTGACTTTTGGGTTTCCATTGCTGTGTGGTTGGGATAGGTTTTGGCTGTTTAGCAGATGGGCCCAGTATGATGATTTTGGCTTGTCTAGCGGGAGGTGGACCAGCTATAGTGACCTTGCCACTACGAGTAGTAGCATTACATTGGGGTGCTCCCTTGACCGTAATGGTATTGATGTATTCATCATCAGTTCGGACATTATTTATAATTGGTCCACTAGAATAATCGTACTTGGCTCGGGCGAAGTTAGCTTGATTCTGTGGACCTGAAGTAGAGGTGTTATGAGAACCATGGTCCTGTAGTGGATTCTTGTGGATAGTATGATCTGAATTGGAGGCGAATTATGATCCACCTACTTTGATGGTGCGACTTTTGATAAGATCTTGTATTAGGTTTTTCAATTGTCGATAGTTAGAGGTTGTATGCCCTTTTGCTCGATGGTATTCACAAAATGCATTGTCATTCCACCATGTTGGTTTGAATTGTCCTGGGTCATATGGTTTTGGTTCTTGAAGTATGATGACCCCATGCTGGAGGCATTTCCTAAGGACTTCTTCAATGGGTTCACCCAAATGAGTGTATGTGCGACCCTTAGGAAACTGTCTCATCTGACGGTATTATCCCTGATTATTTTGACCGTTCTGATTGTTTGAAGAAGTATTGGGAGGAGGTGTCAATGTCATTGTTGGTCTGTTTTGTTGTTGAACCCCTTTCAGGGCCAATACAGGACCCACCATGTTTGTAGTCTTGGCGTCAACAACACCGTCATTTGTAACGTGCTTATTTTTAACCCAATATTTGTTTTTGTCGGCAGGTGGATTGACGTTTGTGTTTTTGGAACCATATCTCAGTTCTCCCTTTGCAATAAGGGCGTTCTCAATCTGGACCCCTTTTTCAACTAATTCTATGAAGTTTGTGCAACAATGTACTTGCAGTGCATATTTTAGGGGCCCTAGAAGTGTTTGGAAAAACATGTCGACTTTTTCCCTTTCGGGGATGTCAATGTGACATCGACTAGCGAGGCTTCTCCATTTTTGAAAGAATGGGATAAATGTCTCACCAGCATCCTCTTGCGTGAGATTGCACAAGCTAGTGACAGAGGTATCCATGTCAATGTTGTACGCATAATTTCTTATGAATTTTTGTTTTAGCTCATCCCATGTCTAGATATCCTTTTGGGTGGAAAACCATTCAAGGGCAGGACCTGCCAGACTTTTAGAAAAAATTCTCATCAAGTATGTTTGTTAATAAGCGATGTCCATACAATTGGTTGCAAATTAGCGAACATGTTCAATGGGGTTTGTCTCGCCTCTATATTTTGTGAAGTTGGATGACACATATCCTAGCGGAAATGGAGGCATGTATAAGCTCGTGTCGAATGGGTATACAATTAGATCATATGATATTTCTAATTTTTTTCCTAAAATGTGCATGTTTTGGATAGTTTTCTCTACATCCCTCAATCTTGTTTGGATGGCGTCCACAACAGGGTCGTTTATGTTTCCGTATGTTGGATTTCCTGGTACACCATGTGTTCTTGTTTGTTGGGCGTGAATATTGGTGTATTGTGGCGGTATGGATTGTTGTGGTATGTATGACATGTGTGGATTGACATGTTGTTGGTATTGGAAGTTATGATTGGGTGCATGTTGATATTGAAAATTATGATTGGGTGCATGTTGATGAGTATGAACGTTAGATGAGTAGGTTGGGATGTGTCCCCCAGCCATGTGTGTCGTTATTTGGGGGATATGATGACCATGAATGTTATGATGTGTTAATGATGTCATGGGTTGCGTTATTTGGCCGCCTTGCACAAATTGTTGAGTTTGCCTAAGAGGAATGTTTGTGTTTGTACCTTGGGAGGCAATGAAATTTGACTGTGTTGTCGTGTTAATGTTTTGTTGTTGTCCTTGGATGAATACACGTCTTGTGGCTCCTCCCGAAGGATTTTGTGAAATACCGCTGAGCAGATATGTCGAAGTTGTGCTCATGGTAGGAGAGGGAGTTGTCAAGGGGGGATTGTTGTGACTTGATGATGCCCCTGTGGCATTTACTGTCATGGAATTTACTGTCGTGATATTTGTTGTATTGGGAATGTTGGGGGTGTTTGGGACGTTGGGAGTGGCATGCACTGTCGTTGTGGTCCCAAAGGAAGTATTGCTCATAGTATTTGGAAGTTGACCACTATGTGACATGTTATGTGCGTTGTTGGTATTAGGGTCAGGAGGTGTCAAATTTAGCGTGTTAACGTCAAATCCTTGTGGTAACTTAGCTCCTTCACTCAAGAGCATAGCTAAGAATCTATCTCTATCATGATGAACCATTGTTTCAACGAGCTGACAAGCCTCTGGGTCTTGTGCCAGTGCCTCTAAGTTTTCCTCAAGTAGTTGACCATTTTCATCTTTTTGCAAGAATGGTTCGAATGGACTGTTTGATGAAGATTGCGTTGTCATTGGAGGTTGATTGTCTAAATTGGAAAATGGATCGTAAAAGGTCTAGTTTGGGTCATTTGTGGGGTCTTGTCAAAAGTTTTCCATTTGTATCTTTTGTTTTTGGAGTCTAGTTTCCACCATAAATGAGATTGCTCAAATGGGAATGATGACTAATAATGATAATACTATACAAGGTCTAAGTTCAAAATAACAACTAGGATGACTAATGTTTTTGGATTTTCGTGAATAGGATATGCAATGTGTAGACTTATAATGCAATTTAGGACAAGGGTACCTAAGCACTTCTAAGCTCAAACTTTGTTTTTGATTTTGATTGCCAAAGGACTTTGTTTTAAAATGACAAGGTGACAAGGTCTAAATGACTAGTGAGTTTTCCTAACTAGACTTTTGAGTTGGAAAAAATCTCACAAAAAGGACAATGACTGAAAAGGGGTTTGACAACTTAGTCCAAGAGAGCCTAGTCTCGAAAGCAATGACTTTGCAAAGTGTGCTGAGATTTGTCTAATCCTAAGTATGCAAAATGTGAACCTAGGGATAATCTAATGCCAAATGTATGCAACTAAAAAGAATGAAGGATGAAACCTATGGTGACGAATGCAAACTAATGGTTGAAACTTTGAGCAATTCTAGACTTGGTTTCTAACAAAATCTCGCTGGAAACAGTGTTTGAAAAATGGTTGACAAGTTGAAGACCTCAGGTTTCAAATATGAAGTTTTAAATTTTTGACAGGCAAATGCGTCGTTTGAAGCTGTGAATGCGTCACAGTTTATCAAATGCGGTTTGTTTTTGCAATTGTGGCTCTTGGACTGTCAGATGCAACTTGATTTAGCATATGTGGCTTTTCAGTGTTCAAATGCATCGTGACGCCTATAGATGCGGCGTTCTAAATGTCAGATGTGGTTTAACAGAGCAGTTGCGGTGTAGAAAATTAATTGTGGTTCGACAGATGTGAAACAATTTTGTTTCAAAATGATTTTCTTGTCGTTTTGATGTCAATTTTGATTTGTTTGGTGAATGTTTTGTTTCAAACTGTGATAAAACCAGAAAGCACTTGACAAACGCAGTGTTTCGAATGTAACCAATCACACATCAGATAAGCACAATCCTAGGTTAGGCCATGACAATATTCACTAGATTCCACGTAGGTTTTCCCAACCGCATATCTGTAACATGTGAATTCAAAAGATTGGCTGCACAGGCTCCCCCTTACAGTGCACTCTCTTCTCAAGCCAACCAAGCTTCCAAACCCCATGAAACTCCCATGGCGAGCTGATCACCTCTACTACAAACTACGAAAGTGTGGATGCCTTCACATCGACCGGTGCTGCGCTAGCAAATAGAAGGTTTTTGGTTTTCTATACAAGATTTTTTAGTTCAGGACCCCCGTTCGAGTGGCCATACATGGGGAAAAAGATTAATCGCCATTAAGGTGGCACTCCAGCCTGAAGAGGTTAAGTTCAATAGGGTTTAAGGGAGTACAACTCCGTCCGTATGACACATCCGCACTCGCAATCTTAGGTTTTCCCTTAAGATTTACATTTATATACTGGTCGGGGGTAGCTTGGATTTAGCTCCGTTGCTAGTTTGAGTGGTGTTGGGGTGATGAAATCCCCAGGCAGGCCCAATTTCTAGAGTTGGTAACCATTTCTCTTACACCCAAGATCACCCGAAAGCGCGAGGGGAGAGGATACTCCGATATACCAAGTCAGGGTAATAACAGATAAAAATGGGTCTGGTTTTCTGATCATGAGGTTTTCACTAAGTGAGAGCATACTCACCTACCATTTTGCAAACACAATCAACTAAAGAAGACATGAATGTTCTTTTTATGTGCACCAAAGTTAAATGTTTGCTAATCTATGAAAAACAAGCACAATGTTTGTTTTATTTTGTCTTTGACATTTGAATCTACAGACAAAAGATTAGTAGTTTCTTTATTAAATGATCTTCGACACACGAATAGTAATCGCCACACGCTGCAAACGAAGATTAGTAACACAAAATCCTAAGCTAGCTAACATGCAGGAATGAAAAACTAGAAAATCAGAAGACTAGAAGAAACCAGAAAGAAACCAGTAACTAGAATACCCTAAAATCTGAAAATCTGAATGTCAAAAATGAAAGAAAATCTTTACCAGTCAAATGCGGCACGATAGAGCATATGCGTCGTTGAGGACTTCGAATGCGGCACGACAGAGCAGATGCGTCATTCAAGATATCGATTGCGGCTTGTCAGAGCGATTGCGGCTTTTGTGTTGGCGAATGCGTCGTGACGCATCAGATGCGTCACGAGTTTTTTTAAAAAGGCGGTTGCGTCGCTCCGTGCCTGTACCTGCAAAACAGCAAAAAACACAAAAAAAAACATACGGAAATAACCAGAAAAATGGAGTCGGGTTCACCAATGTAACTGAGGGTAAATTCTAAGGTTTTAGATTACATCAATCAAATGAATGTAAATCATAAATGACAATAAACCCAAAGTTCTATAGAGCACAAAGGAAATTAACAATAGAACAATTATACCTGTAAATCGCAATTCCCATGATTACCTCTATAGTACCTTCTTACTTACTGGATGATGTTGCCCTCAGATTCGTTGTGCAAGCAATCTGAAAATGTCGAAGTCCTACAACAAGCCTTGAAGGATTTGTATAAAAATGTCTAAATGCCTATGACTATGACAATGTCTAAGATTTGATCACATGAAAATAATAATTCTAATGAGAAGCCTAAGAGTGCAAGTGCAAGAGTATAATGCCTATAATATGTGTGTGCGTAAATATAAAATGTCAGCGTGTAATCGAAAAGTGAGAGGAAAATGACATTTTGAAAATGTGTGACGGACGAGATTAATTGATGATGAGAACCTAAAATGAGAGGTCTAGATTAAATCTGAGAATCCCTAATCAGGGTTAGAGAAAAATCCTTAATCGAATGGTCAGAATAATATCTCAGATAATCGGATCGACGGTGGAGAATAAATGAGATAAATTAATTAAAGAAAAGAAGATTTTCGAAAAATCAAGAAGATAAGATTGTCTGATTCATGAGATTCAAAAAATCAAGAAGATAAGATTTGGACTGAAGATTCGATTTGGAAAATCAAGAATCTGCCCGATTACTTGATTTTTGGAAGATTAGTTACTATTTTGAATTAAATTAATTCAAAATAATGATTTTGTGAGATAATAAATAATCTTTTTCAGATTATTTATCAAAATGGACTGACAGTTAAGATTGTGATGATATTTTAAATAATTTAATTTATTTAAAATGAGAGGAATATCAACTTGGCAATTAAATAATTAAATTAAATAATTAAATTTAGCAGATAAGACTAATTAATTAAATAAATTAATCAATTTATTTAATTAAGACAATTAGTGACATATTAAATAAATAAATGTAATTCATTTATTTAATAATCAGGAAGAATTAAATGCAGAAAGGGAAATTAAATAAATTAAGAAATTTATTTAATTAAGGGAAGACTTAGACAATTAATGACGTATTTAATAAATAAATAAAATTTATTTATTTAATAATCATGAAGAATAAATGACATGAATTAATTAAATAATTATGAATTATTTAATCAATAGTCGAATGTGGACCAAGGACATAATTAAATGTCATAATTATGCTAGGACGAAAGTGGTAAAAATGAAGCTTGCAGGCCTAGGTCATTTTTAGGTGTCTACAGCCACCATAGGTCATAATCAGCTGTCGTCCCAGGATCAGCTGCTCCTCCCCTCCATCCCCATGCTTGGGCTACTAGCCAATCAATCTGCAGCTCTGCGAAGGCCACTGAAATGGTTGGTCCCCAAGCATACTCTCTGGAAGACCGGGCATACTCAATTGTCCCTGCAGGTACACCCTGCTGCTCTCCGAACTGCCTCAGAACACGCTATGGTAGATACATCTCAATAATCAGTGATGTTTGCACTATCCTGCCAATCAAATACCTGTACTGTCTGCAAAGGCTAAGGTGCTCGTCCTCACCATCCCACTGCGCGCAGTCTCTGTATGGTCTCCAGATGAAGGACACCATCGTGTCAATCCTGTGTCACCACCAACCTGTCTCGCCCATCCGAGTCTACTGTAGGGCACCAGCATAGTAGTAAGCATAGGGCACACCGTCGGCCAACTGTGGTCTGTCAATCAATGGACAAAATATAGATATGTGCTCCCAGGCCCATATCATCATCAACGTAGTCCCACACGAGATGCTCTCTCCTCTCCTATAGGAAATATCATGCAGCTGATGGTAGAGTGTCCCCAATAAGCAAGTACCCCAAGCATACACTATCCTATCCCGTCTCATGCCAACTAGGATGTCTCCCCAACCAATAGGAAATCCATGTCCCTGATGGTCAGGAATCAAGATCCCCCTAATCAAAGTCGCAAGGAAGGCATCAAAGCGACTATAGTGATCTTCCATGAACTTCCATTTGATCTCATAACCCTGGATGCCCAATCTTGCACCCTGATCTTGATAGTAAGCTCAGAAGGTCTGCTCGCCATGACGAGGGTCATAGACGATCCGCTCCCCTCAGATCGGCACTCGCAGAATCCGGTACACGTCCTCCAGAGTGATGGTAGCCTCACCTGTCGGCAGGTGGAACGAACAAGTCTCTGAATGCCACCGCTCACACAGTGCAATCAGTAATCCCCTGTTCACCCGAATGGTGGGCATGTAGGAAACATAGAATAATCCAAGTCGCATCAATCGTCGCCGCTCTCGCCGGCTCAACTGGTTGGCAAACCGAAATGTGGTTAGTCTGCTCTCTCGCGTATAGATAGGGGCAAGCTGTCTCTGCAAAAAGATGAACAATATATCAGTACTTTCTAGACAACTATCAACATCATCAAAAGCATTAAGGGTTTCACAAGTATCACAATCAGTCTCAATAAAGGGAAAAAATCAAATACGTCGCATTATGGCAGTTGCGTCGCAAATATTCGAATGCGTCTCAAAAATCCTCAAATGCGTCGCAACATGATAGTTGCGTCGCTTGGTTGCCCAAATGCATCTCATTATGGCAATTGCATCACGAATTCTAGTAATTGCGACACAAAAAATAAATGCGTCGCTCAAATGAGCAATTGCGGTACAAATTGACAATTACGGCATTCCAAGCCTCATATGCGACTCGGTTAGGTGAATGCATCACAATTTTTCTCAAATGTGGCGCAACGCCTCACCCACCCTTCGATTAGCTGGTCATTTGCATCACGACGCATCATATGCGTCGAACGTGTAGACGATTGCAACTTACGCGAACGCAGTTGCATCGCGGCGCAGTTGTTGTTCGCCCTAGAAACCTAAAATTGACACGCAAAATGAGAAAATTACAAAGTGGGAAAATGGTACATACCACTGGCTCTGAGCCCTCTGGCTGCCTGAATGTCTACACAATCTCCCCGCGATGCTCTGTGATTGGAATCACCATCCTCGCTGTGCTTCTTTTCACTCTGAGCTCTCAAAATTCGCAAGGTAAATAGTGAAAATGAATTGACTTTTACCCCTTTGTCAACCTATTTATAAGGTCAAAATGACATTTTCTCATGTGAGTTACTACTCGAGGCCCATTTGACCATGTTTGACTACCCCATTGACTATCTTAAACATGTCAGAATCCAAAACCGACTGCGTCGTTGTTTTTCTGGTCATTAACTTGACTTATCGGGACCCTTTCCAAATTTTTCTGCCACTGACTCAAAATTTAAAAAAAATTCCGAGGGGGGCATTGATAACCTTTACTTTCACTGGGGCATGGCTTTGACTTATTTTCTTTGTCACAACGCGGCAAGCAACATTATGACAAAGAGGGGCAAATATAAACACCTAAAATATGACCTAGGCCTACAAGCTTCATTTTTACCACTTTTCCTCCTATCATAATTATGACACTTTAATTATGTGCCTAACCCATCTTCAACTATTAATTAAATAATTCACAATTATTTAATTAGTTCAAGGTCTTCTATTCTTCCTGATTATTAAATAAATAAATCATATTTATTTAATGCGCCACTAATTGTCTAAAGTCCACTTGTAATTAAATAAAGTGCTCATTTTATTTAATTAATCTATGTCATTAATGTCCTCCTGATTATCAAATAAATATATTTTAATATATTTATTTAATATGTCACTAATTCCTAAATCCTCTCTTTTAATTAAATAGATTTGTTAATTTATTTAATTAATTAACCACTTCTTCTAAATTAAATAATTATTTTAATTATTTAATTGTTGTATGTGACACTTCTTTATTTTTAAATAAAGCAATTTATTTAAAAATGTCTCACATAGTTAACTGATTCTTCTTTTAGTAATTGATTTCAAAAATCAATCACTAATTGTCTCACAAAATCCATAATTTGAATTACTTTAATTCAAAATGGTAGCTTTCTTCCAAAAAACAAATAAAGCAAGCAAGTTCTTGACTTTAATCAAATTTGTTTTTCAGTCCATCTTTTATGGATCTCACAAAGCAGGTTATCTCTTATCTTCTTAAGTTTGGAAATCTTTATTTTTGAAATTAATTATCTCATCTTTTCTCCACCGCTGATCTGATTTTCTCCTATGACATCTTGATCACTCATTTAAGGATTTTGACCTAACCCTAATTAGGGATTATCAAATTGAATCTCGTCCTCTGATTTTAGGTTTCTGTCAAGAGTCGATCTCATCTGTCCATTCAAAATTGTGTTTTCTATAAAATGACAATTTTGTTCATAATTTTGGGACCACTTCATTAATAGAGGCATTATAGTCATTTAGTATTCATAGCATTGTTTTCATTTTATCATATTGTCATAGGCATAAATTTTATCAAATCCTTCAAAACTTGCATAGGACAATGGCATAGTCAAATTGCTCACACACTCGATCTGAGGGCACTAATCATACGCTGCAAGCTAGAAGGTGTTATAAAGGTGATTCATGGAAGCTTCGCAAATCTGGTATAATCGTTTCATTATTATTTGCTTTCTTTGTGCTTCATATCTCTTTGGGTTTATTTCATATGCTTTCAATTGATTATCTGATATCTAACCTGAATATTACCCTTAGATACAGAAATATATGACGAAGGGTAATTAAATAAATTAAGAAATTTATTTAATTAGGGAAGACTTAGACAATTAATGACGTATTTAATAAATAAATAAAATTTATTTATTTAATAATCATGAAGAATACAAAGACATGAATTAATTAAACAATTATAAATTATTTAATTAATAGTCGAATGTGGACCAAGGACATAATTAAATGTTTTAATTATGCTAGGACGAAAGTGGTAAAAATGAAGCTTGCAGGCCTAGATCACTTTTAGGTGTCTACATTTTGCCCCTCTTTGTCATAATGTCGCTTGTCGCATTGTGACAAAGAAAATAAGTCAAAAATATGCCCCCGTGCAAAATAAGATGAGGAAGAATGACGAGGAGGGTTATGGTATGCCCCCTTGAGAGGAAAGATGGGTTCCAAGAACATGGGTGTGCTCTCGAAATTAATGAGAAGACTAGAATATGAAGAGACAAAGAAATGTTAGTGCAAAAGATATGGATGATGATATGGATGCAATGCTTATATGAGATGAGACAGAGAAGATGACAAGACTAAAGAAGATGCATGTTAGTTCCTAGACCAAATCCTTCAAAACATTGCCATAGGACTTTAATTTTTATTGCTCTTAATCATCATTGGGCGGTAAAATGACACAAATAGACAACAAACACCATGATATGACATAGACCAAGGTGTGCAAGGTCATCCACTTGAAAAATAGACAGTCACAGACAAAGAATGTCCTAACTCATAGTAAGGGTCATGTTGTCCCAGTCTTTTTGTCGAGGCAATCCATAGACATCAGTCAAAGAAAATAAAATAGGCCAAGAGACATCATCGCACCTCTAAATCCTTTATGGGACATCCTTGAGGTAGCTAGTAACATGACCAAAAAGACAAGACAGTAAAAATATAAGACAAAAATAGACAAAATAGTCAAAATATAAGACAAGATAAACCAGAAAAATTAATAGCCATTTAATTTTGTTTGCCAATGTTTGTTTGCCAAAGATTGAATTCTTGTCGGTTTGACAATTTTGATAGTTTAAGAGCTTTGCCAATTTGACGGTGTTGATGGTTTGACAGGGCCTATTTTCAAAAAGGACACATCCTGAAAAGGAAAAGGACATTTTGACGAGGTCTAACTCCAAGAAGGACACATCTTGAAGAGGACCAAAGAGTGACGAGACTGACATTGTTTTGAGTAATATGTTTTGGCAAGTTGATTGATGTTGACTGTATGATTGATTGGCTTATGTTGTCTGATTTTAACCAATTTTGACGTTGGTATTTCAAATAACTGTCTTGTGTTTGAGTTTGACTATGTCTAACTTATTTGACCAATGTGACGATTGTGACAAATTCCATGATTTTATTTGGACCAACCTAAAAGGACTTACCTAATGTCTCAGGGACTCATCAACTGATGGCCTTGCCTACGTAGCAAATGCGCAAAGACAACATAGTTCGACTATGATATGGACTGATTGACATGACTAACTTTGACTCCATTTTTAAGATTTTGACATTGATTTGGATGTTTTTATGTTTTTTTTCAGGATTTTTTATGATTTTTTTGGTCTTTCTTCAGGACATTTTATGATGTTTTTGGTCTTTCTTTAGGACATTTTACAATTTTTTGTCTTTTTTCAGGACATTTTATGATGTTTTTGTCTTTTTGTCATTTAATGATTTTTTTGGATTTTGATGTTTAAGAGGATCGTGACAAATGCATATGACTAATGCCTACACATGAAAATCCAAGGAAAAACATGATTGTGCCCCTAGTCAAGCTAAATACCAATTGACAGGTGATGACAATGTTGTTTGACGTGGGAAGGATGCATCTTGAAACAACATGAGGACGATGACGATAATGTGTCGAAAGTATGGCGGTCTCAGCCGGGCCAGGAACGTAGTCAAGTAAAATTTTGGATAATGTGCTTGTATGGATTTGGAATGACTCGGTTAGGACTAGATGGGATGATGATTATCCTTAGACCATTTGACAAGGGAAAGCCAAGATAGGTGACATACATGAAAGGATAGGGGGTGGCCTTGGTAAAGGATGGGAGACATGAGACTAAGGGAATTGTCATATGATTTTCAAGGACTATGTCACATAAGAACAATGAGACTATGACGGTCAATGACATGATGTTTCGTGAATCATGTATAACCGAAGGATAGACATGTCAAGAGTTTTCCCAAAGCATGATTTATGTGTGCCATTTTTATGTCAAGACTGAGGTAAGTGAGAAAAATGCGTGGAAATGATAGGGCTTAGATGGACACTGATGTCATGAGGAAGGCATGGGAAAATGAGACGACTTGCCCCCAAGTGTAAGAGTCCACATAGACTATTTATTTTACACATGACACCTGTTTGCTAGGTTTTCATCATGGTACTTATCCAGGGCACCTGTTTGCCAGGTTTTCACCATTGGATGAACTTTTTTCTTGACTTTTTGAATTTTTTGGGGTCACCAAGACGCCTGTTTGCCAGGTTTTTATCAGGGTGACAATTTTTTTGATTTTTTCAATTTTTTTTGTATTTCTGATATGTCTGGATGCTTTAGATGACCACTGACTGTTTTGAATCCACTGATGGTGTCGAGATAGAGACTGGTGTCATGATATGCCAATAATGACCTTGTTGAAGGAGTTGTCTTGTCAGGATCATAGCGCTTGTGTACAACTGATCGATGTCATTGTCATCCTTTCTGATACTAGATTTGGCTTTATCAGAATACACACATCATGATAGAGTGCCATGAGAGTCCTTGCGGTAAAAAGTTGCTGCCAAGATGTGACAGATTTGTGACGTGGGATCGTTGGACTTTAGACGAGATGTAGGGTTATGACGAATGATGGTAGACGTGGAAAGATTGTTTGGAATTTTGAATGAATGACTTTTTATTTTCCAAACTTGGAATGGTGGATGACGAATTTTGGAGGGATGGTGTTTGGAACCAACAATTTTATATGTCTTGATTGATGACCATTTTGAAGGAGGTGGACATGTGTTATATGTGGGAGTCCTCTTGTCTTGTGGCTCCACATTGTGATTGACTTTTGTAGTTGACTTGGTGTCTTTGTTTGATCCATATTTCTTTGGGATCCATTTTAATTTCATTTGTCCACTTGTCCTTTTGTTTGATTCAATGGCCTTTGACATATGATTTTAATCTTTTGACTTGTAAGAGTTTTATTTTTCTTGGTTCCAAAGGGAAGGTTTATTTATGATGGAATGACGGTTCATGGTGTGGGTGGAGGGGGTGCTGGCAGCAATCTTATGACAAGGATTTCTCATGGACTCCATTTTGATGTTTGTATCTGACAAAGTTTCCCCCAGTATCGAGGAGGTATCACTGACATCATTTGATTTACTAACTGAGGAATAGCCAAGACCTTGATGTCTGTAATTTGTCTGATGTTGTATTGGTTCTTGAATACCTTGCTCGTGTATGCCTAGTCCTCTGCCTTGATAATGCATGCTCTGGAAAATTTTGTTTGCGATGGGGTATTTATTGTTTTGAAAGCAAGATGCTAACCCATCATGATGTATGTAGACACTGTCACTTGGAATATTTTCGTCTACAAGAAAGTCTGCTCTGACAAAGATAGATGACCCTAGTTGATAAAGTGTCTTAGCTTCATTTTCATGTTGGACATATTCCAGACTGATATCTTTGGTCTAATTGTGTGACATGTCAAGTTCAAATGATTCTGTTGGTGCTTTCAAGGTAATGCCGAAGCCATCATTATGTTTAGTGTCATAGAGTCCAATGATTTTTGCTATAACTTGATCATATGCAAGCATGTCCTTAGTGGAATATTCTTGTTCTAGAGGAATATCATCTATGTGTCCCATGGATGCAAGTGTCTCAGTTTGGAAAGGGTCAATAGTCGAGGCTTGTATAGGGTCGGCGAGTGTTTGATCATGAATGGTGTAAAGGTCAAGGAGTGGATCATTTTGGACTTCTTGGTCAATGGTAGGGTCTTGGTCGAAGATGGGGTTATCATGGATTTGGACTTCTTGGTCAATGATGGGGTCTTGGTCAAAGATGGGGTTGTCGTGGATGATATATTTGGAAATAGGGTCATGGGATGGACTACCTTGTTCTTGACATGAGGGTGACGTTATGTCATACTTTGTACTTTCATTTTGACATGTATCCTCAAGTGCAGACGATGGGATGTGACTTTGGACTATGATAGAATTTTCATGACTAGATGTGGCTTGTGAGGGGATGACTTGAAAAGGATTAATGAATGACAGACTAGGATAGGACATGGGAACTTGGACTGGACTAGTATATGAAGGACTAGGATAGGACATGGGGACTTGGACTGGACTAGCATGTGAGGGACAAGGATAGGACATGGAGTCTTGGACTGGATATGTCATGGAGTCTTGGACTGGATTAATATGGTATGATGTGAGGACTTGACATGAGTTGTTAGATGGTTGATAAGGCATGTAGACTTGGACATGATTGATAGGTGAAGAGTCAGAATATGACGTGGAGGTTTGGAATGGATTGGTGGACAGTTGGCTTCCCTTGTCAAAGTTAGGATAAGGGTGATAACTAGACATGTGTTGTGAATTAATGGCAGGATTTGTGTCAATTGACTGTTGATGGTGAGGGTAGACTAATGGAGGTGACAAGGTATTTATGTCAAATCCTTGTGGTAACTTAGCCCCTTGGTCCAAAAGCATGGCTAGATACCTTTGAGGGTCGCATAAGATTGAGTTTTCTACGAAAGAGACTATATCAGGATTTTGCACTGTAGCTTCTAAGTCTTCTACATATACTCGTCCATTCTGGTCTCTTTTTATTAATGACTCAAAAATGTTTTGTGATGAAGATGGCATGCTCATGGAAGATTGCATGTTCATGTTGTGAAATGGGTCAAAAAAGGTCCAATGTTTGTTTGTGTCATAAGTGTTATTGTCGATGTTGGGATTGGAATCTTGTCCAAAGTTTGTCATTTGTCGTTGTTGTCTTTGAAGCCTAGTCTCAACCGTAAAAGGGATTGCTCAAATGAGAATGATGAGAATGGCAACTAAATGCAAGGATGACACTAGCCTATGTTTTTTGGATTTTTTGGATAAAGGATGACAATGCAAGACTATATTTTTGGATTTTTGACAATAAGGGATGCAATATGACAATGTTGTCTAAAGAAAATGACTAATGCCAAATGACAATGAAGACTAAGATGACAAGTTATGCCACTAATTTTTTTTGTATTTTGGAATAAAGGATGACAATGCAAGATGATGATGACATTTTCCTAAGGAAATGATTAATGCAAGATGACAAGGTTGTCAAGGCCAATATGAGGACTAAGATGATGATGTTTGACTAAGGACTTAATGTTATAAATGCCAAGTCTAGGTTCAAAATGATGACTAAGATGAACAATGCAAAGTCTAAGTTTAGAATATGGACTAAGATGAACAATGCAAAGTTTAAGGTTCAAAATGGGGACTGAGATTGTTTTTTGATGTTTTGTTGAAAAGTTTGAGTCATCTAAGGTCGATTGTTTGTGTCCATATTTGTGAATGTTGTGTATATTGTTTGAAAATTTAGAAAACACTTGACAAGCACGATGTTTTTGTGTAAGCAAGCACACATGAGACAAGTACAATCATAAAAGGCCAATAGGCCAAGGGTTTGTATACTTGGTATAGCCCACCGATATACTCTGGATTGGTAATAAACACCTTTCCTTCTCGAGAACGAATAGCTTAGAATTTTGGTGGCATTGGCTCCCCTCCACGACTCATTAACATCATTCGAGCACACCAAATTTGAATTCTTGGGTAGTGACTTCCCAAGAACTGCTATCTCTACTCAAGGGGATCAGTAGTGAGTGTATTCGGGCATGATACTGTACCTTGCACTATACCAAACAACGGCCAAAGAATGGTTGGACACTAAAACAAGGGGTATTTAATTCAGGCATTGTGTTCGTGGGGCATGATCCATGCGGCGAGAGTCCCCTTTCGAATCCATCTCGTCGGAACCACACTCGTGATTCTTGGGCTTTCCCCAAGAACCCACTTTTATATACCGGCTGGAAGTCCCTCGGGTTCAGGGTGCTACCGGTTTGAGTCGTCCTGGGGTGAGTACTTTTTCCCACCAGAACAGGCTCAAGTTCTAAAGTTAGTAACCGTTTCTCTTACACCCAAGATCGCCCGAGAGCACAAGGGGAGAGGATACTCCGATATACCAAATCATTAGGGTAATAAAAAAAAGAAGAATGGGTCTGGTTTTCTGATCACCGAGTTTTCACAACTTGAGAGCATAGTCACCTACCATTTTACAAACACAGTCACGCAAAGAAGACATTGTTCTTTTTAATTGCATTAAAAGTAAGTGTGTACTAATCTAAGAAAAAGATAAGCACAATGTTTTAGTGTTTCTTCTTTGACATTCAAACCTGCAAAACTACAAGTTAGAAGTTTGAATTTTTTCCTTTGACCCACGAAAAACTCCAATGCCACACGCTACCAACAAAGATTAGTAATAAAAATAAAAATATAATAAAAAAATTTTAATGACAGCAACAAATTAAAACAGCGATAACTTGCTCAAAACTTAACGAAAATTTAAAGCGTAGATATCTATGGAAAGCTAAATGATAGTCCTTCAAAACCTAGAAAACGTTTTCCATGATTCTGGACAAAAAAATGTTATAGATAAAAGAAAAACGCGGGTTTTAAAAATTTAAATTGAAAAAATAGCGATCACTAAAATACCTATAACTTTCTCAAATCTTTACGAAATTTAAAATCGTTTAATGTTCTGGAAAACTGAGAGCGAGATCTACAAAACCTAGAAACCATTTTAAAATATTTTATTCGCCCATTTTTTTGTGCTCAAATAAAAGTGATGAGATTTCGTATGACTTCTTGGCTGTAACCTACAAAATAGTGAAAACAAACAAGAAAACACACAATTTTTCTACAAAATGTCGGGTTCACCAATGTAACTGAAGGTAAATTTTTGGATTAGATTATCAATCGATAAAACATATAAAATAAACCCAAAGATCTATCAAGAACAATGAAAACTAAAAATAACAATTATACCTATCGTTCGTAGGAGTTTCCATGATTCACCTTGATAGTACCTTCTAACTTGCTGATTTGTGTTGCCCTCAGATTCGACGTGCGAGCAATCTGAAAATAAAGCCTAAGTCCTACACAAGCTTTGAAGGATTTAAATCTAAATGCCTATGCCTATGTCTATGACAAAATGACTCTAAAATTCCAAATTAATTTAAGTATTAATATGCCAGAATATCGTAATCTATGTGCGTAATGTAGAAATGAGAGCAAAATAGCATTTTATAGAAAATGCCATTTTGAATGGATGGACGAGATTGACTTTTGACAAAGACCTAAAATCAGAGGCCCAGATTAAATTTGACAATCCCTAATCAGGGTTAGGGAAAAATTTAAGTGAGCAGTCAAGATGTCATCTAAGATAATCAAATTAGCGGTGGAGAATAAATGAGATAATCAATTAGAAAAATAAAGATTTTCAAAAATCAAGAAGATAAAGACTACCTGATTTGTGAGATTCGAAAAATCAAGAAGATAAGAGTTGGATTGAAGATCAGATTTGGAAAATCAAGAATCTGCCCGATTACTTGATTTTTGGAAAATTAGTTACTATTTTGAATTAAATTAATTCAAAATAATGATTTTGTGAGACAATAAATAATTTTTTTCAGATTATTTACCAAAATAGACTGACAGTTAAGAAAGTAATGACATTTTAAATAATTTCATTTATTTAAAATGAGAGGAATATTAATTTTGACAATTAAATAATTAAAGATAATTATTTAATTTAGCAGATAAGATTAATTAATTAAATAAATTAATCAATTCATTTAATTATGACAGTTAGTGACATATTAAATAAATAAATAAAATTTATTTATTTAATAATCAGGAAGAAATATATGACGAAGGGTAATTAAATAAATTAAGAAATTTATTTAATTAGGGGAAGACTTAGACAATTAATAACGTATTTAATAAATAAATAAAATTTATTTATTTAATAATCATGAAGAATACAAAGACATGAATTAATTAAACAATTATAAATTATTTAATTAATAGTTGAATGTGGACCAGGGACATAATTAAATTTTTTAATTATGTTAGGACGAGAGTGGTAAAAATGAAGCTTGCAGGCCTAGATCATTTTTAGGTGTCTACAGAAACCTCAGCCAAATAAACTCTTCTTGTGGACTTTTTGGTACTTCCCGGTTGGTCAAGAGGAGTGGGAATGCCTCTATTGTTTGGCCTAGTGTTCCAGACTCTATTTTGTCTTTTTGAAGGTCTTCTCTCAAATTTTTGCCCTAAATTATAACCTCTTTCATAATTTTGGATGTACCAGCATCACAATTGTCTCATTGCAGGTTGGCTTGAATGCTCCTTTGAGAAGCCTGCAGTTGCTTGTTTTGGTTCCTTAGATGATTCATCTCAATGGATAGCTTCTTTACTAACTCAATCAACTCATCAATTCGATCTTTATCTATATTTCCTTGAGGTGGCACCAAATTTTAAAGGAAAACAAGTTGCACCAAAGGTTGGTTCTACTGGGTAGCTGAGAGTTCATAGTTTTGCAAGTATGAAGGCATCAGATATCACTACTATATTTGGGTCCAATTTCCAACAAACTTTTGCCAAAATTTTGACAAACATTTGTCGGAATACTGACTAATACACTGAACCAATTTTTGTCATAAAGTTTTCGTCGCTTTCCCGACAGACTTGAAAACATAGAAATAGCAACCTAACTTCGTCGGTTGTTGCCTCAAGAATCATGTTTTTTTTTGCAATTTCAACGAAACGTTTGTCGATCTAGCAACGAAAGTTTTGCCGAAGGTATAGAGCTTTCATCATAATGTTTTGTTGTTTTGTCAGTTGCTCTCATCAAAATTTGACGATTAGACAGTCTTGACTTTCATCGGATGTACAACAAGTGCATCAGACACTTTTGTATTTTG
Source organism: Sequoia sempervirens (assembly GCA_007258455.2). Classification (NCBI taxonomy): domain Eukaryota; kingdom Viridiplantae; phylum Streptophyta; class Pinopsida; order Cupressales; family Cupressaceae; genus Sequoia; species Sequoia sempervirens. The sequence goes on from VDFB02086081.1 coordinate 344,813,309, forward strand.
TCAGTGGAGTTCGTCAAAATTTTGACGAAACTGTGCAATTTTTTTTTTTAAAGTATTCAGTTAATTCATGGCCACTTAGACATGTCACTCTCTTGAGTCATGCATCCAAGAGGCCTATTTGTTGGATGATTTTCTCTATTGATTGCCTCTATTTTGGAATTCCTTTTATTTGCGTATATTGCACCATTTTTTTTGTGGTTGCAACTATTGAAACTTTCCTTATTCACATATATCTAAGCTTGCATGATTGGATTCCTATGAAATCTTACAAGGTGGAAATTTATGCCACATGTAATTTATAATATGACATCATGTAAGATCATCTAATGTTATGTAAGATGTGTAATATTTTTTTACACAATTGAGTGCATGTAAGAGGGAGTTATAAAGAGAACTAGAAAATTCATGGATGAGTTTTGATCAACCTATGATGCATAAGAGTTGCTACATCATAGATCATCATGTCGGGTGAGCTTTGGAATAGGGTATGGACATCCATCATAACATAATGGAAGGGGGAGTTTTGTCAAATATTATAGTTGGAAATGCTCTAGTAGACATGTATTCAAAATGTCAAAGTATAGATAAGGCATGTGAACTATTTGATGGAATGGCTCAAAGAGATGTCATCTCTTGGAATGCAATGATTGTAGGATATGCTAATGATGTTTCAATAACTTTTGGTGTTTATCTTCTCCCCATCAATTTGTATGCAATTGACAAGTGGTTACTTTTGTTATCTCTTATGTGCATAAACAACTATTTTTGCATGTGTGTACTTCAAAAGAAAATAACAATAAAAATACCAAGTTTCAAAGTTACTACACAAGGGTTCCAAATGATAATAATAATGGTGGTTGTATTTGAAAAGGCATTAGGGAAGAAATTTCCTCTAAAATTTGTTGATAAACCTAAATATTTTGAAACTCTGTATGCATTTATAGAGAAGGTTGAGAAGGAATTGAAGTGGGAAAGCATTACATGGAAGATCTATTTATTTAGTGGCCATTGGAATGTTGACTTCCCTAATTTATGACCTCAACATGTCATGGTCTATTATTACTACAATTATCACCCTTGTAGTCTTTGATTTCATAGATGCTCATCCCTCCCTTGAGAAGGTTTCTTATACTCATTTAGCATTCCTCTCAAGTATGTTTATCATAGTAAATGGATTCAACAAGACTAACTTATTAGGTACACTGTAGGATGTTGTTGAGCCTCATAAATGAATTAGTAACACACTTGGGTTAATGCCTATGTTGGTGACCATACAAGTCATTTTTTTTTGCAACTAAGGTTAGAAAATGGATTTGGTTTCCAAAAAGGGAGACAAAATTGAACCAAATAAAGTCTAATTTTACTTATTATTGTATTTTCAAGAATCAATTATAAATCAATAATAGATTGAAAAGCGATATATTCTCTTTTTTGTAAGAGGATGGAATTTTGGGATAGAAAACTTTTGGGTTCTTTCACATTGTACAACAACAAAAGAGTGAGTTTTCTCTCTTCATCATATAACCAAATATATACTAGGAAAAACACATAACTAATGTTGTGATCTAGCTAAAGATTCCCGAATGAGATATAAAGCTTCCTAATGGTTATAATTCAGGAGTTAATGCATAGTAACATGGCATTCAAACAAAGGAGAAAACAAGGTTTTTTTACCAAATCACTGCAACCAAATATTTGCAACTAAACAAAAATGGAGGATGACAAGAATTGGAGTTGATTGCTTCTATCCCAAAATTAATTTCTATGAAGCATATAAAGTAGATTACAAAAATTGCATAAAACACAGAAAGAGTGTGTATTAAGCACTTGAGTTACCCCCTTGTAGCATATCCTATTATGAATTCCCTAAAGTACTTGGATCTTATACAATTTTATGTGCATCTTCAGTTATTATAAGTCACAAATAAATTCTTTATTAACTAATCTAAAAAAAAATCTACCTTTTTTTGTACTTTAGAAATGATAAGTTTTTCAAAAAAATAAATGATCTACATACCTATAATCTCACAGTGCTACTTATTTGTTCATGGTCCAAAGATTGGAAGACAATATACTCATCAATACAATTTATGAACTTAGGTCGGAAGGTGGCATGTGTTGCTTCAATATAAAATAAGAATCCAAAAGCTTGATTACCCTTGTTGAACCACTTAACTTTAGCACTTTCATCTGTACATTTTTTTTCTACCCCCATTGTAACTCTATATAACCTCTTGTTCTTTAGTATTAGTTGAACCTTAGTTTTCCATTGATGGCAGTTAAATGGAATTAGAAGAGGAACTAGAACATTTGAATCCATTCTTGTTGATTGTTGCAACAAATTTAGAAGTGCAAAAAGAAAAGATAGGAGGAAGAAGTACACACAACACAAGGATATCCACAAGATAGTCAACTGTCCTATTATAGCCAACCAATTAAGCCTCTTGGAGCAACGTTGTTTTGTTCCATTGCTCTTTTTCTATTCACTATCATGAAGGAAGGTTTTGAGGCCTTGTAGAGGCATATAATACCTATCTAAGTTCAGTGGTTTGGGCCTGCTATAGGCTTGTATGTGGATTTTATTCTGACTGTCCTACCAGGCAAGGCTACAAGGGTTAAAAGGGTAAAGAGGCCTAAAGGTTAGAGCGATGAGAAAATGGAGTTTCCTAAGTGAAAATTAGGGTGTTAAGTTTTGGTTTGGTCCTATTTGACATGATCTAAGTGGTTACAAGCCATCTTGGTTGTGATAGTACAAGAACCCTAGGTGAGTTGGGTCTTTTCCTTGAAGGAATAGTGGATTGGAAAGGTCCACTTAAAGAGTATTTGAGAGATTTGTGCTAAGTTGGTGGTTTGATCATCTAGTTGATCATCTAAAGAAGATTCCCCTACTTACTCTCAACCACTTATTCCTACATAGTTCACTATCCTTGGTCTGTCAATCACTTAGTATTATTTCCATGTCACAAAACAAGAATCTTCTATCATGAGCAAGGTTGTAGTATGAAGGCCAGTAGCATACTAATTTGGGATTTACTCATTTCCTATCAAATTTCCCCATAATAACCCTTGTTATTTTTGTGATGGGAATAAGCTAATGCATTATTCTTCAATTGTGACAAAACATTTATGGAGTTACCCTCTCAAATGACACATGAATGCATAAATTTGAGAGGAAGACAGTAAGTTGAATGAATGTAAGTAGAGAAATTTTTGCATACCTACAGATGGTACAAAATTTCATGGTTAAGTGGAAGCCTCCCATCAACAACAAGATCCAAATATCCATGTATATATCTCAATCAAGCCTCTAAACCCTTTAGAGCTGTCAATTTTTCCAACTAACCTGTTATGCACAAAAAGTAAAATTTTAGAGTTATGTCACCACTAAAAACAAAAGAAACAGAGCTTTGAAACCAAATCCACACACAACACAATGTGGTATTCATACAAAGCCATACAAACAAACTAAACTTAGAACATTGGAATGTAAACTTGAAATTATGATGTAGAGCATGGATTCAGTTTACTCAACTGGAGGCACATTTCACAATAATGGGTTCTTCATGTAAAACATTTGTACGAGGTTCAAATAGTAAAGAGATTGATGAAAGATAGAAGAATTAAAAAGATACTTGGATGTAGTTGGATTGAGCTTCTCTTTGTTTCAAGAATAGTTTAATATTATCTACTTAATAAGTCCAACCACGTGATGGTGGAAGCTCATTTGGCCCCTCCCCCCCCCTCACATCACTCTCAATTCCCCATACTTGATCATATAACATTAATCATTCATTCATCCATTAATAACATATAACATTCATTCATTCATCTATTAATAACATGTAAGATTCATTCATTAACATATAACAATCATTCATTAACATATTCACATTCATTCATTCAGTTTTTACATATTATCAAAAATATGGTTGTCATAATATGATTACAATCACTTTTTTTTTTGTTTCTTTTTTAAAGCTAAAAAAAGATTAAGTGGAGTATCATTTTCTAAATCATTTGTCCCCCCTTCAGTTGTTCTGCCCTCTGCTCATGATCTTAATGTACGCCTAGTCGTGTATTGATCACGACATGTAGGTGCTGCAAGGTGGGGTCTGCTACAATAACAAAGAAATGTTAAATTGATATGTTTTGTTATTATTGTTACAATATTTTATTAATTAAAAGAACATTAGAGTGGTGCTCTTTACCTGATGGGGAAACGTCATGTTCCTAATCTTGTTTTATAGCCTCATGCTCAACATGTTGAACACCCTCTAAATCCTGATCTGGAGTTGAAACACAAAAGGTTACATTAATTAATACACCAATTGCAATTAAATATTTTTAAAAGAACATTAGAGTGGTCCTCTTTACCTGATGGGGCCGCATCATGTTCTTGATCTTCCCTAGCCTGATCATGCTCAACATGTTGATCACACTCTACATGCTCTAAAGTTGAAACACGAAAGGTTACATTAATTAATACACCACTTCCAATTAAAGATGTTTAATTGTATTAATCCATACTGCGTTTTGTATAGCACATGAATACATCCAATGTCGGGATGTACATCATGACCTTCATCTACAAGTTGTTCTCCACCCTCACCAGGCTACATTCCAATGTCAGGTGCAGTATTATCATTATTTGTCTGTTTAAAACAAATAGGCACATAATTACTTTATGGTGGAAATTAATATTGAATAGATTGCACAAGTATTCAATTTTAAATAAACTTTATTGAGTTTATTTACCTATGTGTCAGATGTAGTGGAAGATTGTGTTTTCCCAGTCAAGACTCTTAGGCATTTATCCATGGCTTCATAGCCATGCTGGAAGGAAATATTCATTTCCTCTTCTGTGGGTGCTCTGTTGAATTCAGATCCCTGCATTTTTGCATAAGATCATGAATTTTGCTTCTATGGTGTGATAAAACAAAAATTGTTTTCAATTTATTATTTGGATGCAATATTTCATTTATTGATACTTACAATTCTTGCGGCTAATTTCATATAACCACCAAAGACAAGTTTGTGCTTCCCATGTTTTTCTAGTCTTTCCTTTGTTTCCTTCGATGTGTTAGGAAACCTATGAAAAGTTTGAAATATGTTATATTATGTAAAAAGAAAGAGTAATCAATATATAATTACATTGTTGATAGTATCACATACCTTCCTTGACCCAGTGGTGTCTTTCCTTTCATATTTTCAGCCTTCTCCTTTCCATCCGACACCAGGTCCTTCCACTCCCTCTCCGGAATCATGGGGGGATGCTCGTACATTTTTTTCTTCTCTAAATGTGACCTATATTGGTCCCTCACATACTTTAGATATGTACTAGCTTTCTTAAGGACCATGGTTCGGTTGAATGTTTTATCACCAAACAACACAACTAAACGGTTAATGAGCTCATCCTTTCAATCTTGATTTTGAGCATTCCACCATGTATGCATGGTGGGCCCGAAGAGCTCCAATGTTATATCACCTAGATGTTTATAAAAAAAATCATTTCCTGCAAAATGATCATGGGATCATTAGTCTAAAAAGAGTGATGAATAAGTAAATTTCAATTGGATTATATATAATAATAATTAAAACATTTTAAATTACCTGGGACCTTCTCTATCTTTATGGGAATGAAATCCTCGGTCACCACAAATGTGACCGGAAATGTTCCTGTACTAGTAATACGGGAAGATCCAAGAAATGCTACTAAAAAATCACTAGTACTAGTGGCCTCTGCATCACGAGTACTACTCGATGCGTGCATGCTATGTGTTGCTGACATTTTAGTCGACAATATAGGCACAGATGATGGGGTTGAATGATATGATGTATGTGTAGGAAGATCAGGATGGACACTTGTACCAACCCCTACTCCACGGGTAGCACCTGCAGTACCTTGATCATGGGCAGCAGCATCATGAGGACACAAAAAATCCTATAAAAATAACACATATTTAGTTCATGATGTTAGAAGCCAAGATCTGAAATGCAAACCAGAAAAGACTTCCACATAAGAGAAAATCAGAAAAAGAAAGAGCTTTGCAAGAAGATATGCAAAATAATATTATCCAGGAATTAATAATTACATGAGATGATTTGTTTTATAAAAGAAAAGTATGCATAACCCTAATCTTATATTGAGTAACAAGATAGCTCAACAAGATAAGGATGAGAATAATTAACCTAGGAATTAAATATTACCTAAGTAAAGTTATGCAAGTGTAATTAAATATTAATTACAATAACACCCCCCATAAGTGCAACTTAGGGAGACTAAAAAATCATGCACCTAAAACTAAGATGAATGCAAGAAAGCATGAATGGGTCTTGACAATAAGGATTGATTAGGTACCCATGTACAAATGCAATGACTGAGGTAGAGAAGGAAAACCCAGTGGGAAAAACCCCCCCTACAATGAGATGACTAATGCAAATAAGCACTGGAAGAACACTGTGGAGTAACACTGGAACTACAATCCGACAAGAAAGGAAAGATAATTTTTTCTACAAGAAACCAAATGAGAGTCATTGAAGGAATCGGGTGGAATCATAATAATGTGACAGTAGACCCAATGCCACGGAACACTAGAAAACTCACAAATTGGAACAACCTTGGAATTTGTGAAGCAATAGTAGATGAAATGATGATAGAATCTAGAAACCATGTATCTCGATGCCGATGCCAAACTGAGACTAAAACTCTTCCATAGGAACAAGTACCATAAAGACTCTCGAACATTAACCATAAAAACATGGCCTTCAAATTGAGAAGGATCTGAACCAATGCGGATCAATAACCATAAACTCCCAATCTAAAGTGTGAACCGATGTGAATCTGATATGTGTCAAGCTAAGATAAGATGTGGCCAAAAGAAACTAGGAAACCAGATATAACCCATGTGAGCTATCATCAAAACAAGATGAATATGGAGATCAAAGTGCATGCACACTCTAATCAAATTATTATGCAAGAAACCCCCCTGATGGAACTTTATCTTAATTCATTTATTACAATAATCCAATGATTGTAAAAGGAGAGAATTCTAAAAATGCATAAACAGAAAATAAGATGATGTGGTATTGAAATGAAGTAAAAATATTCAAGTTTCACCTTTCCAACTTCCAAAACATCCAAGTAATCTCCAAAACACCCATTAGGAAAAATATGAAATAATGATCAAAATGGGATAGATACAGAAAAAATTTCATGGACAACAATGTAGAGGTCCTCAATACCTTTCCAACACCGCAAAGAAGGTGAAAAACGAAGATAATGGCAAAAAGTTATGAGCTTGGAAGCAAAAAATGAACATCTAACTTCAAACACCAATAAATGTAGCTAAACAGAAAAATAATTAAAAATAAACTATACCACTAGAAATTTCTTGGAACTAGCTTTCTGGCGATATCTCGTTTTCTCGATTTCGATACTGTATGCCCAAGTTACGCCAAAAAGAAAAAAAACTACTCCTTGAAGGAAAACTAGGGTTAGGAGGGGGCAAAGAGGGCCGACCATAAACTAACGTCATGCTAACGTCAACACTTCACGAGCTTAAATTTGATGGCCTAGAGGCCCTTGGGGAAAAAAAAGTGCCTCCCTATAGAAGAAAAAATTGATGGCTGTCAGAGCTGAAAAAAATGGCTAGAATATACCCTGTACCGCCACCAGAATATGCTCTATCGTACGGAATATTCTATAGTCGTCTGGGGCTAGGTATGGGGCTCCTGGTCTTCAATAGGACTTGTGCTTGCCTTGGGAGGCCGTCTGGGGCTGGGCGCAGGCCCTTGGTCCTCCATAGGACCTCGGCCTTGCAAAAAAGGCCTGGCGAGGGCTGCATGGGGGAGCCACCGGCGGTAGTGGTGGATCGGCAGCCGCTTGGTGGCCACCCAGTGGTGGATCACGTTATAACTAGAGGCGCTGGCACAAAGATCAAGAAAACCCATTTTTTGACATTTTTTATTTTCATGCCTCGGTCTACATGCAGGGGAGGCCATACGGCCCCCCAAACAAATTTTTTTTCCTTTCGGACCAACTTCTCCAAAATTGACAAAACGAAAGGAGATCTTAGGGTTTTTGGCCATTGCAAACGCGATGGTGACCTCCGTTTGTGCCCAAAGTTCCCCAAAAAAATGGCTACCTCTAGAGCTTGCAAAAAAACTCTAAGCTTGAAACCCTCACAGATTTGGAAAACAATGACCAAAATTTGCAAAACAAAATCCAATCCTAACTTTTTCTAGCACTTTGAATCCAATGGTGACGCCCAATCTGATCCAAAATTTTGCATAAATGAACTCAAGGCATGAAAACCTTGAGGAATCCTGAATGAACTCTACAAATATTTTCTCAAAAATCTGAGAAGGGGTTGCAAATCAAGGCTTTGATACCATGTTAGAAGCCAAGATCTGAAATGAAAACTAGAAAAACCTTCCATAAAAGAGAAAATCAGAAAAAAGCATGAGCTTTCCAAGAAGATATGCAAAATAATATTATTCAGGAATTAATAATTACATGAGATGATTTTCTTTATAAAAGAAAAGTATGCATAACCCTAATTTTATCTTGAGCAACAAGATAGCTCAACAAGATAAGGATGAGCATAATTAACCTAGGAATTAAATATTACCTAAGTAAAGTTATGCAAGTGTAATGAAATATTAATTACACTAACACATGACATAAAAGAGTACAAATTATAAAACCATGAATGAATTTATGTTATAATTAAAGACCTCATGACAGCTTACTTGCAAGTTTTGTACTCTCTCAGTCAATATTTTAACCCTCTCTCTTATCTCATATGTTTGAGGCACTATGAATAACAAATGAAGGATTTCTTCATTGCATTTTTTTTGTGTCTTCCTTATCATATCGAGAGGGTTTGTTGAATATGTGATGTTATCATCCAATAACAGTTGCTGCACCTCGACCCTATGGATGCTCTCCTCTACTACTGGTGCCTTTCCCCGATCAGCTAACTACAATAAGAATATTAAAAACATTATCGAAATTAACCCAATAAACCTATGAAAAAAACATAATAATAAAACATTTTGCTCTTATCTAATTTGTACAATTACAATGAGGTAAGCATGTCGAGTAGAAGCACCTGAAGATGCATTGTGATCTATGGTTTGGGCCAGAGCCTTCCTCGTACGATCAATGTCCCGCTATGACAAAAATTAAATATAAAAAAAAATTACTTAAATGAAACCAATAGACTTACAAAAAAAACATAATAATAAAATGGTATATTGAAGTAATTAATTGGAGGTTGGGTAAAATGGTATATAGTACGTACCACCCCCATAGTAACTTTGTTTGTATCTTAGCGATTTAAATTGTAATCGATTAGCAACTCTTCCCCTGCAGTTATTGATTTTATCGCACATACGAATGGTTTCCCTCGCGCGCCTCAAATATGCAAATTGGGTTGCTTATTTTTTGACCTAGGTCATGTACTATTTATAAACCCTACAATATTCCCTGATGTTTTTGGCCTTCCGTCAATGTACACAGCCACTCCTTTATTTTGATCCTTATCTTTTAGCTGTATATAATTTGCTGACAGTGCATACCTACGCATACTTCATGTATATCGAACTAGCTGCATCCAATTTTTGCAACTGTAATAGGGTCTGACATACTCGATCAATTCAGTAACTTTTTCGTAACAGACCTTTATGTCGTCCATGAAAAATAGGCCCAAACCATGTAGTGACGATGGTGCAATGTGATATATCCTCTCATTGACACAAAAATCAATGTTTATTAGAGGAAGTTCCCTAGGTACCCATTGTTTCCATAGATGTTTGTACCTCAAGGGCAGCTTGATGTCGCCTATGCTCTCATCATCATAAGAACATGACCCCCCTTCAGCAAGAAAAATTCCATGCATTTACTAATCTTTTGACCTCTAGTTGATCTCCCTCTTTTAGACCTACTACATGTCTCACTTTCCTCTTCTCTTCCTGAATTTCCCTCACTCGAGGAAGACAGATCTAACAAATACCTATTTGGTGGTACCTGCACTCATAAGGATGTTGGATGAAGTTATTTCATGGTGATTTGATCCCAAGGTGACATTATGATTAATCTATCATTTCATCACTAGAACACTAATAGACATAATTCAGGTGCACGTGTGAGGTGGTTAAGTTGTCCACTAATAAACTCCATATGTCTAAGTGGTTAACGGGGAGGTAGTGTGTACTAGGACTGGTTAAGTCATCAAAAGTTTATGCTTTGGAAATAATTAAAATTGTTTAAGTCATCTTAAATCTTCCTATGTCTAATTGCTAAGAGACTTTTGGTATGTTTTAAGGTAGGATGAGTGGTTGCATCAATGCTCTAGTTCTCTATGACAAGGTTTCAACATCTTCAAATAGTGAAAGTTAGTGCTCATAGTCATTTGAAACAACAACATTTTGATTGTGTATGGTGGTAGGATTTGATAACTTAAAAGAATTGGCTACCCAACAAACTTAAAGTTAAAAGAAACATTTTCAGTTTAAGGGGTTAGCACTTTCTTTCATCTTTGCATATTGCTTTGATGCTTCAAACCATAGAAGCATAAATCTACAAAAAATCTTGATTAATCATGATTTTTAAAAAATCTATAGGCTGGACAATTTTTTCCCCGATTTTTTGAAAAAATCTTTGACTTTTTGGTCAACGATTTTTTCCCATTTTAAATCTGCCAAATTGCCAAAAAATGTGTTTAAAACCTCAAAAAAACACGAATAAAATCATGTTGATTTTCACGCAAAAAAAAACCCATGAGACCATAGCTTGTTGCTTACTATTATCCTTTGATACTATTACGCCTTTCCTCCTACTGTGATGACTTGTGGCTCAGAGGAAAGGCTTACAATGTGCTATTTTTCAAGTTTCATCAACTCTTTTTAATATTGGCAAGGCGTTCATGGGGCTGGCGATGTTGCTTTAGGATGTGAATATGAGGTTATGGGCTGAAATGGAGGAACCAAAGTGATTATTTTGAGTTTTATTGTGTCTAGAAGCCAAGAGTAGCTTGATTGTGTGTTTGCAGACCCTAATAAACTTGCTCAATGCTTTGGTTGGGCTTGGAAGGCTTTAGAGGGCTGAAAACTCAAAAACCCTAGGTATTTGGAAGGAAAATGAGGGTTTTGAAGAATGGAGGCTTAGAGGTCGAGTACTTGTATAAAACCTATGGAATTGGGAGTTTTGTGGCATTTTTTATGACTATCCAAGATTTTATGGTGTTTGGAGAAGTTTAAAGAGTAGTTTGTTTGTAAAATAGGGCTAATTTTGTATCCTTTTTATAGGGCAATCTAAAGGATCTCCAAGAAATTGCAAAGGAACCCTATATGTTTGGCTTGGGAAAGGTGTTTGGGGTCTCAAAGGATGTTATATTGGTGTTGATATGGTATTTTAGTGGCCTTCTCTAAAAGATAATCCTACTTGATGAGATCTGGAGTCTTTAACCTTGTTGAAGTTAATTGATCCAATGTGGTTGATTGTGATTTCAAGGGTTGATGTTTTAATGAGTTCTGATTAGTTTGAATCTTCTCCACCTTGACTTTGCATTAGGTCTCATGGTGATGGAATTCCATGAAAATCCATATACAAGGTAGTGAACGATTTGAAAAAATGCCTTAAAGAAATGTGGTCTCATGGTGATGGAATGCCTCAAAGAAATGTAGTCTCATGGTGGGGGAAAATTGATGGGAATCTATGTTTCTTTCTATAGAATGATACATAAATATTTATTCACTTTCTTCTTCAAAAATCATGGTATGAAATCAAGAGTTTTAAAAGAAAGAGTTTTAGAATATGGGAAATTTTGTTTTTAGGTCCATCTTTGAACCCTTGATTCTACCCTATGCAATGCTTTAGCCAATTATATGTTAAGGTGGTTAGAATTTTAAAATATCTCTACTTAGATGTGAACTTTTATCCCTCAAGTCCTCAAATCTTTGGGTAATGTGTTGCAAGTGGAAGAAACAAGGTCTACTCTTCCCCATCTTAACTCTAGGGTTTTTATATCTCTCAAATCTGATGAGTTTATTCTACATATTTTGTGCTTTCAAATGAGTGATAATAAAACTAGACATGATATTAAAGTTTTGAGAGGTTTTAATTCTTGTTTTCTATGTAAAATGGATGGTCATAAAAGAAGGCATGGTCCAAAAATTCTTAAGAATATTAATAGACTTGTAGCTAATAGAATTTCATCCTTGATTGTGTAGGAAATAATAAAATGGAAAATAGAAAAATTTATGAGAATGAATTTGATACTTTAGATGAGATTCTTGACAAATTGGAGGACTCTCATTCTAGTGAGGCATATGTTTGTATCCTTGCATATATGCCTTTTGTCAATAATGAGCTTGCTCTTCTTGTTTTTTTTCAAGGATAATTCTAGGTAATAAAAAAATGCCCAAGAGCTTTCCTTAGAAAGATTGAAAGAGTTTAAGTTGTTTGTTAGTTTGGCTACACCTCCCATTGCTCCCCAAGCTCTAAAAAACATTGATTCTATGATTTCCAAAGACCTTTCCCATACACTTTTCATGAGTAAATCTAAAAGTAAAGATTCAATTTTATTAATTATCTATTCCAAGATAAAGCTACCATCTAGGGATATTTTGTCCCTAGGCCAAGTGTTGATGTGGATGGATGAAAAAAGATAAATCAAATTGACTCATGTGTTAATAATCACAAGAGTGGAAAAAATGGAGAGGAAAAATAACCCAAATATTTTGATAGGTTGTTCTATAAATGAAAATAGGATGCACCAATTGGAATGTTAGAGTTTGGAATCTTCTGGAAAGAATGCATTTTAATATCCTCTTACAATAATAGGCTTAAAATGGATTGCTTTCTCTTTCAAGAAACTAAAGTAATGAGATTTGAGCTAGAATGTACTCTTAAATTTGTTTGGAGAGAGTTTAAATTTTTTCACTAATCATATGTGGGGAAAGGTGGTGCAACTATTCTAGCTGGGCTAGTATGGGCTCCCATTATTAGTGATTCTATGTGTTCTCCTTGCAATAGGGTAGCTTGTGTGATTGTGAAAAAGGATGATGTCTAGTTTGGGGCCCAAATGTCGTAGCATAGACAAGGCGGTGAACTGTGATTCTCACTTGCAAACAACAAACATGCATTCCAACTTGTGATTCTTACAAGAAAACAACAGAGTCACCAATAATGGAGTTGCAAAGTGATTGAAAGCACTTAGTTATGGTTTTTCCCACTGGCATTGTAGACAAATATACAAAATACAATCACAAAGAGTAATATTCACAAACCAAATCAAATAAAAAACCCTATAGCACTCTGATTCATAAATTTCAGATGAAATATATGGACCATTTTGACAACGGATGAGATGCAGAGGCCTTCACAGAAAAACAAAACGCAAAAATTCCAATTTTTGCAGCCAAGCAAGCTCGATCCTTGGGCTTCCTGCAACCTTTCCTCCGCTGGCGCACGACTCACTTCTCCAATTTGACGAGCTAGGTTTTGATTATGTCAATTAAAATGAAAATTGTGGTTCCATGTTAAATTTTACATCATAAATTATATATAATTAATATAATATTAGCTAAATTTATAATATTAATATAATATTATAATTATTATAATATATATTAATATAATATATAATATTATAATATTAATATAATATTAATATAATATTATAATTATTATAATATAATTAATATAATTATCTCTCTATATCTCCCACTATCTATGTCACTCCCTCTTCCCCCTCTATCTATTGAGCTATCTCTTCCTCTCCCATCTTTCTCTCTCTTCCTCTTCAACCTATCTGTCCCTCTCTCCCCCTCTTCTCTATCTCTCCTCCTCTACCTATAAATATCCCTTTCTCTCCCTCCTCTCAGCTTCTCCACCTCTCTATCTCACCATCTCTCCCTCCCTATCCCTATCCATCGACTCTCTATCTCCACCTCTCTTCCTTTCCCTTCCCATATATCTCCATCTCTCTTTCTCTTCCCATATATCTCTATCTCCCTCTCTCTCACCATCCCCCTCTATCTCTCTATATCACCCCCTTTCTATGCCTCTCCCTTTCCCTCTATATATATATTGAGCTATCTCTCCCTCTCTCCCCTATCTTCTTCTCTCTCTCCCTTTCTACATATCACTCTCCCTCTCCCCCTCTTCTTTCTCTCCCTTTTCTACCTATCTATCTCCATCTCTTCTCTCTCTTCCCTCTTCAACCTATCTCTCCTCTCTCCCCCTCTTCTCTATCTCATCCTCCTAACTATCAATATCCCTTTCTCTCCTCCCCTCTCCACCATCTCCCTCCCTCCTCCACCCCTCTTTCTTTCCTGCTGTCCACCTCTCTCACCATCCCCCTCTATCTCTCCACCCCTCTCCCTCTCCCTCTTCTTCTCTCTCTCCCTTTCTACATATCGCTCTCCCTCTCCCCCTCTTCTTTCTCTCCCTTTTCTACTTATCTATCTCCATCTCTTCTCTCTCTTCCTCTTTATCCTATCTCTCCCTCTCTCCCCCTCTTATCTATCTCTCCTCCTCTACCTATCAATATCCCTTTCTCTCCCTCCCCCTCTCAGCTATCTCTCGAACCCCTCTCTATCTCTCACCATGTCTCCCTCCCTATCCCCCCTATGCATCGACTCTCTATCTCCACCTCTCTTCCTTTCTCTTCCCATATATATCCATCTCTCTTTCTCTTCCCATATATCTCCATCTCTCTTTCTCTTCCCATATATCTCTATCTCTCTCTCTCACCATCCCCCTCTATCTCTCTATATCACCCCCTTTCTATGCCTCTCCCTCTCCCTCTCCCTCTATATTACGCTATCTCTCCCTCTCTCCCCTATATTCTTCTCTCTCTCCCTCTCCCTCTCTTCTTTCTCTCCCTTTTCTACCTATCTATCTCCATCTCTTCTCTCTCTTCCTCTTCAACCTATCTCTCCCTCTCTCCCCCTCTTCTCTATCTCTCCTCTACCTATCAATATCCCTTTCTCTCCCTCCCCTCCTTCCTCTCTTGTCCCCCTCTCTCCATCTCTCACCATCTCTCCCTCCTATCCCCTATCCATGGAGCTCTCTATCTCCCACCTCTCTTCCTTTCTCTTCCCATATATCTCCATCTCTCTTTCTCTTCCCATATATCTCCATCTCTCTTTCTCTTCCCATATATCTCTATCTCTCTCTCTCCCACCACCCCCTCTATCTCTCTATATCCCTTCTATGTCTCTCCTCCCTCCCTCCTTGGGCCTCCCTCTCTCCTTGTCTTCTTCTCTCTCTCCTTTTCTACATATAAATCTCCCTCTCCCTCTTGCTTTCTCTTCTACTACCTATCTATCTCAATATCTCTTCTCTCTCTTCCTCTTCAACCTATCTCCCCCTCTCTCCCCCTCTTCTCTATCTCTCCTCTACCTATCAATATCCCTTTCTCTCCCTCCCCCTCTCAACTATCTCCCCCTCTCTATCTCTCACCATTTCTCCCTCCCTATCCCCCCTATCCATCGACTCTCTATCTCCACCTCTCTTCCTTTCCCTTCCCATGTATCTCCATCTCTCTTTCTCTTCCCGTATATCTCTCTCTCTCTCTCTCACCATCCCGATCTATCTCTCTATATCACCCCCTTTCTATGCCTCTCCCTCTCCTCTCATCTCTAATTAGGCCTATCTCCCTCCTCCTCCTATCTTCTTCATCTCTCCTTTCTCACATGTCAGCTCTCCCTCTCCCCTCTTCTTTCTCTCCTTTTCTGCCTATCTATCTCCTCTCTTCTCTCTCTTCCTCTTCAACCTATCTCTCCCTCCTGCCTCTTGTCATCTCCTCCTAATCATTAAGGCCTTTACAAAAACCAGTGAACTTTTATTAAAGAGCTATAGGTGATTATTGTCACCACTCTTCATTCACATGGAGATGTCAAATGTAAGGAATTGTTTTGTTGCTTTTGTCAGGTTTCATTAATGAAGATGTTAGTGGGTTGGTGAAGATGTGTTATGACCAGCGGAGCCTCTTTAAAATAATTGAGGCAATATTAGGGGCGTCGAGGAAGGGAAGAAAACTAAACTCAACTAAAATAGGGGTAGTTGTGGTTTTGTTCATTTTCTTTGTATACTATATACTTAGTTCCTCTCTAGGATAAATAAGTCACTGTAGAAATGAAAGATGTTTGATTATCTACCTAATATTGTTTTGTTTTTTTGAAATGGAAGAGATCTACAACTCTATAGAAATTTCTATATGCTATTAGACTATTTAGATCATTTTCTTAGTTGTGTATCCTAACTAATATAGAGTACGCTTTTTCATTTTAATTGACTACTACATAATAGTTTATGTGTTGAAAGAATTGTTTCCATTCTTTGTAGTTTTTACATTGGAATACAAATCATATTTAATTTCACACCAATATACTTCTTTCATAAATCATATTTGTTTAATATCTTAAAAGATGTTAGTTAAATTGGAAAAGTTGTTTGAGTTAATTACTAAATTTGATCTAAAAATGTTCAACACTTTAGATAAATTCAATTAGATATATATAGTTAAATTGGAGGTGTCATTTGAGTTAATAATTAAATAATGTAATAATCAATTAAAGCAAGGGACATAATTTTGGATGTGTTTAAATTTAATAAATTACAAATTAAAATAGACATAAATTACTTGAAATAAGTGCTTCATAACCCATCTAATAAAATCATAACCTATCAAAAAGGAAATAGGAATTTTCTAAAGAAAAGAACACTTGACCCAATCATAAGTGTATGGCCTTTGCAAAAAGGAGTGATCCACCTTAGCAATAACAACTACCCCATCCAAAATTTTCTCACATTAAACAAAGCCACAATGTTCCTCCAAGATAATCTAATCAAATCCAACCTTATGTGTCCTAGTAATCAAATTGGAGATGATCCTGGCATTGCGAAGGGTGATTGGTCTAAAAAATCTAAATGACTTTGCAATTATTTCACTACTACGATCAATGTGTCATCTTTCATGAAATTTCCCAAAACACTATTCATTATGATCATGTGGAAATTTCTAGGAGAACTACAATAGTCGTAACATCATGAATCAAAATTAAACATTAAAAAGTACATCATGAATTAATTATGTAATGGGATAAAAATTAAAAACATCATTAATTAATTATGTAACCACATAAGTCAAATATAATTCTATCAAGAAATGAATATCAAATAGATAATACAATCGCATAACTCATACATTTCAATTTCATTGATCTTCTTCTTCATCAAACTCTTCGTTTGTATCATCCGATCTAGATTCGACATTGTAAGGATTGGTCATATCATTATCATTGTCATTGATATCAGTTTTGATAATGTCATCATCCATACATATATCATCTTCATGAACATTAACTCCGACATCATCATGATCTAGTTCCTCCTCTTTGACATCTTCATCAGGCACATCATCAACTAACTGTTGATCCTGATCATCATCTACATCATCTTCTAGTTCTTCAGTATCTTCTTCTTCCACCACATTATACTTTACCGACCTTCCTCTTGGATCATTTCTAACAACAAATGACCAACCTGGTTTACCTGGAACCTCTGAGTAAAATACCTTCTCACATTGGCTTGGAAGAACACATGGCTAATTTCCAGCTCGCTTGATCGACCTTGTATTAACCATGGTAAATCCATTATCATTTTCAATAATAGTTCTCTCGGGATCATTTTCATTCAATCATAGCCCGTACCATAAGACGACAAACAAAACTAACTTGAAGGACTTAAACTCACACTCAAGTATATCATCCAAAATCCCATAGTATTGATTTTTTGAGACTTCTGGATGTATGTCGCTTCTAGATAAAATATTAGTCAATTGAAAGACTGTAGTTATCCTAGAATCACAAGTTTTCTTTGTTTTATCCAAATTTTTGATTCAAAATTTATGACCATTGCACCACATAGCCTTGTGGTGTTTCACCTGCAATATGTCAAACATGAAAAAATTATTGCAATATTGTCAGTTGATAAACATATTTATTCTTGGCCGAATGTATGCAAAGAAAAAAATCTCAATATATATATACATCAATATAATTGAAAATAATTCAATAATATGGGTGATTAATATATTTATATGTACCTATTTATCTCTTAAACCATATGCTAAATCAATTTCCCTTTGTGTAACATTGGAATCTCCATTACGATGAGCTTATTTAACCAATGAAGCCACACATTCTCATGTTAATGCACGACCAGATTGTTGACATAGTTGAATCCATACTGTCATCAAATCAAGATTGTTTGTGACGTACAAATGTAGTGCATCCCACTCTTGAAAAACTGTATAAAAAAAAATTGAAATTCACAAACGGCGTATAATTAGTGGTGCAAGAGCACCTATACCTCATTCTCAACTTGTGATTATTTGAAGGCGGATAGATGGTCAATAGGCGAAGTGAGTCTTTTGGATGTTTTTTTTCTTGAGTAAGGTCAATTAAGACCATTAGACATGTTCTAGGTGAAGTTTTGAGTTATGAGTTTGAGTCTTCGACTAAAGAGTTTTGTAGCCTTTTTAAGGAAATTTGGAGAATTTATATGTAAAAGGGTGCAAGGTTAGTGTCATGTCAATAATAAGGCTATTATCAAGCCACTATCATGGTTTTAGAGGTGTCCTAGGAGTTTCAATACATTTGAAAGCTCAAAAAATTAAAACATTTCTAAATTGATGTTAACAACCTTGAAATTAGTGTGTTTTATTTTTCATGTGATCATAAAAGATTAAAAAGTCAGTTGTAGAGGTGTTTGTTCAGTAGTTGAGGTGTAAATGCCTTTAAAAGGCATAAAATGATCATTGTAAACCCTCATAGGATGAGAAATAAAGAAGGTATAGCTGCTGTCCTCAAGAGTTTTGTGAAGAAAAGCATGTGAAATGAGAGGTTCAAGCCTAGGTTTCAAAAAAATATGTATCGGAGATCTGATTTTATGAATTTTTACCCTTTTTTAGACCTAGTGGGTTGTGTTTGAATTGGTTTTGAGGTCTGGGAGGTCGTGGAAATACGATATTGAATAAACCCTCATGATTTTGGCCTAAAACAAGGATTTTTGGGTTTGGCAAGAATCTGGCCGTACAAGTGGAATATCTTTGTGGATTTGGAGGTTTGGAGGAATAAAAATTTCTCCCCCAAGATTTCATGGGAATATGACAAGTTTAAAGACTAGTTGCTTTGTAAAATAGGCCTAATCAGCCTAATCAGCACAACCTAGAAAGGGTGATTTGGTCCAAAGGACTTGTACTTTCCCTTGAAGTATGTTTAATAATTCCAAAATGGGTGTCTAAAACCATCAATTTTTTGTCTAGTTTTTTGGGAAAGTTTTCAATTATTGGGAAAAACTAGTAGGTTTGCATTACTACAAGGATTCAAGGAGTCAAAGTGTGAAATCTGACTTTTATTGTTTGTCAGGCTTTGAGAGTTGTTTGGATTGTTTAAAGTGGTCATTCTAAACTTTTTGGAAGCCTCTTAAAGGCAGGTTGATAGGTTGGTTGAGTTGAGCCTCCCAAGTCTACATCAATTAGTTAATTACCACATTATACGACCTTAATTTATAATTGATGTATATTGAAGATTAATAATTAAATAAGTACAATATACATAAAAACCAAATTAAAAATGTATTATAATTACCTCTCACTTTCCTCAATCTACCTTTCCCCATCATGTACTCCCCTTCGAATTTGTTAATGGAGTTGGGATCCCAAATGTGATCTACATGTGGATCTTTGTGCAAACTTAGGGAAGATATTCGCGTATACACCGTGCAGTATATAATATCTATCCGCATAGAACCCTAGGGATGATAACAGCACATGAACAAAGCCTTCAAAAATTTCAGGTGCCTCTCAACCATCCACATTAACCTTGTGTGTATAGGTCCACACAATTCAATCTCCTCAACTTGGTGTATGAGTTAGTGTTCTTGTGCATTGAAAAATGTAGAAGGTAGACACTTTTGCATTTCATTGGAGCCAAGGAATTTTTTCTCTTCCAGCAATTTATATCTTCTTTATGCATTTCTTTATATGACAGCCATCTACAAATGATTCAAGGCACAAATATATTAACGAGATTTAACAAAAATATACAATATATCACATAACAAGTAAAACAAATAGAAATTATAAGATTTATACAATGAATTGAACAAACATCGCTACTTACCTCATATATTTTCCAAGATCATATATAACTTGCTTGACATTGTTTTTGAAGTTGTCTGGGAGAGATAGAGGTAGAACGTACTACAACAATTATAAAATGATCTTTTCATTATTTTTCCAAAAGTAGTAAACATAATACACTGAAAAGTACATGCAGTATACAAATATATATATAATATACCAGAATAATTACCTTAATGAAAGTATTCCAATCATGAATTTTCATCCCTGACCCAAATTCACCTTTGTTATGATATTGTTTATGTTCGCAACAAATCCTATGGGAAATTGAATTTTTTGTATGACTTCTTTTATAGCATTGCTTTGTTGCTTTGTTAATAACCAAGGAAGGGCGCTTATATTAATTTGGTCTCCATCACTATTTAACTGAATGACATTTTACATTGCATGATTGACTTCCTGAATGTTACTACAAATTTTGACAATTTTTTCTTTGTCATGCCTTCCATCCAATATTTTCCATAATATTTCTATTATATTCTTTCTGATATGCATTGTATCAAACAAATGCACAATTTGTAGCTGCTCATAGTAGGGCAACCTACTAAATTGTCTGGGATAACATTTCATTCCCTGTGGAAGTCGTCCATTAATGCCTTGACAACCTTCATGAATCATATAAGTTAAAAAAATTAACGATAATCATTGTCAATTACAGCATGAGCAAACAAAACACAATATAAAAATATGAAGTCCAAACATATCATATATGATAGATAAACAATTTGATCTGATGTATAACCTTGACGATTAATTCTATTATATTCCAACTTCCATAGGCGAGGTGTCATTCTTCATGGTTTTGATGCGATCTCTTGCTTTCATTGAAAATATATGTTTTTGATGCTTTCGATGCTTGTTATGTGGAGGAAGTGTCTATACTCATCAAACGCAGCACCTAAACTTGTTGAATATTGAGATTTCATGCTGGACCTAGTGGATACAAATTTTCCGCATTGTTGCGAAGACCTCTAAGTTCATATAATTGGATTAAATATGTCAATTTTTATAATTATATATAATGAATAGATTGTTTAAAAAACATGCATGATATCTACTTCATAAAATTAAATATCGTTAAAGTGTAGTTGAACGTTATATCATACCACAAAAATGTGTTAGCCCTGGGGCATCATGAATTGTCCATACAAGCATTGTATGGAATTGAAATTGTCTTTGTCCTATTGGCCTAGAGACCTCATACATAGTGACGCCATTCCATAACTTTAGTAACTCATCGATAAGGCTCAATATATACGTTATGTATCTTTAACTTGGTACTTGCAGTTGAATGAACATAAATATTACATAATTATTATAACCATTTTACTGCAATATATATAAATTAATGTACATGACTACTAAAAAAAAAATGTCATTATGCAACAAATAAGACAAATGAGATGCTACTACGTTAAAAAAATTGATGTAAACAAATACCTGGAACAATCATTGCCAACATTATGTGCTCCTTCTTTATTGACATCCATGGAGGAATGTTATTGTTGATAACAAAAATAGGCCACACCGAGTAAATAGATCTCAGCTCTCCAAATGGATTGACACCATCCACTGCCAATGAAAGCCTGAGATTACGAGGTTCTTCTTTAAAGTGTGGCCATTTTTTCTCCATTTCCTTAAATGCAGAACCATCCACAGGCATTCAAAGAATGTCATCTCCACTTCTATTACATGCATGGCAATCCATAAATTATGCTAAGATTTTGCACCTAAATAGTCGTTGCATACGTGGAATAATGAGAATGTAACGAAGAACCTTGCGAGACACCTTTTTTGTTAGTTGATCTGTTTGATATCTACTGATATGACATTATGGGAATTCTATTGCAAATTCATGTTGTTTATGATATATAATATAATCATTGGAACATGCATGTATTGCTCGATACTTCATTCCAATATAATTCATAATGGCAGATAAATATCAGTATGAGCGAAGTAAAATATTTGATGGTGGTAACAAAAATTCACCAATTAATCTACAACAAAAAATAATTTGTTAATATAAAGAATATTAATGGTACATATTTCATCCTTTATTTACTAATGATGAACTTACAACAATTAAAATAGTTGAATAAAGATGACATATATGACATACCTTAACATCTGTGACATTGTTATGTTGTATAAACCATTCATAACCTTCAAGTTCACTAGCAACAATAAAATAGAGAGGAGTTGTTTCAGAGCCTTCCTAAAGGGGCTCGTGTGCCTTCTCAAGTATAGGTAAATCATGAACATCATCAATGTCATCCAGATC
The DNA here is from genome assembly GCA_007258455.2 of Sequoia sempervirens. Taxonomy (NCBI): domain Eukaryota; kingdom Viridiplantae; phylum Streptophyta; class Pinopsida; order Cupressales; family Cupressaceae; genus Sequoia; species Sequoia sempervirens. The sequence goes on from VDFB02086081.1 coordinate 344,835,812, forward strand.
ATCATGATCAGTTGTGCCACTAAATGTGTCATGGATCAATGTATTTGTACCATCATCTTCAACTGTATTTTCTAGCGCATTATCATCTTCTTCCATAGGATCATTAACTCCATCTTTGATATTCACAGCTCCATGTTCCTCCACTTGCAAAACCACATTCTATGGGGCATGATAATCCATATATTGTGCCCTAGGGCACCCCACCTTTATAATAATGATCGACACAAATAAACTAAGATCATGATCAAGTGATTTTTTATATATATAGAAATGTTAAAATGATATAAACATTTACAAATTCAATCAATATAAAGACATATAATGAACAACTTACCAATGGATGATGATAATACTTTCAATGTGGTATGCTGCCTACAATGACAGTGGTCAAATTCTTCTGCGTCTTTATGGGATAACTTTGTCACCTTTCTTTTTCAATCTAGCCACATTCTAGCAATTGTTTTTGTTCATTTTGTTACGCACTAATGTTAATAACATATTTTCTTTGCAGAAGCTTGGAATGTTAGATCAAAAAAATATAAACTCCATTCACAATAATTTTAATCATGACGAGGTAACAAAGTCAATAATTATGATATTTTGCGCAAAAATTGACATGCGGCTCACCACCAAAAGAAGATGGTCGAAGTTAATGAACAAAAAACCTTTAGATGCTAATTCCCAAAGCTTCATTAAATTCTTATTTTACTATGATTTCAGCAGTTAGACTCATCAAATCAAAATATTAAACGCACAACAAAATTTTATGAGTAGAAATTCTCCAAAGCTGCACAAGTCTAAAATGAAATCTAATGAGATGTTGCTTTAAAATATGATTTTCAAACCTGGACGTACAAATCTGACTTCACAAATGAATTCTGGAGAAAGACAATGACTACCCTCAACCTAGCGATATCTTCTTGAATTTTTTCTGATTTTTCCCAAGAAAATCATCCTTAGTTCTCCACAAACTGTCGCAAGTAGAGCAAATTCACAAGTATAGAAAAACATTGTTGCAATAAATAGGTGAAATTATTTTTATTTATGTCTGCCATAATTTGATTTTTTTCTGATTTTCCATGTTTGTCAGAATTTCGACAAAACTGTTTGTCAAAATTTTGATGAACGTCGGGGAAAAAAATTTTAAAAAATGAAAATTACACATCACATATCACAATCAGTCAACAATACATCAAATTATACATATTTCATTGGAAATTTTTGTCGAGTTTTGCAGTCAAATGAGTTAGTGTATTGTTGAACATATGTCTACTGTTGTGGAGCTTGCAAGTAGTTCAACACCGAGGGAGCTTGATTTAGTGGTTGCCCTGGATGTGGCACTATCGGTAGCTATGGAACATGGTTCAATAATGGTGTTTGATGAGCTAAGGCATGGGTAAGCCTTTGGATTTGGGTTGGAAGCTGGCCCCAATGAGGCCAATGGACCTGTAATGTGGTGTCCTAAGTTTGTTCTCACTTTCACCGCCTCTACATATGCATCCACCAATCTTGCAGGCGGTTGATGCATCATCAACTATGTAGGGAGGTTGCAACTTCATGTAAGCCCTATGAAATTGGTCATTGAATGAGTTAATAGACCCATTAACTTCTCTCCTTACTGACATAAATTCTTGATATAACTCTATTGGGCTAATAGGAACCTTGAACTTCTGCAAGAATGTGTTCTTCATGAGGTCCCAAGAAGTAATGGAGCTTGTAGGTAAATGGATGTACCAATAAAATGCTTCATCCCCTAATGAGTAAGGGGAGATTCTACAAGCCACATCTTCGTGTTTGATTTGCATATCTTTTAATGTTGTTTGGAAGATCTTGATGTGTTTTTTTGTTGTCCTCCGCAAGTCATGTAGATAAAACTTGGTGAAGAAGCATTCCCGATTCTTTGGAATGTCATGGTAGTCATTAAAGGACAAGTGCAATGGGTTATTTCCCAACCAAGCCATCATGGGAAGTGGAGGTTGTAATTGTTGTGCTATAGTAACTTGGGGTTGAAATGGAGTAGTAGTTGGGGTAGAACCTTGGAAGTGAGGTGTGGGGGTGAGGAAAGCACCTCAGATGTGGGAAGTGAGTGGTGAAAATGTTGTTTGGAATGAAGGGGAGGATGGAGATGGAGGGATGGAAGGAGATGGTGGAGATGGAGACCAAGTGGGTGGGGTTGAATTTGATCCTACCCCTTTCTTGGCTCTCCTAGCCTTAGTAGTGGTTTTTAGTTCCTGAAATTCTCCCTTGTCTAGTGTGGATCTAAGTACTCTATGAAATGTTTGAGGGGAGAAGGACCCAATTTTATCCAACTTAGTCTATCCCTCCTTCTAGTGTTAGTTTTGTTGATGGGTGCTTTTTCACTTTCTTAACACAGATAACATACAAGTATGCTATCTCTCTTAAAAGGTAACTTTTGCAAATAAGTTTTAGAAATCACCCCAAGATCTCTCGAGTGTCAGGTCATGACTTGTAAAAACAACTCAGTTGTTGATGTGATTTTCTAGTAATCACAAAGGGTATTTATGGTCTATTAAGCATGGAGGGAATTGGGTCTACGAATGGAGTTTTATAAATTCTGAAAATGGATGCATAGTTGTTGCAAGTTCAAAATAGCAAGCTAAAACTCCTTCTTGTTCATTAGATTTGACTTTATAATGATGCTGGAACTTTTTTTTAACTCTAGATTTAAAGAAATAGCAAAAGGGGCAAGAGGTTAGAAGTTTCCTAGACCTGCAAGTAATGATGAAAAGTAACAATGGAGGATGTTACAGTGGACAGACTTCCTAAAATTGAGTTCCACTTAACTAGAATAGACCACAGTCTCATGAAACTAGTGTAATCTTCAAAGGGTCATTGCAGATTTTCAAATTGTTCATTCACCATTAAAGCATGAATAA
>VDFB02086081.1:344838808-344885027 GCA_007258455.2 Sequoia sempervirens
CTTGCAGGCCTAGATCATTTTTAGGTGTCTACAGAAACCTCAGCCAAATAAACTCTTCTTGTGGACTTTTTGGTACTTCCCGGTTGGTCAAGAGGAGTGGGAATGCCTCTATTGTTTGGCCTAGTGTTCCAGACTCTATTTTGTCTTTTTGAAGGTCTTCTCTCAAATTTTTGCCCTAAATTATAACCTCTTTCATAATTTTGGATGTACCAGCATCACAATTGTCTCATTGCAGGTTGGCTTGAATGCTCCTTTGAGAAGCCTGCAGTTGCTTGTTTTGGTTCCTTAGATGATTCATCTCAATGGATAGCTTCTTTACTAACTCAATCAACTCATCAATTCGATCTTTATCTATATTTCCTTGAGGTGGCACCAAATTTTAAAGGAAAACAAGTTGCACCAAAGGTTGGTTCTACTGGGTAGCTGAGAGTTCATAGTTTTGCAAGTATGAAGGCATCAGATATCACTACTATATTTGGGTCCAATTTCCAACAAACTTTTGCCAAAATTTTGACAAACATTTGTCGGAATACTGACTAATACACTGAACCAATTTTTGTCATAAAGTTTTCGTCGCTTTCCCGACAGACTTGAAAACATAGAAATAGCAACCTAACTTCGTCGGTTGTTGCCTCAAGAATCATGTTTTTTTTTGCAATTTCAACGAAACGTTTGTCGATCTAGCAACGAAAGTTTTGCCGAAGGTATAGAGCTTTCATCATAATGTTTTGTTGTTTTGTCAGTTGCTCTCATCAAAATTTGACGATTAGACAGTCTTGACTTTCATCGGATGTACAACAAGTGCATCAGACACTTTTGTATTTTGTCAGTGGAGTTCGTCAAAATTTTGACGAAACTGTGCAATTTTTTTTTTTAAAGTATTCAGTTAATTCATGGCCACTTAGACATGTCACTCTCTTGAGTCATGCATCCAAGAGGCCTATTTGTTGGATGATTTTCTCTATTGATTGCCTCTATTTTGGAATTCCTTTTATTTGCGTATATTGCACCATTTTTTTTGTGGTTGCAACTATTGAAACTTTCCTTATTCACATATATCTAAGCTTGCATGATTGGATTCCTATGAAATCTTACAAGGTGGAAATTTATGCCACATGTAATTTATAATATGACATCATGTAAGATCATCTAATGTTATGTAAGATGTGTAATATTTTTTACACAATTGAGTGCATGTAAGAGGGAGTTATAAAGAGAACTAGAAAATTCATGGATGAGTTTTATCCAAACCTGCCACCAAGATCTCAATAGAAGGACACAATGAAGGGAGCTCAAATGACAGATGTTCGCAGATATGTATTCAAATGTCACATAGATATGTATGTGAACTGATTACTATCTCTTGTTGACGTAGGATATGCTAATGATGTTTCAATAACTTTGGGTGTTTATCTTCTCCCCATCAATTTGTATGCAATTGACATGTGGTTACTTTTGTTATCTCTTATGTGCATAAACAACTATTTTGCATGTGCGTAGTTCAAAAGAAAATAACGATAAAAATACCAAGTTTCAAAGTTACTACACAAGGGTTCCAAATGATAATAATAATGGTGGTTGTATTTAAGAAGGCATTAGGGAAGAAATTTCCTCTAAAATTTGTTGATAAACCTAAAGATTTTGAAACTTTGTATGCATTTATAGAGAAGGTTGAGAAGGAATTGAAGTGGGAAAGCATTACATGGAAGATCTATTTATTTAGTGGCCATTGGAATGCTGACTTCCCTAATATATGACCTCAACATGTCATGGTCTATTATTACTACAATTATCACCCTTGTAGTCTTTGATTTCATAGATGCTCATCCCTCCCTTGAGAAGGTTTCTTATACTCTTTTAGCATTCTTCTCAAGTATGTTTATCATAGTAGATGGATTCAACAAGACTAACTTACTAGGTACACTGTAGGATGTTGTTGAGCCTCATAAATGAATTGGTAACACACTTGGGTTAATGCCTATGTTGGTGACCATACAAGTCATTTTTTTTTGCAACTAAGGTTAGAAAATGGATTTGGTTTCCAAAAAGGGAGACAAAATTGAACCAAATAAAGTCTAATTTTACTTATTATTGTATTTTCAAGAATCAATTATAAATCAATAATAGATTGAAAAGCGATATATTCTCTTTTTTGTAAGAGGATGGAATTTTGGGATAGAAAACTTTTGGGTTCTTTCACATTGTACAACAACAAAAGAGTGAGTTTTCTCTCTTCATCATATAACCAAATATATACTAGGAAAAACACATAACTAATGTTGTGATCTAGCTAAAGATTCCCGAATGAGATATAAAGCTTCCTAATGGTTATAATTCAGGAGTTAATGCATAGTAACATGGCATTCAAACAAAGGAGAAAACAAGGTTTTTTTACCAAATCACTGCAACCAAATATTTGCAACTAAACAAAAATGGAGGATGACAAGAATTGGAGTTGATTGCTTCTATCCCAAAATTAATTTCTATGAAGCATATAAAGTAGATTACAAAAATTGCATAAAACACAGAAAGAGTGTGTATTAAGCACTTGAGTTACCCCCTTGTAGCATATCCTATTATGAATTCCCTAAAGTACTTGGATCTTATACAATTTTATGTGCATCTTCAGTTATTATAAGTCACAAATAAATTCTTTATTAACTAATCTAAAAAAAAATCTACCTTTTTTTGTACTTTAGAAATGATAAGTTTTTCAAAAAAATAAATGATCTACATACCTATAATCTCACAGTGCTACTTATTTGTTCATGGTCCAAAGATTGGAAGACAATATACTCATCAATACAATTTATGAACTTAGGTCGGAAGGTGGCATGTGTTGCTTCAATATAAAATAAGAATCCAAAAGCTTGATTACCCTTGTTGAACCACTTAACTTTAGCACTTTCATCTGTACGTTTTTTTTCTACCCCCATTGTAACTCTATATAACCTCTTGTTCTTTAGTATTAGTTGAACCTTAGTTTTCCATTGATGGCAGTTAAATGGAATTAGAAGAGGAACTAGAACATTTGAATCCATTCTTGTTGATTGTTGCAACAAATTTAGAAGTGTAAAAAGAAAAGATAGGAGGAAGAAGTACACACAACACAAGGATATCCACAAGATAGTCAACTGTCCTATTGTAGCCAACCAATTAAGCCTCTTGGAGCAACGTTGTTTTGTTCCATTGCTCTTTTTCTATTCACTGTCATGAAGGAAGGTTTTGAGGCCTTGTAGAGGCATATAATACCTATCTAAGTTCATTGGTTTGGGCCTGGTATAGGCTTGTCTGTGGATTTTATTCTGACTGTCCTACCAGGCAAGGCTACAAGGGTTAAAAGGGTAAAGAGGCCTAAAGGTTAGAGCGATGAGAAAATGGAGTTTCCTAAGTGAAAATTAGGGTGTTAAGTTTTGGTTTGGTCCTATTTGACATGATCTAAGTGGTTACAAGACATCTTGGTTGTGATAGTACAAGAACCCTAGGTGAGTTGGGTCTTTTCCTTGAAGGAATAGTGGATTGGAAAGGTCCACTTAAAGAGTATTTGAGAGAGTTGTGCTAAGTTGGTGGTTTGATCATCTAGTTGATCATCTAAAGAAGATTCCCCTACTTACTCTCAACCACTTATTCCTACATAGTTCACTATCCTTGGTCTGTCAATCACTTAATGTATTATTTCCATGTCACAAAACAAGAATCTTCTATCATGAGCAAGGTTGTAGTATGAAGGCCAGTAGCATACTAATTTGGGATTTACTCATTTCCTATCAAATTTCCCCATAATAACCCTTGTTATTTTTGTGATGGGAATAAGCTAATGCATTATTCTTCAATTGTGACAAAACATTTATGGAGTTACCCTCTCAAATGACACATGAATGCATAAATTTGAGAGGAAGACAGTAAGTTGAATGAATGTAAGTAGAGAAATTTTTGCATACCTACAGATGGTACAAAATTTCATGGTTAAGTGGAAGCCTCCCATCAACAACAAGATCCAAATATCCATGTATATATCTCAATCAAGCCTCTAAACCCTTTAGAGCTGTCAATTTTTCCAACTAACCTGTTATGCACAAAAAGTAAAATTTTAGAGTTATGTCACCACTAAAAACAAAAGAAACAGAGCTTTGAAACCAAATCCACACACAACACAATGTGGTATTCATACAAAGCCATACAAACAAACTAAACTTAGAACATTGGAATGTAAACTTGAAATTATGATGTAGAGCATGGATTCAGTTTACTCAACTGGAGGCACATTTCACAATAATGGGTTCTTCATGTAAAACATTTGTACGAGGTTCAAATAGTAAAGAGATTGATGAAAGATAGAAGAATTAAAAAGATACTTGGATGTAGTTGGATTGAGCTTCTCTTTGTTTCAAGAATAGTTTAATATTATCTACTTAATAAGTCCAACCACGTGATGGTGGAAGCTCATTTGGCCCCTCCCCCCCCCTCACATCACTCTCAATTCCCCATACTTGATCATATAACATTAATCATTCATTCATCCATTAATAACATATAACATTCATTCATTCATCTATTAATAACATGTAAGATTCATTCATTAACATATAACAATCATTCATTAACATATTCACATTCATTCATTCAGTTTTTACATATTATCAAAAATATGGTTGTCATAATATGATTACAATCACTTTTTTTTTTGTTTCTTTTTTAAAGCTAAAAAAAGATTAAGTGGAGTATCATTTTCTAAATCATTTGTCCCCCCTTCAGTTGTTCTGCCCTCTGCTCATGATCTTAATGTACGCCTAGTCGTGTATTGATCACGACATGTAGGTTGCTGCAAGGTGGGGTCTGCTACAATAACAAAGAAATGTTAAATTGATATGTTTTGTTATTATTGTTACAATATTTTATTAATTAAAAGAACATTAGAGTGGTGCTCTTTACCTGATGGGGAAACGTCATGTTCCTAATCTTGTTTTATAGCCTCATGCTCAACATGTTGAACACCCTCTAAATCCTGATCTGGAGTTGAAACACAAAAGGTTACATTAATTAATACACCAATTGCAATTAAATATTTTTTAAAGAACATTAGAGTGGTCCTCTTTACCTGATGGGGCCGCATCATGTTCTTGATCTTCCCTAGCCTGATCATGCTCAACATGTTGATCACACTCTACATGCTCTAAAGTTGAAACACGAAAGGTTACATTAATTAATACACCACTTCCAATTAAAGATGTTTAATTGTATTAATCCATACTGCGTTTTGTATAGCACATGAATACATCCAATGTCGGGATGTACATCATGACCTTCATCTACAAGTTGTTCTCCACCCTCACCAGGCTACATTCTAATGTCAGGTGCAGTATTATCATTATTTGTCTCGTTTAAAATAAATAGGCACATAATTACTTTATGGTGGAAATTAATATTGAATAGATTGCACAAGTATTCAATTTTAAATAAACTTTATTGAGTTTATTTACTCATGTCGATGTAGTGGAAGATTGTGTTTTCCCAACCAAGACTTTAGTATTTATCCATGGTCAGTACATAGCCGGAAGGAAATATTCATTTCCTCTTCTGTGGGTGCTCTGTTGAATTCAGATCCCTGCATTTTTGCATAAGATCATGAATTTTGCTTCTATGGTGTGATAAAACAAAAATTGTTTTCAATTTATTATTTGGATGCAATATTTCATTTATTGATACTTACAATTCTTGCGGCTAATTTCATATAACCACCAAAGACAAGTTTGTGCTTCCCATGTTTTTCTAGTCTTTCCTTTGTTTCCTTTGATGTGTTAGGAAACCTATGAAAAGTTTGAAATATGTTATATTATGTAAAAAGAAAGAGTAATCAATATATAATTACATTGTTGATAGTATCACATACCTTCCTTGACCCGGTGGTGTCTTTCCTTTTTATTTTCAGCCTTCTCCTTTCCATCCGACACTAGGTCCTTCCACTCCCTCTCCTGGAATCATGGGGGATGCTCGTACTTTTTGTTCTTCTCTAAATGTGACCTATATTGGTCCCTCACATACTTTAGATATGTACTAGCTTTAAGGACCATGGGTTGATTTTTTTATCACCAAACAACACAACTAAACGGTTAATGAGCTCATCCTTTCAATCTTTATTTTGAGCATTCCACCATGTATGCATGGTGGGCCCGAAGAGCTCCAATGTTATATCACCTAGATGTTTATAAAAAAAATCATTTCCTGCAAAATGATCATGGGATCATTAGTCTAAAAAGAGTGATGAATAAGTAAATTTCAATTGGATTATATATAATAATAATTAAAACATTTTAAATTACCTGGGACCTTCTCTATCTTTATGGGAATGAAATCCTCGGTCACCACAAATGTGACCGGAAATGTTCATGTACTAGTAATACGGGAAGATCCAAGAAATGCTGCTAAAAAATCACTAGTACTAGTGGCCTCTGCATCACGAGTACTACCCGATGCGTGCATGCTATGTGTTGCTGACATTTTAGTCGACAATATAGGCATAGATGATGGGGTTGAATGATCTGATGTATGTGTAGGAAGATCAGGATGGACACTTGTACCAACCCCTACTCCACGGGTAGCACCTGCAGTACCCTGATCATGGGCAGCAGCATCATGAGGACACAAAAAATCCTATAAAAATAACACATATTTAGTTCATGATGTTAGAAGCCAAGATCTGAAATGCAAACCAGAAAATACTTCCACATAAGAGAAAATCAGAAAAAGAAAGAGCTTTGCAAGAAGATATGCAAAATAATATTATCCAGGAATTAATAATTACATGAGATGATTTGTTTTATAAAAGAAAAGTATGCATAACCCTAATCTTATATTGAGTAACAAGATAGCTCAACAAGATAAGGATGAGAATAATTAACCTAGGAATTAAATATTACCTAAGTAAAGTTATGCAAGTGTAATTAAATATTAATTACAATAACACCCCCCATAAGTGCAACTTAGGGAGACTAAAAAATCATGCACCTAAAACTAAGATGAATGTAAGAAAGCATGAATGGGTCCCGACAACAAGGATTGATTAGGTACCCATGTACAAATGCAATGACTGAGGTAGAGAAGGAAAACCCAGTGGGAAAAACCCCCCCTACAATGAGATGACTAATGCAAAGAAGCACTAGAAGAACACTGTGGAGTAACACTGGAACTACAATCCGACAAGAAAGGAAAGATAATTTTTTCTACAAGAAACCAAATGAGAGTCATTGAAGGAATCAGGTGGAATCATAATAATGTGACAGCAGACCCGATGCCACGGAACACTGGAAAACTCACAAATTGGAACAACCTTGGAATTTGTGAAGCAATAGTAGATGAAATGATGATAGAATCTAGAAACCATGTATCTCGATGCCGATGCCAAACTGAGACTAAAACTCTTCCATAGGAACAAGTACCATAAAGAATCTCGAACATTAACCATAAAAACATGGCCTTCAAATTGAGAAGGATCTGAACCAATGCGGATCAATAACCATAAACTCCCAATCTAAAGTGTGAACCAATGTGAATCTGATATGTGTCAAGCTAAGACAAGATGTGGCCAAAAGAAACTAGGAAACCAGATATAACCCATGTGAGCTATCATCAAAACAAGATGAATATGGAGATCAAAGTGCATGCACACTCTAATCAAATTATTATGCAAGAAACCCCCCTGATGGAACTTTATCTTAATTCATTTATTACAATAATCCAATGATTGTAAAAGGAGAGAATTCTAAAAATGCATAAACAGAAAATAAGATGATGTGGTATTGAAATGAAGTAAAAATATTCAAGTTTCACCTTTCCAACTGCCAAAACATCCAAGTAATCTCCAAAACACCTATTAGGAAAAATCTGAAATAATGATCAAAATGGGATAGATACAGAAAAAAGTTCATGGACAACAATGTAGAGCTCCTCAATACCTTTCCAACACTGCAAAGAAGGTGAAAAACGAAGATCGTGGCAAAAAGTTATGAGCTTGGAAGCCAAAAATGAACATCTAACTTCAAACACCAATAAATGCAGCTAAATAGAAAAATAATAAAAAATAAACTATACCACTAGAAAGTTCTCGGAACTAGCTTTCTGGCGATATCTTGTTTTCTCGATTTCGATACTGTATGCCCAAGTTACGCCAAAAAGAAAAAAAACTACTCCTTGAAGGCAAACTAGGGTTATGAGGGGGCAAAGAGGGCCGACCATAAACTAACGTCATGCTAACGTCAACACTCCACGAGCTTAAATTTGATGGCCTAGAGGCCCTTGGGGAAAAAAAGTGCCTCCCTATAGAAGAAAAATTTGATGGCCATCGGAGCTAAAAAAAATGGCTGGAATATACCCTGTACCGCCACCAGAATATGCTCTGCCGAACGGAATATTCTATAGTCGTCTGGGGCTAGGCATGGGGCTCCTGGTCTTCAATAGGACTTGTGCTTGCCCTGGGAGGCCGTCTAGGGCTGGGCGCGGTCCCTTGGTCCTCCATAGGACCTCGGCCTTGCAGAAAAGGCCCGGCGAGGGCTGCATGGGGGAGCCACCGGCGACAGTGGCGGATCGGCAGCCGCTTGGTGGCCGCCCGGTGGTGGATCACGTTATAACTAGAGGCGCTAGCACAAAGATCAAGAAAACCCATTTTTTGATAGTTTTTTTATTTTCGTGCCTCGTTCTACATGCAGGGGAGGCCATACGACCCCCCGAACAATTTTTTTTCCTTTCGGACCAACTTCTCCAAAATCGACGAAACGAAAGGAGATCTTAGGGTTTTTGGCCATTGCAAACGCGATGGTGACCTCCGTTTGTGCCCAAAGTTCCCCAAAAAAATGGCTACCTCTAGAGCTTGCAAAAAAACTCTAAGCTTGAAACCCTCACAGATCTGGAAAACAATGACCAAAATTTGCAAAACAAAAGCCAATCCTGACTTTTTCTAGCACTTTGAATCCAATGGTGACGCCCAATCTGATCCAAAATGTTGCATAAATGAACTCAAGGCATGAAAACCTCGAGGAATCCTGAATGAACTCTACAAATATTTTCTCAAAAATCTGAGAAGGGGTTGCAAATCAAGGCTTTGATACCATGTTAGAAGCCAAGATCTGAAATGAAAACTAGAAAAACCTTCCATAGAAGAGAAAATCAGAAAAAAGCAAGAGCTTTCCAAGAAGATATGCAAAATAATATTATTCAGGAATTAATAATTATATGAGAGGATTTTCTTTATAAAAGAAAAGTATGCATAACCCTAATTTTATCTTGAGCAACAAGATAGCTCAACAAGATAAGGATGAGCATAATTAACCTAGGAATTAAATATTACCTAAGTAAAGTTATGCAAGTGTAATGAAATATTAATTACACTAACACATGACATAAAAGAGTACAAATTATAAAACCATGAATGAATTTATGTTATAATTAAAGACCTCATGACAGCTTACTTGCAAGTTTTGTACTCTCTCAGTCAATATTTTAACCCTCTCTCTTATCTCATATGTTTGAGGCACTATGAATAACAAATGAAGGATTTCTTCATTGCATTTTTTTTGTGTCTTCCTTATCATATCGAGAGGGTTTGTTGAATATGTGATGTCATCATCCAATAACAGTTGCTGCACCTCGACCCTATGGATGCTCTCCTCTACTACTGGTGCCTTTCCCCGATCAGCTAACTACAATAAGAATATTAAAAATATTATCGAAATTAACCCAATAAACCTATGAAAAAAACATAATAATAAAACATTTTGCTCGTATCTAATTTGTACAATTACAATGAGGTAAGCATGTCGAGTAGAAGCACCTGAAGATGCATTGTGATCTATGGTTTGGGCCAGAGCCTTCCTCGTACGATCAATGTCCCGCTATGACAAAAATTAAATATAAAAAAAAATTACTGAAATGAAACCAATAGACTTACAAAAAAAAACATAATAATAAAATGGTATATTGAAGTAATTAATTGGAAGTTGGGTAAAATGGTATATAGTATGTACCACCCCCATAGTAACTTTGTTTGTATCTTAGCAATTTAAATTGTAATCAATTAGCAACTCTTCCCCTGCAGTTATTGATTTTATTGCACATACGAATACATGGTTTCCCTCGCGCACCTCAAATATGCAATTGGGTTGCTTATTTTTTGACCTAGGTCATGTACTATTTATAAACCCTACAATATTCCCTGATGTTTTTGGCCTTCCGTCAATGTACACAGCCACTCCTTTATTTTGATCCTTATCTTTTAGCTGTATATAATTTGCTGACAGTGCATACCTACACATACTTCATGTATATTGAACTAGCTGCATCCAATTTTTGTAACTGTAATAGGGTCTGACATACTCGATCAATTCAGTAACTTTTTCGTAACAGACCTTTATGTCGTCCATGAAAAATAGGCCCAAACCATGTAGTGACGATGGTGCAATGTGATATATCCTCTCATTGACACAAAAATCAATGTTTATTAGAGGAAGTTCCCTAGGTACCCATTGTTTCCATAGATGTTTGTACCTCAAGGGCAGCTTGATGTCGCCTATGCTCTCATCATCATAGGAACATGACCCCCCTTCAGCAAGAAAAATTCCATGCATTTATTAATCTTTTGACCTCTAGTTGATCTCCCTCTTTTAGACCTACTACATGTCTCACTTTCCTCTTCTCTTCCTGAATTTCCCTCACTCGAGGAAGACAGATCTAACAAATACCTATTTGGTGGTACCTGCACTCATAAGGATGTTGGATGAAGTTATTTCATGGTGATTTGATCCCAAGGTGACATTATGATTAATCTATCATTTCATCACTAGAACACTAATAGACATAATTCAGGTGCACGTGTGAGGTGGTTAAGTTGTCCACTAATAAACTCCATATGTCTAAGTGGTTAACGGGGAGGTAGTGTGTACTAGGACTGGTTAAGTCATCAAAATTTTATGCTTTGGAAATAATTAAAATTGTTTAAGTCATCTTAAATCTTCCTATGTCTAATTGCTAAGAGACTTTTGGTATGTTTTAAGGTAGGATGAGTGGTTGCATCAATGCTCTAGTTCTCTATGACAAGGTTTCAACATCTTCAAATAGTGAAAGTTAGTGCTCATAGTCATTTGAAACAACAACATTTTGATTGTGTATGGTGGTAGGATTTGATAACTTAAAAGAATTGGCTACCCAACAAACTTAAAGTTAAAAGAAACATTTTCAGTTTAAGGGGTTAGCACTTTCTTTCATCTTTGCATATTGCTTTGATGCTTCAAACCATAGAAGCATAAATCTACAAAAAATCTTGATTAATCATGATTTTTAAAAAATCTATAGGCTGGACAATTTTTTCCCCGATTTTTTGAAAAAATCTTTGACTTTTTGGTCAACGATTTTTTCCCATTTTAAATCTGCCAAATTGCCAAAAAATGTGTTTAAAACCTCAAAAAAACACGAATAAAATCATGTTGATTTTCACGCAAAAAAAAACCCATGAGACCATAGCTTGTTGCTTACTATTATCCTTTGATACTATTACGCCTTTCCTCCTACTGTGATGACTTGTGGCTCAGAGGAAAGGCTTACAATGTGCTATTTTTCAAGTTTCATCAACTCTTTTTAATATTGGCAAGGCGTTCATGGGGCTGGCGATGTTGCTTTAGGATGTGAATATGAGGTTATGGGCTGAAATGGAGGAACCAAAGTGATTATTTTGAGTTTTATTGTGTCTAGAAGCCAAGAGTAGCTTGATTGTGTGTTTGCAGACCCTAATAAACTTGCTCAATGCTTTGGTTGGGCTTGGAAGGCTTTAGAGGGCTGAAAACTCAAAAACCCTAGGTATTTGGAAGGAAAATGAGGGTTTTGAAGAATGGAGGCTTAGAGGTCGAGTACTTGTATAAAACCTATGGAATTGGGAGTTTTGTGGCATTTTTTATGACTATCCAAGATTTTATGGTGTTTGGAGAAGTTTAAAGAGTAGTTTGTTTGTAAAATAGGGCTAATTTTGTATCCTTTTTATAGGGCAATCTAAAGGATCTCCAAGAAATTGCAAAGGAACCCTATATGTTTGGCTTGGGAAAGGTGTTTGGGGTCTCAAAGGATGTTATATTGGTGTTGATATGGTATTTTAGTGGCCTTCTCTAAAAGATAATCCTACTTGATGAGATCTGGAGTCTTTAACCTTGTTGAAGTTAATTGATCCAATGTGGTTGATTGTGATTTCAAGGGTTGATGTTTTAATGAGTTCTGATTAGTTTGAATCTTCTCCACCTTGACTTTGCATTAGGTCTCATGGTGATGGAATTCCATGAAAATCCATATACAAGGTAGTGAACGATTTGAAAAAATGCCTTAAAGAAATGTGGTCTCATGGTGATGGAATGCCTCAAAGAAATGTAGTCTCATGGTGGGGGAAAATTGATGGGAATCTATGTTTCTTTCTATAGAATGATACATAAATATTTATTCACTTTCTTCTTCAAAAATCATGGTATGAAATCAAGAGTTTTAAAAGAAAGAGTTTTAGAATATGGGAAATTTTGTTTTTAGGTCCATCTTTGAACCCTTGATTCTACCCTATGCAATGCTTTAGCCAATTATATGTTAAGGTGGTTAGAATTTTAAAATATCTCTACTTAGATGTGAACTTTTATCCCTCAAGTCCTCAAATCTTTGGGTAATGTGTTGCAAGTGGAAGAAACAAGGTCTACTCTTCCCCATCTTAACTCTAGGGTTTTTATATCTCTCAAATCTGATGAGTTTATTCTACATATTTTGTGCTTTCAAATGAGTGATAATAAAACTAGACATGATATTAAAGTTTTGAGAGGTTTTAATTCTTGTTTTCTATGTAAAATGGATGGTCATAAAAGAAGGCATGGTCCAAAAATTCTTAAGAATATTAATAGACTTGTAGCTAATAGAATTTCATCCTTGATTGTGTAGGAAATAATAAAATGGAAAATAGAAAAATTTATGAGAATGAATTTGATACTTTAGATGAGATTCTTGACAAATTGGAGGACTCTCATTCTAGTGAGGCATATGTTTGTATCCTTGCATATATGCCTTTTGTCAATAATGAGCTTGCTCTTCTTGTTTTTTTTCAAGGATAATTCTAGGTAATAAAAAAATGCCCAAGAGCTTTCCTTAGAAAGATTGAAAGAGTTTAAGTTGTTTGTTAGTTTGGCTACACCTCCCATTGCTCCCCAAGCTCTAAAAAACATTGATTCTATGATTTCCAAAGACCTTTCCCATACACTTTTCATGAGTAAATCTAAAAGTAAAGATTCAATTTTATTAATTATCTATTCCAAGATAAAGCTACCATCTAGGGATATTTTGTCCCTAGGCCAAGTGTTGATGTGGATGGATGAAAAAAGAGAAATCAAATCGACTCATGTGTTAATAATCACAAGAGTGGAAAAAATGGAGAGGAAAAATAACCCAAATATTTTGATAGGTTGTACTATAAATGAAAATAGGATGCACCAATTGGAATGTTAGAGTTTGGAATCTTCTGGAAAGAATGCATTTTAATATCCTCTTACAATAATAGGCTTAAAATGGATTTCTTTCTCTTTCAAGAAACTAAAGTAATGAGATTTGAGCTAGAATGTACTCTTAAATTTGTTTGGAGAGAGTTTAAATTTTTTCACTAATCATATGTGGGGAAAGGTGGTGCAACTATTCTAGCTGGGCTAGTATGGGCTCCCATTATTAGCGATTCTATGTGTTCTCCTTGCAATAGGGTAGCTTGTGTGATTGTGAAAAAGGATGATGTCTAGTTTGGGGCCCAAATGTCGTAGCATAGACAAGGCGGTGAACTGTGATTCTCACTTGCAAACAACAAACATGCATTCCAACTTGTGATTCTTACAAGAAAACAACAGAGTCACCAATAATGGAGTTGCAAAGTGATTGAAAGCACTTAGTTATGGTTTTTCCCACTGGCATTGTAGACAAATATACAAAATACAATCACAAAGAGTAATATTCACAAACCAAATCAAATAAAAAACCCTATAGCACTCTGATTCATAAATTTCAGATGAAATATATGGACCATTTTGACAACGGATGAGATGCAGAGGCCTTCACAGAAAAACAAAACGCAAAAATTCCAATTTTTGCAGCCAAGCAAGCTCGATCCTTGGGCTTCCTGCAACCTTTCCTCCGCTGGCGCACGACTCACTTCTCCAATTTGACGAGCTAGGTTTTGATTATGTCAATTAAAATGAAAATTGTGGTTCCATGTTAAATTTTACATCATAAATTATATATAATTAATATAATATTAGCTAAATTTATAATATTAATATAATATTATAATTATTATAATATATATTAATATAATATATAATATTATAATATTAATATAATATTAATATAATATTATAATTATTATAATATAATTAATATAATTATCTCTCTATATCTCCCACTATCTATGTCACTCCCTCTTCCCCCTCTATCTATTGAGCTATCTCTTCCTCTCCCATCTTTCTCTCTCTTCCTCTTCAACCTATCTGTCCCTCTCTCCCCCTCTTCTCTATCTCTCCTCCTCTACCTATAAATATCCCTTTCTCTCCTCCCTCTCAAATCTCTCCCCTCTATCTCTCACCATCTCTCCCTCCCTATCCCCCCTATCCATCGACTCTATCTCCACCTCTCTTCCTTTCCCTTCCCATATATCTCCATCTCTCTTTCTCTTCCCATATCTCTATCTCTCTCACCATCCCCTCCTATCTCTCTATATCACCCCCTTTCTATGCCTCTCCCTCTCCCTCTATATATATATTGAGCTATCTCCTCTCTCCCATCTTCTCTCTCTCTTTCTACATATCACCTCCCTCCCCTTCTTCTCTCCCTTTCACCCATCATCTCCATCTCTCTCTCTCTCCTTCAACCTATCTCTCCTCTCTCCCTCTATATATCTCTCCTCCTCTAACTATCAATACTTTCCTCCCTCCCCGCCCACCTCTCAGCCCTCTATCTCTCACCATCTCCCTCCCTATCCCCCTATCCATCGACTCTATCTCCACCTCTCTTTCTTTCTCTTCCCATGTATCTCCATCTCTCTTTATCTTCCCATATATCTCTATCTCTCTCTCTCACCATCCCCCTCTATCTCTCTATATCACCCCCTTTATATGTCTCTCCCTCTCCCTCTCCCTCTATATATTGAGTTATCCCTCCCTCTCTCCCCTATCTTCTTCTCTCTCTCCCTTTCTACATATCGCTCTCCCTCTCCCCCTCTTCTTTCTCTCCCTTTTCTACCTATCTATCTCCATCTCTTCTCTCTCTTCCTCTTTAGCCTATCTCTCCCTCTCTCCCCCTCTTATCTATCTCTCCTCCTCTACCTATCAATATCCCTTTCTCTCCCTCCCTCTACCATCTCTGACCCTCTCATCTCTCACTCATACCCCTCCCTATCCCCTAAGTAATTACCTCTATCTCCAATCTCTCTTCCTTTCTTCCCATATATCCATCTCTCTTCTTCCCATATCTCCATCTCTATCTCTCTCTCACCATCCCCTCTATAATCTCTCTATATCCCCCCCTTTCTATGTCTCTCCCTTTCCCTCTATATATATTAAGCTATCTCCCCCTCTCTCCCCTATCTTCTTCTCTCTCTCCCTTTCTACCTATCACTCTCCATCTCTTCTCTCCTCTCTCAACCTATCTCCCTCTCCCTCTTCTATCTCTCCCCTACCTATCAATATCCCTCTCTCCCTCCCCTCCCAGCTATCTCTTGTCCCCCTCTCTCTATCTCTCACCATCTCCTCCCTATCCCCCCTATCCATCGACTCTCTATCTCCACCTCTCTTCCTTTCTCTTCCCATATATCTCCATCTCTCTTTCTCTTCCCATATATCTCCATCTCTCTTTCTCTTCCCATATATCTCTATCTCTCTCTCTCTCACCACCCCCCTCTATCTCTCTATATCACCCCCTTTCTATGTCTCTCCCTCTCCCTCTCCCTCTATATTGAGCTATACCTCCCTCTCTCCCTTGTCTTCTTCTCTCTCTCCCTTTCTACATATCGCTCTCCCTCTCCCCCTCTTCTTTCTCTCCCTTTTCTACCTATCTATCTCCAATATCTCTTCTCTCTCTTCCTCTTCAACCTATCTCCCCCTCTCTCCCCCTCTTCTCTATCTCTCCTCTACCTATCAATATCCCTTTCTCTCCCTCCCCCTCTCAACTATCTCCCCCTCTCTATCTCTCACCATTTCTCCCTCCCTATCCCCCCTATCCATCGACTCTCTATCTCCACCTCTCTTCCTTTCCCTTCCCATGTATCTCCATCTCTCTTTCTCTTCCCATATATCTCTATCTCTCTCTCTCTCTCACCATCCCGATCTATCTCTCTATATCACCCCCTTTCTATGCCTCTCCCTCTCCCTCTATATATATATATTGAGCTATCTCTCCTCTCTCTCCCCTCATCTTCTTCACCTTCCTTCTACATATCGCCTCCTCTCCCCCTTCTTTCTCCCTTTTCTACCTATCTATCTCCATCTCTTCTCTCTCTTCCTCTTCAACCTATCTCTCCTTCTCTCCCCCTCTTCTCTATCTCTCTAATGTCAAGCCTTCTAAAAATAGTGTTTTATTAAACTATAAGTAGATTATTGTCACCACTCTTCATTCCACATGAAATGTCAAATGTAGCAATTGTTTTTTTGCTTTTGTCAAGTTTCATTAACCAAGATATTTAGTGGGTTGAATAAATTTGTGTTATGACCCTTGGTCTCTTTAAAATAATTAGACAATATTAGGGAGATCAGGAAGGGGAGAAAACTAAACTCCTTCAAAATAGGGGTAGTTGTGGGTTTGTTCATTTTCTTTGTATACTATATACTTAATTTCTCTAGGATAAATAAGTCACTGTAGAAATGAAAGATGTTTGATTATCTACCTAATATTGTTTTGTGTTTTTGAAATGGAAGAGATCTACAACTCTATAGAAATTTCTATATGCTAATGGTCAAATTATTAGACTATTTAGATCATTTTCTTAGTTGTGTATCCTAACTAATATAGAGTAAGCTTTTTCATTTTAATTGACTACTACATAATAGTTTATGTGTTGAAAGAATTGTTTCCATTCTTTGTAGTTTTTACATTGGAATACAAATCATATTTAATTTCACGCCAATATACTTCTTTCATAAATCATATTTGTTTAATATCTTAAAAGATGTTAGTTAAATTGGAAAAGTTGTTTGAGTTAATTACTAAATTTGATCTAAAAATGTTCAACACTTTAGATATATTCAATTAGACATATATAGTTAAATTGGAGGTGTCATTTGAGTTAATAATTAAATAATGTAATAATCAATTAAAGCAAGGGACATAATTTTGGATGTGTTTGAATTTAATAAATTACAAATTAAAATAGACATAAATTACTTGAAATAAGTGCTTCATAACCCATCTAATAAAATCATAACCTATCAAAAAGGAAATAGGAATTTTCTAAAGAAAAGAACACTTGACCCAATCATAAGTGTATGGCCTTTGCAAAAAGGAGTGATCCACCTTAGCAATAACAACTACCCCATCCAAAATTTTCTCACATTAAACAAAGCCACAATGTTCCTCCAAGATAATCTAATCAAATCCAACCTTATGTGTCCTAGTAATCAAATTGGAGATGATCCTGGCATTGCGAAGGGTGATTGGTCTAAAAAATCTAAATGACTTTGCAATTATTTCACTACTACGATCAATGTGTCATCTTTCATGAAATTTCCCAAAACACTATTCATTATGATCATGTGGAAATTTCTAGGAGAACTACAATAGTCGTAACATCATGAATCAAAATTAAACATTAAAAAGTACATCATGAATTAATTATGTAATGGGATAAAAATTAAAAACATCATTAATTAATTATGTAACCACATAAGTCAAATATAATTCTATCAAGAAATGAATATCAAATAGATAATACAATCGCATAACTCATACATTTCAATTTCATTGATCTTCTTCATCTAACTCTTCGTTTGTATCATCCGATCTAGATTCGACATTGTAAGGATTGGTCATATCATTATCATTGTCATTGATATCAATTTTGATAATGTCATCATCCATACATATATCATCTTCATGAACATTAACTCTGACATCATCATGATCTAGTTCCTCCTCTTTGACATCTTCATCAGGCACATCATCAACTAACTGTTGATCCTGATCATCATCTACATCATCTTCTAGTTCTTCAGTATCTTCTTCTTCCACCACATTATACTTTACCGACCTTCCTCTTGGATCATTTCTAACAACAAATGACCAACCCGGTTTACCTGGAACCTCTGAGTAAAATACCTTCTCACATTGGCTTGGAAGAACACATGGCTAATTTCCAGCTCGCTTGATCGACCTTGTATTAACCATGGTAAATCCATTATCATTTTCAATAATAGTTCTCTCGGGATCATTTCCGTTCAATCATAGCCCGTACCATAAGACGACGAACAAAACTAATTTGAAGGACTTAAAGTCACACTCAAGTATATCATCCAAAATCCCATAGTATCAATTTTTTGAGACTTCTGGATGTATGTCGCTTCTAGATAAAATATTAGTCACCTGAAAGATTGTAGTTATCCTAGAATCACAAGTTTTCTTTGTTTCATCCAAATTTTTGATTCAAAATTTATGACCATTGCACCACATAGCCTTGTGGTGTTTCACCTGCAATATGTCAAACATGAAAAAATTATTGCAATATCGTCAGTTGATAAACATATTTATTCTTGGCCGAATGTATGCAAAGAAAAAAATCTCAACATATATATACATCAATATAATTGAAAATAATTCAATAATATGGGTGATTAATATATTTATATGTACGTGTTTATCTCTTAAACCATATGCTAAATCAATTTCCCTTTGTGTAACATTGGAATCTCCATTACGATGAGCTTATTTAACCAATGAAGCCACACATTCTCATGTTAATGCACGACCAAATTGTTGACATAGTTGAATCCATACTGTCATCAAATCAAGATTGTTTGTGACGTACAAATGTAGTGCATCCCACTCTTGAAAAACTGTATCAAAAAAAATTGAAATTCACAAACGACGTATAATTAGTGGTGCAGGAGCACCTATACCTCATTCTCAACTTGTGATTATTTGAAGGCGGATAGATGGTCAATAGGCAAAGTGAGTCTTTTGGATGTTTTTTTTCTTGAGTAAGGTCAATTAAGACCATTAGACATGTTCTAGGTGAAGTTTTGAGTTATGAGTTTGAGTCTTCGACTAAAGAGTTTTGTAGCCTTTTTAAGGAAATTTGGAGAATTTATATGTAAAAGGGTGCAAGGTTAGTGTCATGTCAATAATAAGGCTATTATCAAGCCATTATCATGGTCTTAGAGGTGTCCTAGGAGTTTCAATACATTTGAAAGCTCAAAAAATTAAAACATTTCTAAAGTGATGTTAACAACCTTGAAATTAGTGTGTTTTATTTTTCATGTGATCATAAAAGATTAAAAAGTCAGTTGTAGAGGTGGTTGTTCAGTAGTTGAGGTGTAAAGGCCTTTAAAAGGCATAAACTGATCATTGTAAACCCTCATAGGATGAGAAATAAAGAAGGTATAGCTGCTGTCCTCAAGAGTTTTGTGAAGAAAAGCATGTGAAATGAGAGGTTCAAGCCTAGGTTTCAAAAAAATATGTATGGGAGATCTGATTTTATGAATTTTTACCCTTTTTTAGACCTAGTGGGTTGTGTTTGAATTGGTTTTGAGGTCTGGGAGGTCGTGGAAATACGATATTGAATAAACCCTCATGATATTGGCCTAAAACAAGGATTTTTGGGTTTGGCAAGAATCTGGCCGTACAAGTGGAATATCTTTGTGGATTTGGAGGTTTGGAGGCATAAAAATTTCTGCCCCAAGATTTCATGGGCATATGACAAGTTTAAAGACTAGTTGCTTTGTAAAATAGGCCTAATCAGCCTAATCAGCACAACCTAGAAAGGGTGATTTGGTCCAAAGGACTTGTACTTTCCCTTGAAGTATGTTTAATAATTCCAAAATGGGTGTCTAAAACCATCAAGTTTTTGTCTAGTTTTTTGGGAAAGTTTTCAGTTATTGGGAAAAACTAGTAGGTTTGCATTGCTACAAGGATTCAAGGAGTCAAAGTGTGAAATCTGACTTTTATTGTTTGTCAGGCTTTGAGAGTTGTTTGGATTGTTTAAAGTGGTCATTCTAAACTTTTTGGAAGCCTCTTAAAGGCAGGTTGATAGGTTGGTTGAGTTGAGCCTCCCAAGTCTACATCAATTAGTTAATTACCACATTATACGACCTTAATTTATAATTGATGTATATTGAAGATTAATAATTAAATAAGTACAATATACATAAAAACCAAATTAAAAATGTATTATAATTACCTCTCACTTTCCTCAATCTACCTTTCCCCATCATGTACTCCCCTTCGAATTTGTTAATAGAGTTGGGATCCCAAATGTGATCTACATGGATCTTTATTGCAAACTTAGGAAGATATTCATAAATGTACACCATGGTCTGGTATATAATATATCTATCCACCATAGAACCCTCAGGATGTGCTCTTTGTCTAACCAAATCTTTCAAAAATTTCAAGTTCCTCTCAACCATCCACATTGACTGTGTGTATATAGGTCCACACAATTCAATCTCCTCAACTTGGTGTATGAGGTAGTGTTTGTGTGCTTTGAAAAATGTCGAAGGTAGACACTTTTGCATTTCACACATTAGACAAGGAATTTTTCTCTTCCAATAATTTATATCTTCTTTATGCATTTCTTTATATGACAGCCATCTACAAATGATTCAAGGCACAAATATATTAACGAGATTTAACAAAAATATACAATATATCACATAACAAGTAAAACAAATAGAAATTATAAGATTTATACAATGAATTGAACAAACATCGCTACTTACCTCATATATTTTCCAAGATCATATATAACTTGCTTGACATTGTTTTTGAAGTTGTCTGGGAGAGATAGAGGTAGAACGTACTACAACAATTATAAAATGATCTTTTCATTATTTTTCCAAAAGTAGTAAACATAATACACTGAAAAGTACATGCAGTATACAAATATATATATAATATACCAGAATAATTACCTTAATGAAAGTATTCCAATCATGAATTTTCATCCCTGACCCAAATTCACCTTTGTTATGATATTGTTTATGTTCGCAACAAATCCTATGGGAAATTGAATTTTTTGTATGACTTCTTTTATAGCATTGCTTTGTTGCTTTGTTAATAACCAAGGAAGGGCGCTTATATTAATTTGGTCTCCATCACTATTTAACTGAATGACATTTTACATTGCATGATTGACTTCCTGAATGTTACTACAAATTTTGACAATTTTTTCTTTGTCATGCCTTCCATCCAATATTTTCCATAATATTTCTATTATATTCTTTCTGATATGCATTGTATCAAACAAATGCACAATTTGTAGCTGCTCATAGTAGGGCAACCTACTAAATTGTCTGGGATAACATTTCATTCCCTGTGGAAGTCGTCCATTAATGCCTTGACAACCTTCATGAATCATATAAGTTAAAAAAATTAACGATAATCATTGTCAATTACAGCATGAGCAAACAAAACACAATATAAAAATATGAAGTCCAAACATATCATATATGATAGATAAACAATTTGATCTGATGTATAACCTTGACGATTAATTCTATTATATTCCAACTTCCATAGGCGAGGTGTCATTCTTCATGTGTTTTGATGTAGTCTCTTCTTTCCCATTGAAAAGATGTTTTTCAGTAGTTCGATACTTATTATTTATGTGGAGGAAGTGCCTATACTCATCAAACACCTGCTTTCCTAAACTTGTTGAACGACGAGATTTCATCTTTGGACCACAAATTGACATGCAAATTTTCCCTTTGTTTGAAGACCTACAAGTTCATATATAATTGGATTAAATACGTCAATTTTTATAATTATATATAATGAATAGATTATTTTAAAAACATGCATGATATCTACTTCATAAAATTAAATATCGTTAAAGTGTAGTTGAACGTTATATCATACCACAAAAATGTGTTAGCCCTGGGGCATCATGAATTGTCCATACAAGCATTGCATGGAATTGAAATTGTCTTTGTCCTATTGGCCTAGAGACCTCATACATAGTGACGCCATTCCATAACTTTAGTAACTCATCGATAAGAGGCTCAATATATACATTCATATCTTTAACTTGGTACTTACCTAGTTGAATGAACATAAATATTACATAATTATTATAACCATTTTACTGCAATATATATAAATTAATGTACATGACTACTAAAAAAAAAATGTCATTATGCAACAAATAAGACAAATGAGATGCTACTACGTTAAAAAAATTGATGTAAACAAATACCTGGAACAATCATTGCCAACATTATGTGCTCCTTCTTTATTGACATCCATGGAGGAATGTTATTGTTGATAACAAAAATAGGCCACACCGAGTAAATAGATCTCAGCTCTCCAAATGGATTGACACCATCCACTGCCAATGAAAGCCTGAGATTACGAGGTTCTTCTTTAAAGTGTGGCCATTTTTTCTCCATTTCCTTAAATGCAGAACCATCCACAGGCATTCAAAGAATGTCATCTCCACTTCTATTACATGCATGGCAATCCATAAATTATGCTAAGATTTTGCACCTAAATAGTCGTTGCATACGTGGAATAATGAGAATGTAACGAAGAACCTTGCGAGACACCTTTTTTGTTAGTTGATCTGTTTGATATCTACTGATATGACATTATGGGAATTCTATTGCAAATTCATGTTGTTTATGATATATAATATAATCATTGGAACATGCATGTATTGCTCGATACTTCATTCCAATATAATTCATAATGGCAGATAAATATCAGTATGAGCGAAGTAAAATATTTGATGGTGGTAACAAAAATTCACCAATTAATCTACAACAAAAAATAATTTGTTAATATAAAGAATATTAATGGTACATATTTCATCCTTTATTTACTAATGATGAACTTACAACAATTAAAATAGTTGAATAAAGATGACATATATGACATACCTTAACATCTGTGACATTGTTATGTTGTATAAACCATTCATAACCTTCAAGTTCACTAGCAACAATAAAATAGAGAGGAGTTGTTTCAGAGCCTTCCTAAAGGGGCTCGTGTGCCTTCTCAAGTATAGGTAAATCATGAACATCATCAATGTCATCCAGATCATCATGATCAGTTGTGCCACTAAATGTGTCATGGATCAATGTATTTGTACCATCATCTTCAACTGTATTTTCTAGCGCATTATCATCTTCTTCCATAGGATCATTAACTCCATCTTTGATATTCACAGCTCCATGTTCCTCCACTTGCAAAACCACATTCTATGGGGCATGATAATCCATATATTGTGCCCTAGGGCACCCCACCTTTATAATAATGATCGACACAAATAAACTAAGATCATGATCAAGTGATTTTTTATATATATAGAAATGTTAAAATGATATAAACATTTACAAATTCAATCAATATAAAGACATATAATGAACAACTTACCAATGGATGATAATCATGCCCCCCTTCAATGTGACCATGCTGCCTACAATGTTTCTCAGCTATTGTGATTAAAAGTCTTCTCGTCTTTAGCAAGGACAATAACTTTCCCGTCACCCTTTCTTTTCAATCTAGCCCACAATCTAGCAAGTGTCTCTTCATTTTGTTTTACACTAATAGTATCTCACATGATTTTTCTTTACCAAGCTTGAATATTTAGATCTTAAAAAATATCAAACCCAAACTCAATAATTTTAATCATGATGTGCAACAAAATCTAATAATTAAGGACATTTTGCACCCCAAAAAATTCATACATGCAACCACCCCTATAAAAGTGAAGATAGTCTAAAGTTAATGACTCCAAAAAATACTTTAAAATACTAATTCCAAAACTTATTAAATTCTGATTTTACTATGATTTCCAAATCAAGTAAACTCTCAATCAAAATATTAACTTGCACAACAAAATTTGGAAATGAAATTCTCAAACTGCACAAGTCTAAAAATGAAATCTGATGAGATGTTGCTTTAAAATATGATTTTCAAACCTGGACATACAAATCTGACTTCACAAATGAATTCTGGAGAAAGACAATGACTACCCTCAACCTAGAAGCGATATCTTCTTGAATTTCTGATTTTTCCAAGAAAATCATCCTTGGTTCTCCACAACCGTCGCAGTGCAGAAAATCAGCAGTATAGAAAAACATTGTTGCAATAAATAGGTGAAATTATTTTTATTTATGTCTGCCATAATTTGATTTTTTTCTGATTTTCCATGTTTGTCAGAATTTCGACAAAACTGTTTGTCAAAATTTTGATGAACGTCGGGGAAAAAAATTTTAAAAAATGAAAATTACACATCACATATCACAATCAGTCAACAATACATCAAATTATACATATTTCATTGGAAATTTTTGTCGAGTTTTGCAGTCAAATGAGTTAGTGTATTGTTGAACATATGTCTACTGTTGTGGAGCTTGCAAGTAGTTCAACACCGAGGGAGCTTGATTTAGTGGTTGCCCTGGATGTGGCACTATCGGTAGCTATGGAACATGGTTCAATAATGGTGTTTGATGAGCTAAGGCATGGGTAAGCCTTTGGATTTGGGTTGGAAGCTGGCCCCAATGAGGCCAATGGACCTGTAATGTGGTGTCCTAAGTTTGTTCTCACTTTCACCGCCTCTACATATGCATCCACCAATCTTGCAGGCGGTTGATGCATCCTTGACCAATGCGAGATTATCCAATAGAATAATTTGGTCATTAGGGTAGCACGACAACTGGTAGGGTTTTCCCGAGAACCCCTCTACTTTCACATAGGTGAACTTTGGGAACTAAATAAATAGATACCCAAAACCTTTTATGAAAGCTTTGGCACTGTGGGTTACCCTTATTTTTAAATCTCCTCCCAAGAGTCTGATTATATGCCCGATGAAGGCATCATTTACTCTCATGTATTCCCTTATGAAATTTCTATATTACAACTGGGGATAGCAGTCATAAAATTTGAGTTCTCCCCTCCTGGTCCCCAATGTTCCTGCATAGAAGAGTCCTTTATATGGGAATTTCTCTACTAGGAGATAGACCGAGTACGAAATCATATAGAACTAGGAGGTCTTCTTCACTACCATGAGCTAGTTATGTAGGTTATCTCTTATCATTTTTTTTAGTGGAATTTGGTTTCACCACAAATGATTTCTTCTATGAATTAGAGCATCCACTCTTCAAATAATGTAGCAATAAGAAGGCCCATTACTCTAATTAGGAGAGTGACCAAATCATGGTATTCCTCAAAGAAATCACTCCTATACAACTTCTAAGGCATCTTGTTGGTGTTGCCCCTCTTGTACTTTAACCAATACTAATTAATCATTCTTTTGCATTTGAGAAGGTCTTGTTCCCACACATTTTGAGCAAACCCCTTCTTTGTTTCCTCCATATTGTCAAATTTTGGGATACCAAATGTTTTGCTAATAGACTTGGAAAACAAGTCTACCAATACTCTCCTATCATTATTAATTATTTTCCTATTTGAGTGGTAACACTCCTGGCAAGCCATGACTAGCTTCAGAGCAACCAACACATGAGGGAAGTTGGTTTCCTTTGCAAGGCCACTTCCTTTGATCTTCTATGCATCCTCTATAGTAGGGCTAACCATCACCCTTTGCTTTAAATCATCAATGTTCGCATGCTTAAGGTTTGTATCTGATACTTTTTCCTAGGTGGAAGCAAGCTTGGAGGTGCACTCCACCCTATGAAATTAATACTTCATTTGTTCCATTTCTTCTTTTCCCCTTGGTGTTCTTGCAAGATTCTTTCCTTTGTCAACTTTTCCCACGGGCTTCCCTAATGATCCCTTAGCAAGTTCCACAAATCTTGCACACAAGGAGTATAGTAAGTGCATTGACATATCAATAGGGCGAATTTCAATCAAATCTTGCAAATTCAGAGTTAGATCCATTTATATACTCTTGAAGAATCATCACATTCATCATCATTACACATTTGGGGCTTGTTTGGGTCATTTGTGCAAATGTGGGTTCAAGGGTGCGAGTTTCCCTTAGGTGGAAGCCATCAAAATGAAGGTCGTTAAAGAATTGTGGTAGGACCATGGAATCCTGTAGACAACCACCCACACCAGAATTTCCATATGACATGTTTGGTAGGAAAATCTAAGTCTAGGTCATTTGGGCATGTGTGAAACCTTGTCGACAGTGCTTCTGATTATTTTCGTTTATCAAGCCAACCTCCTTTGGTTCATGCAGGCATAGAGGGTGTGGGTACCATGGGGTGGAAAGTCCTTAGAGTTTGACCATTAAGTAGCAACGTTGGATGGATAGCGCCCCGCATACAGAGTTCTGCATAACATAACACACATGAAAAATTTCCCTCCTGGGTAGTTGAAATGTTCTAAGTTAAGGCTCACAGAGTGGGGCAATGTGGAGGTCGTGCAGTAGATGGTTGTTATGCTTTCGACATTAGGGAATAACAATGAGAGGATGGCCACCCACGAATAGAATTTTGCATAGGTGTACCCGCAGAGGGTTGATTGTTATGAGATTCGTAAGGTAGCTTTAGAGTTTAGCATGGAAGAAAAGGGTCCTGCAGAGTCCACAATATGGGATGATGCATTGATTTTTCTGTTAAAAAATGGCTATGTTGTGACAGTGTCCCATAGGAAGATACCTGCAAGAACGTACCTGCAAAGGTCTTTCGCACGATGTTTTATTGGAAATATTTTAAGTTTTGGTCCCAAGGAAACAAGGTCTATGAAACTCACGAAGCAAAAGGATGTGGGCGCTCGACCATCAGATAGTGGTGATAGGTTGATAGCTCTCTGATGGTGGTGATGCAGGAGCATCCAGCAGTGTAGGGAAATATTGCATCACCCAAAAAAATTGTTTTCTTTATTTTCTTTAGTTTTTTTGAGTCCCATCATGGCAATTAAGTGGTATAAGACTATCAGGCATCAAAAATAGCAGAAATTGGGCACTTACTATTTTTAGTAAGTCAGCCTAAATGGGCTCATATGGACATGAAAATTTACCCTAAGGAGCAAAGCTGAAAAAAACTTCTGGTCGTGAAAGAATCATCCCAATACCCTGCATGGTTTGGGAGAAATTAAATTTTTCGTCCAAAGAAATTTCTCCAATGCAACTTCAAATTCAGATATAAAACTTGAGAGGCCACAAAACAGTTCAAAAAATGGTCAAACCAACCTACGATGGTTTATGATTTGTAGAGCTCCTCGAGAGCTTTCCTAAGATATGCAATAATAGAAAATCAAACACCTGAATCAAAAGTTATGGCCCCGCGAAGTTGGTCCTTGAAAAAGTGAATTTCATAAAAATTTCTTCCTAGGCCAGAAATCAAACGATGGGACATTTGGCGCCAGAACAAAAGGGGAAATTTGAACTTTCTAGAACATTCTAGGGAGGTTATTGGGGAAAATAAAAAGGGTTAAGTGGGGATTGTAGAAGGTGGGCCTAATAGTGCAGATTGTGGCTTTGAATAGTATATTTTCTTTTCAGAGTTGATTTTGTTGTAATGAATCAAGCCCATGAGGCTATAGCATGTAAGCTTTGAATATGTAATTTCATTTTCTGAAAAATAATATAGAGTGAGTCATTTTTCTACCTCGCATCTTCTGTATTGGTATCTGTTGTGATTTTTGTGGGTTTTGGGTGGTGTGGCCCTCATCAAGTAGTATCAGAGCAGGAGTTCTTGAGCTTGTAACAGAGTGCCAAATGTGAGGCAATTGTAGCAAGACCTGTGAGTGTGGGTTGAGTTCAAGATTCCTCCAAGACTTTCCCAGTATGGCAGAGGTAGAGGTTGAGGTCGTGGAGGAAGAGATCCACCTAGAGATGAAATCAGAGCCCTTAGAAGGAAATTAGAAACCTTGCAACAAGAGGTTTGAAGAAGAGATGTGCAACAAGACAGAGATGAAAGTGAAGATGAAACAAAAGAGGAAATGGAAGAGGAAGAGCAGGATCCAATGGATCCTAGAGAAACAAGATTGTTTTGAGTGATCTCAAGCATTGGGAAGAGACCTAAAATGGAGGTTTCAACTTTTAGTGGAAATCAAAATCCTGAAGAATTGATTGATTGGATCAATGAAATGGAGGAATTTTTTGAGTTTGAGGAGATTGAAGATCCTCATAGAGTGAGGTTTACAAAGAAAAAATTAAAAGGTCACACCAATATATGGTGGAAAGAGGTCCGGTTAGAAAGAGGGATGCAAGGGAAAGATAAAATTTCTAGATGGGAGAGAATGGTGTCAAAATTGAAGAAATAATTTATTACAATCGATTACAAATTGGAGCTACTCAAGAAGATGTAAAGCTTGAGGCAAGGAACAAGGATGGTGAAAGAATACACAGAAGAATTTCACAAGGTCCTGATTCAAATAGGAAATTCTAAGGCAAATAAAGAGAAATTTTCTCATTATATTAATGGGTTGAAGCCAAGCATACATGAAGAATTAGAATTGGTAAGAATGGCCACCATTGAGGATGCTTATCAATTTTCTCTAAAGGTTGAAGAACGACTGAACAAGAGGTTTGAGAACAAACAATGAGGTGGAGGCTATAGAGGAAAGAACGTTGGATGATCATATGGAGGTCGAAATGAAGATCAAAAGAAGGACAAAGGCTCCAGTAGCAGCAAAATTTAGAAAGGAAATAATACCTACTGTCCTCATGATCAAAATAATGGAGACCAAAGAGGAAGGGGAAGATCTGGATGAGGACGGGAAAGAGGAGGTTTCCGTGGAACCTATTTCTAGTGTGGAGAAGGACATAGATCCTATGAGTGTCCTCAACATCAAGGAAGGAAAAATAGAAGACCTGAGGGTAATGCACATGTTGATGAAGATGTTGAGTTTTCACATTCTAAGGATACAGAAAGAGGAGAGGTTCTTGTTACTAGAAGAGCCTTGTTGAATGAGGAGAAGGAGCCAACTCAAAGGAAGAATTTGTTTCACACTAGATGTAAGTGTGAAGGTAAAGTTTGCAATTTTATTATTGATGGAGGTAGTACTAATAACCTTGTTTTAGAAGAAATGGTTAGTAAGTTCTGGTTGAAGAGAAGAAGGCATCGAAACCCATACGAGATTGTTTGGTTGTAGAAGGACCATAAATCCTTGGTAAATGAACAATGTCTAGTAAAGTTCAAGACTGGAAATTACCATGATGAGGTATTGTGTGATATTATCCCTATGGATGTTAGTTAGATTTTGTTAGGTAGACCATGGTAGTTTGATCAATGAGCAATACATGATGGACATTCCAACATCTATTCTTTCACAAAGGATGGGGTTCATCATAAGTTGAAGCCCTTGAAAGAGGTAGAAGAAAAGGTATGCAACAATGCAAGAATTTTTTTGGTTGATGGAAGAAAGTTCCTAGAAGCTATAAAGCATGAGCATATGTGTTTTGCATTGATCCCTAGAGTTGATAAAGAAGATACCACTAAGGTACCTATAGAGGTTTCAGATTTTTTGAATGAGTTTCAAGCTATTATTTCTGATAACATACCTGAAGGTTTTCCTCTCGTAAGAAAGATTAGTCATCAAATGGACCTGATTCCTAGAGCCAATTTTTTGAATAAGGTAGCTCACCCTATCACTCCAGCAAAGAGGGAAGAGATGAATAGACAAGTGCAATATTTGTTGTAGAAAGGATTGATTCAAGAGAGTTTGAGTCCATGTGTAGTACCTACAGTACTAGCACCAAAGAAGGACGGGGAATGGTGGATGTGTACAGATTCTATAGCCATCAACAAGATCACCATCAAGTATAGATTTCCCTTGCCAAGAATGGATGACATTATGGATTGTTTGAGTGGAGTTGAGTACTTCATAAAGATAGATTTGAAGAGTAGATATCACCAGATTTGGATTAAAGAAAGAGATGAATGGAAGATAGCCTTTAAAACCAAGGAGGGGATGTATGAGTGGTTAGTCATACCTTTTGGAATAACCAATGCACCGAGCACATTTATGCGGCTTATGAATGAGGTATTGAAAGAATTTTTAGGAAAATTTGTTATTGTTTATTTGGATGATATTTTGATTTTTAGTAAGACATTAGAGGAGCACTTGATGTACATCCAAAAAAAATTTGAGAAGCTAAGGGAGGAGAAGCTATTGATTAATTTGAAGAAATGTAGTTTTGTCAAGAAAGAGTTGGTGTATCTAGGATTTGTTGTCTCAGCAAAGGGTCTTAAAATGGATCTAGAGAAGGTGAAAGCTATCATTGACTGGCCTACCCCAAGGAATGTTATAGAGGTAAGATCATTTCATGGTCTAGCAATTTTTTATAGAAATTTTATTAAGAATTTTAGTAGTATTTGTTCACCTCTAACTGAAGTGATGAAAGGGGATAGAAAAGAGTTTAAGTGGACCACAGAAGCAGCCAAAAGTTTTGATACATTGAAGAAGAAAGTTACAGAGCAACCTATTTTGGCACTTCTATATTTCAATAAGCTCTTTCAGGTAGATTGTGATGCTAGTGGCATTGCCATAGGAGTTGTTTTGAGTCAATAAGGTAAGCCCATTGCCTATTTTAGTGAGAAGTTGAATGATGCCAAGAAGAAATATTATGTCTATGATCAAGAGTATTATGCTATAGTTCATACTTTGAAGAAATGGAGACACTATTTGTTTCCAAAATAATTTGTTTTATATACTGATCACCAGGCTTTGCAGTATCTCAATAGTCAAGGAAAGTTCAATCAAAGACACTTAAAGAGAGTTGATTTTTTTTAGAGTTATAATTTTGTTTTGAAGCACAGGAGTGGAAGGTCAAACAGAGTTGCAGATGCCTTAAGTAGAAGGAATTTTTTTTTTATAGAGATGAATATAGAGGTTGTTGGGTTCAATGAACTCAAAAATTTGTATCTAGAAGATCTAGACTTTGTAGAAGCTTGGAAGGCTTGTTTGGAACCTGTTACATTAGATAGGAAGAGATGGTTGGATTTCTTAATTGAAGATGGGATGTTGTTTAAAGGAGGCCAACTGTGCATTCCAAGGATTTCTATGAGAGATAATCTAATCAAGGAGAAGCATAGTGGAGGATTGGCTCAACATTTTGGTCGAGATAAGACCATTTATCTTGTTAGTGAGAATTATTATTAGCCACAGTTACAACAAGATGTGAAGTTTCTATAAAGTTGTAGAGTATGTCAAATGGAAAAAGGAACAAGACAGAATACTGGATTGTATCAGCCATTACCTATACCTCAGAGGCCATGGGAGGATATTAGCATGGATTTTGTTCTTGGCTTTCCAAGGACACAGAGAGGGAATGATTCCATATTTGTGGTGGTGGATAGATTTTCAAAGAAGGCACATTTCATTATGTGTCATAAAACCAGTGATGTTCATGTTGCAGAGTTGGTTTTTAGAGAGGTGATGAGACTACATGGTCCACCAAAGAGGATAGTTTCTATGAACCAAGATTTTGAACTTGCATAAACACAAGAAACAAACACCATATTATATCAAATGAAAGTTAGTATCATGATTCCCCAAGAAATCCATTTGAATTGCGAAGGAAAAAGAAGTGAAATGAAGAACATAAACAAGCATAAACCAAAGATGTTAAATCCTATTCAAATGCAAAGAAAAATCTTAATATATTGGGGGAGTTGGTGCCAATTTGATGTGGAAATTGGCCCTTTCCCAACTCCTATGCAAGCTTTGGTGATTTGATGAAGATGTGATCCACTTTGTTGATGATTGAAGTGTACTCGAAGATGAAAATCCGCATAACCTAGCAAAGATTGGATAAAGATGCATGAGAATTGCTATGGATTTGAGTATAATAACTTTTCTCAAATTGTGGATGATCAAATGAGGAAAGAGACCTCTTATTTATAGAATGATAAGATAGAGAAATGCACAAAATAGAGCAATGTGGGAGTAACATTCAACCAATGGAAAGGTGCCACTTGTCCAAATGTGAATGGATGGAGGATGTGCACATTTTGATGAATGTGCTCATAAATGCAATTAGGTGATATTTGAAAATGGTGAAATGACATGTAAGAGGGAAAAAGAAATGCCTTAAATGCCACTTGGCTCAAGGAAAAAGGACTTATTAGGTGAAGTAAATGCCTTGTTGGAAGGACAAATTCCACTTGGATTTGAATTCAAATTTGAGCGAATATTCTTCCATTATGCCATGTTGAGAGAAAATAGAGATTTAATAAATGAATTAAATCTATTTTCATGTGCAAGTGGCAAAAGCTAGAGGATGGGACATGGATTAGGATTAAATTAATTAATGGTCAATTAATTTAATAGGGGATTAGATGATGGGCATGTAAATTTGATCGGATTTATGGGTTAAATTTCTAAATCAAATATGAAGCAATGTGATAAGATTAACAAATAACATTTTTTATTTATTTAATCGTGCGGGATGTAGTTAGGATTAAACTAAATAAGGTTTTAATTTATTTAATTAATAATAGGGTGGACTTTGCAGAGATTTAATCCTAAAAGCTTGTTATTTTAATTTAAATATGGTAGCCAGTGCTAATTAGACTACATTGGTTGATTTGAATTAACAGTGAGAAAAGACTTTAATTGTAGATGTCGACTGGTCAATTAAGAGAGTAAAACCAAAAAAATTCGAATCCTCGCTTTTGGCGGTATTCAATTAAATGGTTAGACCGAGGATGACATTTATGCATTTGTTCGTGTAGTAAATCGTGATCAAGTATGCTCATATGGCCTTCCATGTTCAAGATTTTGCCCCTTTGAAGCAAAGTACTCTGCATCGATTCAAAGAATAAACTAACTGGAATCAAGAAGCCAAAATGCAACTTTCCCCAATCCCACCTCGGCTGTGAGGTACCCTCAAAGAGATTAATACTTTGAAAAGCTTGATTTTTGGGTGATCTCGAAAAAAAGAGGACAATGTGCTTGGCGGGTCTGGGAAGGCTCCAAGAGGTCAAAAGACGATATAAAATGCAAAAACCGAGGCAAAACGGTCCTCAAACTAACAAAAATAGGACTGGAGGTCCAAAACTCTAGCAGGACAGCCAAACAGGGTCAAAAAACCCTAATTTCAGGCTTAAATAGGCCTCGAGGGGCCACTTCCAATTCATTTTCATATTCAACCTTAGAAGATTCTGCGATTTCAAGCTTTGACACCTTGATGAGATGGTACAATGACAACTCCTCGACAATAATACTCTAATCGAGTTAGATCACTGTACCGTATATCGCGACCACTACCCGGTGAAGCCAAATAACCTCGACCCAGCTTTATTTTCGAATTTTTGTGCCTATTTCAATGCTTTTCAAAAACTAGGGTTCTAGGCATCTGCCATATTGCACCCCATTGGTACCCAAACTTTACCGTCGGTGTTTAAACTATTAATCGCTTATCGTAAGATGGACTTCGTGGTAAGTTGCCTGGACCCAGCATAAAACCCAAACCACGCTTTTGTAAAGTAAAATCGGCTGGTGGACTTTAAAATCCAGGGTTTTAGGTAAACCGTGACGCTTTGGCAAAGTGCACCAATCAGCGGCAGCTCGGGAGATTTGAAGCCCTGCTTCAGCCAGCCATAAATTTCAAATTGCACCTACTTCAATAAATAGTGATGTTGGGGTGATGCTCTTGGAACGCTTAAGATTAGTTCGGTAAAATATTTTTTGATGAATTTTAACACGGTGATTTTTCCTTATGCAAGAGGAGGCGAGAGAGATCTACTTGTGTGAGCACAGGTCTCGAGAGATTTTTGGGTATTTGCACCATCTGACCGAGAGAGAGTAGGAGCGCCTAGGAGAGATGGGGCTTTGCTACATTGCCTACACACCGCTCGTGTGGACACACCTGGGCATGATGACAGCACTTGTCGAGAGGTGGCACAGTGAGACCTCCTCTTTCCATTTTCTGACTGGCAAGGCCACAATCACGTTAGAGGACATGTGGTGGATTTTGAGATTACCCATCCATGGTGAGCAGGTGATCTATGACATGGCTACCAGGACAGACACCTGCTATGTCATCTTGGAGACTGATCAGATTATATTTTGTGAGGGGTAGATCAAGCTAGAGCGCCATAGGGCCCTAGCCTCACCCTACCACTTCATGATTGTTGCTATCATATCAGGTCTTGTTGCCCCAGATTGGCGAGGCCGATATTTTAGTCTTGGTTGGGGGCTTGCTTGGGAGTGGATGGTCCGACGACGACCAACACTTTTTGCATGGGACCTAGTTTTACTAGCTTCTCTTTAAAGATACCTTCACGAGTTTTCCTACTTGGATGACAGAGCACTTGGGGCAGGAGTTACGCTCCTCCATATCTGGGCATGGGAGCACATCCTCATGCTTCGTCCATGAGTTGTCACTATTCTAATGGAGCTAGATGATCTAGTGGTCTAGCGTTACAGGAAGGGCCTTTCTTTCACCCATACAGGAGAGCATGAGATTCCTCATTGGAGGAGGGTCCTTGACGATATGCGAGTGTTCCAATGTAGGCCATACCTTGGGAAGCCAGGTTGGTTTGATGATGTGCAACAACTATTCTTTGCTCGGCAGGATCGCCTCATGTAGGGGCGAGAGCATACTATGATTGAGATGTACCTATGGGAGGGTCCAACAACAATTAAGCGAGCCAAAGGATCAACTAGATGATCAATATGTGGCTATCTTTGCAAGGATAGTGAGTTAGGGCTGCTAGGATCAATACATACCTTCCCATCAGGCAGTTTAGAGTTTCATGTAGCTGGTGGCCCAGCCGTGGCCATACGACCAAGGAGAAGCAGATTCGGGAGTCACACAAGCCTACAAAGATTGGTTTAGGCCGCCACTAAGGATTACAGTTCCAGGTGCACCTTTTTCTCGATGGAGAGCCAGAGGTATGGGGTAGGTCGAGGTTGGGGAGCACAAGATCAGGATCAAGGAGGTCGTGGGCCACCACCGGTTCATCAGGTACAGGATCAGGTAGTT
The DNA here is from genome assembly GCA_007258455.2 of Sequoia sempervirens. Taxonomy (NCBI): domain Eukaryota; kingdom Viridiplantae; phylum Streptophyta; class Pinopsida; order Cupressales; family Cupressaceae; genus Sequoia; species Sequoia sempervirens. Next base: position 344,873,898 of record VDFB02086081.1, read on the forward strand.
AAGGACTAATTAGTGCAAGATCAACCAATGGGAGATCAAAGGTAGGAGCAGGATCCGAGGCACCATGATAGGGTCCCAACACTGCCCAGGGATTGGGAGCAGGATCAGCCCCACACGCAACCACCACTACAGCCAGACCCTAGGGATGGGTAGATTTTGCAGTTGCAGCCCCAGGTACAGGCACTGACAGCGAAGAGAGATCAGGCTAGGTCTAAGTGGGACCAGCCATTTTGCAAAGGCAGGCTGCAAAGTTACAGGTGGCAGCAGAGATGGGTTGCCAACAATAGCTAGAGGACATGGATGCCTCCTCCTCCCAGAACACAGTATCACTCTAGGCTTACAAAGAGGTCGTCCCAAAGGCTGATTATTGTAGGATGCATTACCATCAGGCCATGCCGAGAGTAGGACAAGTTCCTAACTTTTCATAGAGGACTAGCCACAAGCCAACAGAGCAACACAGGGAGAGAGCAGGTGGCGAGGGAAGTAGCCAGCAGGGCTAGGCCTCTACTTTGATCAGAGATAGCATTCTTTTTACACCCTTTGGGCTCATTTTTGATAGCCCCATGGGTCGATTGTACTTATTGACATACACTTGTACATTGATCCAATTTTTGTATCATAATAGTATATTTGATGATATATGAGATGATGATTTTGACGTGATATGATATGTGATGCATTTATGGGTGCTTTATCTTCTATATGCTTATGTAATGATTCTATATGATGATGTTTATGGATGCATTTATTTTTAAGTATATTTTTCTAACACACTTTTTAGGATGTATGCAAAATGTTATGATATGCATTATGTTTAGACTAACAGATTTTATATTATGCAATGATGAATTATGTGTATTTATCATGTTATGGCATTGATGTGATGCTATGATGATTATGTTTTTATGAAATGATATGATAGTTACGATATGCAAATGGATGCTTTTGATAAATGATGAGTATGTGATATTGTAATGGATGCTTAAATACGTTATGTGGTGTTTATGCAATGTTATGATATTGTAAATGCAAATGATATGATGGATGTAAATGATATGATGATATAAAAAATTTATGAGATAATGCTATGATAATGATATGATGATGTTTCGCTCTTATTGGCATGGTGTGATGGTTTATAGGTGGCATTGTTGTTCCTTGCCACTAAGGTTCAAAACTCTTCAGCAGTGGTATTGTTGAATGGTTGTATCCGCTCATAGCCTCGGGTCGTGCCGCTTACCCTTGAATAAAAAAATGATATGATGATGCAGATGTTTTATGGGATGAATGATTTATGTAATGTTTAGAATAACCAATCTGTGTATGAAAATGCAATAAATGTTTCTATATGATATGCTATATGTAATATGAATTATACTGATGGTTTATGGATGTAGGATGGATGCAATGACATGCAATTGGTATGATATGCAATATGCTGACGGTTTATGGATGCAGGATGGATGCTGTAATAATGATGATTAACTGTCACGGTACCATTGTTAGCACGGAAAAGCAAAAAATAGAAGAAAGCAAGAGATTCCAGCAAGACATGAGATGATGATGATGATTTTGTTGCCGAGGAGTTAGGTATTTTAAAAGGGATAATTACCTTATGTTTGATAACACACGTAGGCGTGATGCATCAAGGTATAGAGAACCAGGATGGCGTTGCCCCTAGTGTGATGGAATTTGACTTGACATTCAGATGGGACTATCCTTGTTTACACCTAACATATGAAAACCTTACTAGGATGCACTTTAGGTACTTCAAACATCTCAGACCAAAACATAGGAAGGCAAGCCTTCCTATGTGGTCAACAAGATATCTAAACACCTTCCATACACACCTAATAAAGCAAGAATTCACCGAGGTTATATTACAAAGACATCCAAAAAGAACAATAGATAAAAAGATAATGATCATTGCCTCATTCCTATCTCACTAAATCCTTTTTTTTGGGATATCATCAAGAGGTCCTTGAATGAGCGCAATAAGATAAATCAACAGATCAAGATAAAGCAAAGAAACAATCTAATGTTCTTCAAGACTGGTAGCCAAGACTAAAATATTGTGATGCTTGATGTTGATGTCCATTGCAGGAAGAATGCATCCTAGGAAATGATGATATCAGATCATTTGATATGGACTGAATTCTGGATGATGATACTGACAAAAAAGAGTTGACTAACTTGTTTACTAGTTGACCTTGCATCGACTTTGACGCTTCGAAGTTTTCATACTTTGAACCGGAGGTTTGTTTCTCGATTGTTTCACCAGCACAGAGAATGACGATTGATTACGTTTTATGATATTGTGGGTGAAAGCCGGTGATGAGACATGAATTTAAAAAATTTGATACTTTTGGTGCTTTGCGTTTTGAGGTTTCTTTGGTATTTTCAAGATTTTACAAATGTTTCGACTTTCAAACGTTTGGGGCTTAAGATTTTGATCAAATGAGACTAACCTAAAGACCTATCCTAGGGAGCCCCGAGGTATTTCATCAATAGCCTTCCACGCTATACACATGAGACCATGTAGTTTGAGGACATTTAATTTAATATTGAGCGATGTTGATTTGCCGAAATTTATTATGACAACCTTAAAGCACCAAGTCTCTGGATGATCAAGTAGATCTGTAATCCTGCCTAATGCTCGCGCCTAGACCCGAAGTTTCCATTGATCTAATTCTATTTCTTTGACTTTTGACCTAATTTTTGATCAAATTCTTTTGGATTTTGATATGATTTTGGATGTTTCAGATTTCTCTAATTTAGGACTTCACGAATATACACAATAAATCTAATCTAACAGAAATTACGTCTTGTGGTGTAATCTACGGAAGCCCATTCTGACAGTTAAGCAGTGACAAACCCACCTTGGTGAAATGGGAAGTCAAGTAGTACTAGGAGGAATTGCGACATCTAACGCTAGTGATGTCCCATGATGTGGATGTCAAACGATGTTAATACGGAGATATGGAATGTGATGGATGATGCAACATAACACCATGGATGATGAAAATCTGGAAGATCTTGGTGGATGGAAAGTGATTTTCATTTACTAATAAGGCACCTATTTGCCAAGTTTTCACCAGGGTACTTGCCCAAAGTGCCACCGAAGTGGTTTTCACCAGAGGATGATTTTCTCTTTACTGTTTTTAATCCTTTTTTTGATTTTTTTGATTTTTTGATTTTTTGATTTTTTTTGTTGTCACTAAGACGCCCGTTTGCCAGGTTTTCATCAGGGTAACAATTTTTTCAGGATGTTTTCCTAATTTTTTGGTTTTTTCTTTGTCCTATACCTTGAAAGATTAGGCATAAAACATTTTGAGATGGGAGTTTTTCATGGGCTCCTACAGAGGCTCACCTTTGGGTGTTGATAACTGATATTCCCTTGACTTATAGCTTGCTGTGATGACAAATGGTCCCAACCAGTTAGGTTCAAATTTTCCTTTTTTGTTTGGATTTGCAACGTTCTTCTGATTCTCTTTTAGTACCAGTTCTCCAACTTCGAAAGTCTTGCTTCTGATCTTCTTGTTATAGCTCCTCTTGAGTTTGTTCTGATAGACTTGCAAATGATTTAAGGCATCCATACACCACTCATCTAGTAGATCCAGCTCATTTAGTCTTGATACTTAATATTCTTCATTCGTGATGAGATTTTGTAGTGACATCCTTAGTGACGGGAGCTCGATCTCGATGGGTATTACTGCCTCTAATCCATAGACCAAGGAAAAGGGAGTGGCACCTGTTGGTTTATGGATGTTGGTTCGATAGGCCCAGAGTGAGGGATTCAGCTGTAGATGCCAGTCACGACCTGTGTCATTGACTATCTTTTTGAGAATTTTCTGAATGGTTTTATTGTTATCTTATGCTTGGTCATTGCCTTGTGGATAATATGGGGTGGAGAAGCGATGTTGGATTTTGAATTTTTTTCAAAGGTCACAAACCTCTTGATTCTTGAAAGGTGTCCCATTATCTGAGATAATAGTTTGGGGAACACCGTATCGGCATACAGAGAGATAGTTCAGATTAAACCAGAGGCACTACTTTCCAGATATATTCGATTTGGCTTCCACCCAATGCTAAAGTACTCGCTTTATAATGAACTTGTGGCCATTAGATGAGGTATGGAGTGATTTTCCTCAATGAGACCGTAGCCCCCCATTGTGAAAAAAGGTCCATGCGTGGTGATGGACAGCTCTTGTTCGAGCATGGATGAGGATCACCATAATCGGGACATTGTAGGTCTTTTGATTAATATAGTTATGCTTCTCTTTCCATTGTGTCAATAACACCGTCCTCGTACAAATTCTCAAGGGCCAGTCATTCCTAATTAAGTGCAACCACAAAATACCTTATGCACCGGGCTTAAGGTAGCCACGCCTCCCTCAAAGATTAAAATATGTCTCTATAATTCCTACGAGAGGTAGTGGTATTTCTAGGATGATAAACCGGATGATTTCCGTAATGTTCTTTTTGTGGGTTTGTGGGTAAGTCACCTTATTCATAGGTATATGTCATGGTACCAGCATCGAGACCAACGATACTTACACAAATTCTAACCTTGAGTAATTGAATGTACTATGGGAAGTCATGTTGTGATTATTGCACGGATGTCTAGAATCCAATCACGCCATGACGCTCTTACTACTTTGTTGCCTGGTTAAGTGGAATCTTTCTCAAATGTATCAATGAATACTCTTTTTAAAGGTTCTCTACCAACTTTTTGCATGGAGTCGGGCTTTATCATCCTTGGTCTCAAATACCCATCTTAGATTCTGCCACGGGAGTCTCAGATACCTTTGAGTCAAGATGCCACTTATTGCTATTCTTGGACCTATGCTGTACCGTAAATAAATGTTGTTAGTGCAGGGGAATGCCAGTTTGTATGATCTTGGTATACAATCCCCCTATGGGGTGATGAAGAAAACACTAGCTCCTGATCCATGCTGTGTCTATGAGCCATCAAAGTAAAGTTTCTAGTGTTTGGCTATGCTGAGATTGAAGATGGATTCATCTAGAAATTTTGATATGAGTGGATTCTCTAAGTACATGGGTGCTTCTGTAAGCTGATCTGTGATGACTTGGTCTTTGATTGTTTTCCATTCCACATAGTCAATGTCATACTCTGATAGTATCATGACCCATTTTTCCATCCTTCTGGTGAGCATTACCTTTGACAGTAAGTACTTGAGGGGATCGATTTTGGCGATGAATTTAATTTTGTGTGTCAACATGTAATGTATGAATTTCTATGAAGCAAACACTACTGCTAGACATGATTTTTTGATCAATGGGTAGTTTAACTCATGCCCGACCATTGTACGGCTGATGTAATAGATGGACCTTTCTGCCCCATTTTCATCGTGTTACGCTAAGAGAGCTCCAAGGGTTGTTGTTGTTGCTGACACATAAAGGATTAATGACTTTCTTGGGATAGGTGGCATGAGGACCAGAGGTGTGAGCAAATATTCTTTGATTTTGTTGAAGGATTCCTCACACTTGTCATCCCATTTGTATGCTACTCCCTTGTGAAGTAGGTGAGAATATGGGTTTTTCTTGTCTACCAGTTGTGCTATGAATTTGCAGATGGACTAAAGCCTGCCTTGGAGGCCTCTCAATTGTTTCAATGTTTTGGGTACTTCCATCTCAAGGATTGCTTTTACCTTTATAGGATCTATTTCAATACCCCTTATTGACACTATGTAGCCTAGTAGCTTTCCTGATTGTATGTTGAAGACTCACTTCTTTGGATTTAATCGAGCCTTATATTCCTCTAGCCTATCAAAAATAGCACTCAATATTGCTATGTGATCTCTCCTTTTTCTATATTTCGCTAGTATGTCACCGACATAATCTTTGACAGTCTTGTGGATCATGTCATGGAATATTAACATCATGGCTCTTTGGTAGGTGGTCCCAACTTTCTTCAACCCGAATGGCATCATGTTCCAGTAGTAGGGCCCCCATGGACAAGTGAAGGCCGTTTTGTGTTGGTCTTCTTTAGCAATCATTATTTGGTTGTACCCAGAGAAACCGTCCATTAGAGAAAGCATTTCATGTCCTGCCATCATGTCTACAATCATGTCAATGTTGGGCAATGGGAAATCATCTTTTGGACATGCTTTGTTTAGGTCTCTGAAATCCATGCAGATTCAGATGCCTCCATCAGGCTTTGAGACAGGAACCAGATTTGACACCCATTCTCAATAGTCAATTGGTCGTATAAATCCTACATCTAGTAGCTTCTTCAATTCCATTTTGATTAATAGAGGAATCTGAGGGTGCACTTTCCTTAGTTTTTGTCTGATAGGTTTTTCTTCAGAGTAGACTACTAACTGATGGACCACAATCTTTTGATCGAGCACTAGCATGTCAGCATAACTCCATTCAAATTTAACTTGTCTCTCTTTTAAGAAGGTTGTCAAGAGCTCTTGTTCCTCTGATAGTAATGATTCTACATAGAATGTGATGTGTGGTGTTTCCTCTGTTCCCAAGTTGACCGGATTGCATTTTTTAGCTAGGACTATTGATTTTTCCTAATGAAGAGATCTAAGAGTAAGATTGAATCCCCCATCCTCGGGTGCCTTAGAGAGGTTTTCACCATTGGATGCATCCTTTCTTTTTACTATTTTTGAGTCAAGAGTGCCATGGTGTGGTTTTCACTCAAGGACCTAGAGATTATTCTCAGTTTTTTGCTTTTGCGACTAATGGATTCAATCGTTTCCCCATAATATGCATGTGTGTCCAACTCGATGATGAATCCTACTTTGTGATCCCCACATGGAATATTATCCTGCAATCCCATGAATTTTGAGAGCTCCTCATCATTTTCGAATCTGTCAAGAATTGGCAGTCCTTGTTGGTCATAATCGATGAGTTGTGGGTAGACTAGATGGATTTCATGGTTTTGGTTTTCAGACTCATAGGATAAGGTGCTAATCATGAGTAGGGAGGTGTCCTCGAAAAGAATTGGTAAATTAGTTATGGGATCTTCCTCACTAGCTATATCTATGATTTGATCTATGGATATGTACATTTGACGAGTGGGTATTATTGATTGTCGAGGAGGATTATTGACCTTTCTAACTAGAGGACTTTAGCCATGTATGGTTATTGTCAAAGGGGTACATATGAGGCCAAGATTTTTTAGTCACATCTCAGGAATAATAGGTATTAGGAGCCCGTTGTCGTTTTGGCCAAGTTTCTAGTTTCTTTCATAACCCATTGCGAGCATCATTTGTAAACCCTTACTATTGTCATCCATAGGTAGATTAGTTGTTGGTTTGTTATCTTGATATAAGAGATGAGATGGGTCTCCCTCTATTACTTCTCGGCTGAGATCTCCCCAACTTCTGAAGTTGGAATATGTTTCAGAGGATGTTTGAGATGTGGAGGCTTCATTTGATTGTAGTCTTCCTCTTGATCTAGGAAATTGTGGTAACTCTCCTACCACAAAAGCATTTTAGGGAATTTTATAGTTTCTGCAACCATTGTCCAAGATGATGAATTTGATGTCAGAGATGGTGGGGATGGTGGGAGTGGCAAGCTTCTATGTCGCAAAAGTGGAAGCGAGATTGGTTGGATCAATGTATGGTGTTGATGGGCCTTCATCATTTTTAGGCACTTGAGGGATTTTATAATATTTGGCCTCTAGGCTTTTGCAGTAAGAGAATGGTTTGGGATCCCCATGGATAGTGACCTCTTGGCCTTCATGTATTTGACACATTGATGGAAGGTTGATGCTATTGCTTGCATTGCATGGATCCATGAATGTCCTAGGAGAATGTTATAAGGAAAGTTGAGGTCCAGGACCTAATAGGTAGTTTCCATGATAGATGGCCCACTTGAATAGGGATTTGGATTGTGCCTTGGGACACTCTTTCTTGATTTTCATATGCCCTGATTGTGATGCCCTTGCCTTTATTGATGGTATCCTCAGAGATTCCCAGATTTTTTATTAGCTTAAGGGAACAAATGTTTAAACCTGCACCTCCATCCACCAAAACCCTCTTGACTTTATTTTTGTATACCAGGACTTCCAAATGGAGTATGCGATTATGAGATGGTTGAGCACGGAAGTCTTGGTCACAGAATGTGAGGAGGCTTGGTGTGGTGATATTTCCAACCATGGATTGGAATTAGTTTGCATCCAGATCTGAGGAGACAGTGGACGAAGCTAATGCATCTTCTAGGATTTTTTGGTGGGCAGGCGATATTTTCAACAACTCCATGATGGAGATCTGAGTGGGTGTTCTTTTTAGTTGATCAAGGACATTATAGCACTAATACATTTGACTGCAAAATACAACGAAACTGTCCGACGAAATATGTAAAATTCAATGTTTGTCGGGTGCTTGTAAAATTTGATGTGTAATTTCCAATTTTTTGAAAGTTTATCCCCGAAGTTTGTCAAAATTTCGATGAACCTGGGGTTCGTTGAAATGTCGGCTATTATTTTTGTCGAATTTTTGACAAACATGAGAAAAATTAAAAAAATCAAATTGTGGCCGACATAAAGAAAAGTGAGTTCTTGCTGATTTATTACCTTGATGTTTTGCTCTACTTAGAGGCGGTTGTGAGAGAACTAGGGCCGATTTCTTAGGAAAAATGGAAAAAATTCAAGAAGATATCGCCCGAGGTTGAGTGTAGTCATTTTCTTTTTCAGTGGGTTGTGAAGTCAGTTGTAGTTCAGGTTTCAAAATCATATTTTAAAGCAACATCTCATCAAATTTCATTTTTAGAGGTTTAGGGTTTTGAGAATTTCATGTCCAAAATTTGTTGTGTGGAATCACCATAAGATTGAGAATGGAGGAACATATTCTTGTATTTGTAATTATAACGATCCATAGCTGTATTAGTCATGTGGCATAGTTGTCTTATAACAAATCTGAGGATGCATTCATGTGTGACTGAAGTTTAATGTAGCTTCGTTGTGATAGAAATGGAGGCACTCATATAATCATAGTTAATTTAAGGTTGTATAATGTAGGTGTAAATCATCATTGGGTGCATTCGAGGTTGTCCAAGTTTAATAGGTTAGGATGTAATTATGGCATGATCAAAGAGTGATTACCTCTTGCTGCAATAAAGAGCCTATAACTCTGGTTGATATGCAAAGTGGTTGTGTTATATCAATTATGTAGTGCATTCAAGCACAACCCATGTTTAATGGGCTATTCTAGAGGGTGATCAAGATTTTCTAAACCTTATGAATGTTACTTGACATATATTTGCATAATCTCAAATTCCTTCAGAGGCTTTTGAAGTATCAATGTATCCTATATAGGGTTTAGAATGATTTCTTTTAATTAAAATAATAAATAAATGATGTATTTCTCTGTAATTAGATAATGTTGAGATCTCCTAAATCTGCCCTAGCACACTATCCTCTTTGGCACTGTATTCATTACTCCAATTACTAGGGTTTTGCATGTGACATCTTTAATATCTTCATGACCGTGGCTTTTAAATAGATCTCATTCTTTGCTTTAATCCTTATCATGGTAACCCTTGAGTTCCATAATCCACCTTCAATCTCTTCTAAGAGCGTTGTCTTAAGCTAGACTGCATAGTATGCATATAAAGCAAGTCCTTCATACCTGCCATTGTTCCAAACCACCACTCACTGCCTTGCTTAAAATGTTGCCTCCATAAGCACAATAGCATGTTTTAAAATCATGGTTGCCAGTGATTGACCATTAAGCTCACCACTTTCATCATGAAGATACAATGAGATTTTTGTCTTCAAACTCAAGGCATTATGGAATATAACATTGTGAATTGTTTGTTGTGTACGATTCAATTTTCTTGCACATTTACTGCTTTGCTAACTTCCTTTAAAGGTGGGTAGTACCCTCAGCTTTAATCCTCAAATAAGCTCCGCTCACTATCAGGTTGAATATTCCTTTCATGAAAGCATCCTTCTATATAAAATCAAACTATGCCCTATAGACTACCTACTTACTACAGGGGACTCATTGTTTCCTTGAGTACATTGTAGTCATAAGATCCTTGACCTTATTGACACTTCTGATCCACAAGGTATTATTCACTATTTTACATCTTTGGTGAGTCTCAAAACACTGCTCCAAACATGTAATCCACTACCTCCATTATACATTAATGTCTAAGAAGAAACATTGAACCTATGATTACCACTGTTACATCATTTGGACAGTCATTCCCTGATTGCATTTGCCTTGTCTAACACTACCAAAAGCATTTGAAAAACCCTTAAGGTCAGCAAGGGGGTAAGGAAACTCACTGTTAAAATCTCCACTTTACTATGGAAGGTTTGAGCTTTATTATCTTGTCACTGCTTAGCCTGTTTTTGACTGTCACATCTCAACTGACTGTCATTCTTCTTATCGTAGATTGCATTTACAAATGTCACTAAGCTACATAGTGTGCTTGTTATTGGCTACAATCTTTAGATTGCAAGATTTTGTTATTACCTACAATGTCTCAATCTTTCTGATATTGCAACCTCACTAATCTACTATATGTAGTTATTGTTTATGTTTCTACGGAGGCCTAGGGGTTTTGTACCCTAATCATGCTCTTACCAATGTATGTTGTTTTTTATTAGGGCTCTCTCAATGTTGAGGGCCCTAGGGATAAGCTCGTCATAAGAAGTGACACATTGCATCTTTAACTAAAAGGATAAATCCGTATTGACATTAGCAATGATGATTCTGACTCATTGCTCCATAGGAATGGGTAACTTGCTCTTACTAGCTCGCTACCTCCATTGTTGTAGTAATTTTGTGATCAAGTTCAATATTATGATTTTAGGAGTCTTAACAGTTGGAAATCATAGTAAAATCAGAATTTAATAAGTTTTGGAATTAGCATTATAAAGTGTTTTTTGGGGTCATTAACTTCAGACTATCTTCTCTTTTGCAGGGGTGGTTGCATACCAAATTTTGTTGGTGTAAAATATCAGAATTATTAGACTATGTTACCTGTCTATGAATAAAAAGTATTGGAGTGTGAGTTTGATATTTTTGAAGATCCCAGAAATAGTCAAAGGCTTGGCAAAGAAAAATCATGTCGAATACTATTGATACAGAACAAAATGAAGGAACGCGATAGATTGTAGAGCTAGATTGAAAAGAAAAA